>SJYQ01003774.1:30519-51368 GCA_006410935.1 Redunca redunca
AAAAAGAAAAAAAAAAAAAAAAAAGAAGCTAATCCTAAGAGAGATCAGGGAAAAGAAAGAATCCAGATCAGCATTTTCCCAAGTCAGAGACTCCAGGGTGCAATTTAGACTTAAAACAAGAAGCCTTTTCAATACACACAGACCAAGACCAGATGTCTTCTGTGGCTGGGCTTGCTGATCTCTACATCACAAAAAATGCATGCATAAGATTGCTGCCAGGTGTGCAGAATTATAACACGGGGGGATAGACAAGTAAAACTGTCTGAGAACTCCCTATCCAGTCTGCAAATATTATCTCTTCTTCCTTTCTTCCTTGATATTTGACTTGCTTTCCCACTATCTTTACAAGGGAATAGACAGTAGAAATTTTAAGAATATTAGCACATGTATAGTAATTTTCAAAGGATAAAACTGGTGAAACTTCAGTTCAGTTCAGTTCAGTCACTCAGTCGTGTCCGACTCTTTGCGACCCCATGAATCACAGCACGCCAGGCCTCCCTGCCCGTCACCAACTCCCGGAGTTCACTCAGACTCACGTCCATCGAGTCCGTGATGCCATCCAGCCATCTCATCCTCTGTCGTCCCCTTCTCCTCCTGCTCCCAATCCCTCCCAGCATCAGAGTCTTTTCCAATGAGTCAACTCTTCGCATGAGGTGGCCAAAGTACTGGAGCTTCAGCTTTAGCATCATTCCTTCCAAAGAAATCCCATGGCTGATCTCCTTCAGAATGGACTGGTTGGATCTCCTTGCAGTCCAAGGGACTCTCAAGAGTCTTCTCCAACACTACAGTTCAAAAGCATCAATTCTTCGGTGCTCAGCCTTCTTCACAGTCCAACTCTCACATCCATACATGACCACTGGAAAAACCATAGCCTTGACTAGACGGACTTTAGTTGGCTACCTAATGTCTCTGCTTTTGAATATGCTATCTAGGTTGGTCATAACTTTTCTTCCAAGGAGTAAGCATCTTTTAATTTCATGGCTGCAGTCACCATCTGCAGTGATTTTGGAGCCCAAACAAATAAAGTCTGACACTGTTTCCACTGTTTCCCCATCTACTTCCCATGAAGTGATGGGACCAGATGCCATGATCTTCATTTTCTGAATGTTGAGCTTTAAGCCAACTTTCGCTCTCCTCTTTCACTTTCACCAAGAGGCTTTTTAGCTCCTCTTCACTTTCTGCCATAAGGGTGGTGTCATCTGTGTAATGGGGACTTAAAGATTCCTCATTTTACCACAAGTATTAGTCCAGGTTCTCCTGAGAAACAGACATCACTAGAATGTGTATAGAGAGGAAGAAAGAAATGGATTTATTTAAGGGGTTGGCTCATGGGATTGTGGAGACTGGAAAGTTGAAAATCTGCAGGGCAGACAGGCAGGGATGACCTGATGCTGCTTCTCAAGTCCAAATGCAATCTGGAAGAATTCCCTCTTCCTCGGTGAGGTCAATCTTTTTACTCTGTTTTTCAACTGCTTGAAAAAAAAAGGATCACCTATATAACGGAGGATAATCTACATTACTCAAAGTCTATTGATTTAAATGCTGTGTGTGCCTGCGTGCTCAGTCTCTCAGTTGTGTCGGACTCTGGGACCCCGTGGACTGTAGCCCTCCAGGCTTCTCTGTCCATGGGACTTCCCATGCAAGAATATTCCAGCAAGTTGCCAATTCCTTCTTGAGGGTATCTTTCCAGCCCAGGGACTGAACCCACAACTCCTGCTTGGCAGGTGGATTCTTTACCACCAAGTTACCTGGGAAGCTCTGATTTAAATGTTAATCTCATTTAAAAAAAAAAAAAAAAAAAACCTTCACAGCAACATCTATGCTAGTGTTTGACCAAACATCTGATACTATGGCTGAGAAAATCTGATAAAATAACTGTTTTGTTTTGTTTTGTTTTTCACAAGAGTAGGAAACCATACTATTTGAAAATTCTAATGGGATAAGAAAAAGTAAGATTACATAGTCTATAGGCTTTATGTGGGATGGAATGATTTGAAGGAAACCAGTCCAGTATTCTTGCCTGGAGAATTCCATGGACAGAGGAGCCTAGCAGGCTACAGCCCATGTGGAGGCAAAGAATTGGACAGAACTGAGAGACTAACACTTTCAACAGTGAACTGGTGAAAAAACTGTATCAGGTCACCTTAATTCTGATGTGTCTTTATTTTCTTCACTATTTAGAATAATTCCTTTTACCTAGTCATATTGTCCTCCTTGGATGTAAATTGTTTCCTGGTTTTTATGAGAATAGCCATGTTTCTTATCCTCTGATAAGTGGAACATGACATTTCTTAATGCTGAATACATTTGGGGGAAATCCTGTAAAGACTCACAAATTATAAGAGGTTTTCATAGGGTTCACTGGGTCATATGGATACGATCAGACTCTACCAAGTACACATATTGCCTCTAAGAATAAATTCTGTTTATTTGCACCCATAGTTGTCTTCTTTTTATTTACTTTTTAAACTTTTTATTTTGTATTGTAGTAAAGCCAATTAACATTGTTGTGACAGTTTCAGGTGAACAGTGAAGGGACTCAGCCATACATATACACGTATCCATTCTCCCCTAAACTCCTTCCCATCCAGAATGCCACTTAACATTGAGCAGATTTCCATGTGCTATGCAGTAGGTCCTTGTTGGTTATGCATTTTAAATATGGCCATGCATACATGCCCATCCCCAACTCCCTAACAATCCCTTCCTTCCATCCTTCCCCTGGAAACCATAAGTTCATCTCTATGTATATGAGATTTTCTGATTTGTAAGTAAGCTCATTTGTATCATTTGTGTTTAGATACCACATAAAAGGGTTGTTTTCATAACCTTGATCAGTAACTCATTTTCTCAGACTGTACTGGGAAATCAAGGAAAAAGGCTGTGCCCTGATGCACAGGACCAGGAACTCACTTGGAAATAACCAGGGAGTTCGTTGGACTTCTCTCGTGGCTCAGATGGTAAAGAATGTACTTGCAATGCAGGAGACCCAACCCAGGTTTGATCAACCCAGGTTTGATCCCTGGGTTGGAAAGATCCCCTGGAGATAGTGAGAGGGTAACAGGCAGGAAGCCAGGGGTCTCCAAATGGAGGAAATAGGCTTCAAGTGTCAGACATTTTTTCTCTCTCCCTCAAGCAGCAGGAGGAAACAAACTACAAGTGTCAGATTCTTTTCCTTCTCCATACAAAATTAAAAGGAGGTTTCTCTATGGAAATGTTTTTCTTAAGCTGTGTTAATGAAACTATGCATTTGCTTTGGAATTTGCCTTTCTTTAAAATGGTTCCACCTAAGACTAACCTTTTATCTTTTCTCAAACCTTGGGTTAATAATAGCTCAACAAACCAGTATTCATATCAATTGTCTCATGGCTGGGAGATGGCACACCTCGTGCCATCCTATCTCAAAAATGCATATTGTAGGAGAGGGGCCTGGTGAAACTCCTTCAGCCTTGAGGTGTCTCTCTTATCTGATTAATAGCTTTCTAACAGACATAAAACAGCTTGCTAAAACTAGCGGGGAGGCACTCTCCACCCCCCTTCTGATGTCTATGTCAGAAGCTTTCTCTGCCCCTTTTTATAATTTAATAAAACTCTGCTATACAAAAGTTCTTGAGTGATCAAGCCTGGTCCCTGGTCCCAAAGTTAAATCTTCTTCTTTGGAGATCATGAATCTGACACCATTACCATAAGCTATCAGTAGGAATGGCTACCCCCTCCAGTATTCTTGCCTGGAGAATTCCATGGACAGAAGAGCCTGGTGGGTTACAGTCCATGGGGTCACAAAGAGTCAGACACGAATGAGTGTCTAACATTTTCCTTCAGTTTCATAGAAGTCATTTGTGCTATACGTGGAGAAGCCACTTAACCAGGGGATAGTGACTATACCTTAGTTATTCTACCTTAGAAGTTGCCTTAGTTCTTACTTCTCACCTGTCCTCAACTCCCTGTCTCCTGATTCCAGGGCTCCTTGCCCTACTGACATAATTGTGAGCTCGAGCTCAAACTCAAGGCTGTTTCACTTCCACTATCCATGCTCATCTTGTGTCATGTATGTTAAACCTGAGGAAAGATCCTGGAAGAGAAATCTTCAGAGCAGATTGCTGCCATTGCCAGAGAACAAAGAACCTAGGTACACCAATCTAAAGAACTTTCTCCTCTACAGTTTAACACTTCCATTGGGAGAGGGTGGCGTTTCTAAGATATGCTGCTGATATCAGCTGTCAGTCTGTGTATGCTCTGTCCTTTACCTGTAGCATCTGAGGTTCTATGAGGACTGTGTCCATTGCTGACTGACTCCTCAGGGAGTCCCAAGAGTTGGAGGTGAAAGGCTGAGTTCTCGATTCTGAGTCAGTACAGGAGGATATGGGATGCCACTGAAGAAGAAGGATGCAGGGCCTGGAGCCACCTCCCCAGGAGGCAATGGTTATGGGGACAGGAGGTGAAATTGTTTGTGACTCTACTATTTTTGTCCTCTTTTTGTTTATCTGTCTCAGGATTCTTGATGCTTGTTTTTGCCATTGGAAAACACACCCTCAAACAAGAAACATAAGTCTGCTCAGCCAGGCGCATTAGGGACATAAACTGTGAAGTATTTGCTGGGGTCTACGTCCTCTTACCAACAAAGGAAGAGGAAGATAGGGTTATCCTGAATGTAAAGCTCAGTCACAGTTTTACGAATGTAAGAGAAGTTATTCCTCCCCACCCCAACATGCTCAGAAGTTCTTGTCTCTTCCTATTCCAACAGAGGGCTTCCCAGGTGACTCAGTGATAGAGAATGTGCCTGCCAATGTAGGAGACACAGGTTTAATCCCTAGATAATGAAAAGCCCCTGGTAAAGGAAATGGCAACCCACTCCAGTGTTCTTGGCAGAAGAATCCCATGGAGTCTGGCGGGCTAAAGTCCATGGGGTCACAAAGACTCAGACATGACTTAGTGACTAAACGACAACAACTTCTAATGGAAGTCACCCCATCCATTCCTTCCCTTCCTCTACTATATCACCAGCTTGAAGCGAGCTTTGTTCATTCCTTGACTTTCTGACTAAGTCTCCATCCCCACTGCTCTTCCTTCACAGCTTGTGCTTGGTGGTGCCCTCCAGTCCTCCATGTGCCAACACTGATGCCTGCCACTGCATTCCAGGATTCGGTTCTGCATCTGAGGACAGCTTCACCAGCCCCTTGAAGAGTTGCCATGGTACAGAGCCCTGGGGTGGTGGACATGCTCAGACAGATTTGGGGAGAGGCTGTGGTACATCTATAGCATTCAGCTCTGAGGACAGCACAGAAGCACTTCGTTGAGAATAAGAAAGGAGACAATTTAAGAAAGCATGAAGGAACTGAGCAGTCCCAGAGGGGCTGCAAATTTAATTGATACCAACAATGGAAAAAAGTCCTTTCCTCCACATCATCGCTAACACTTGTTCTGAGTCTTTTTTATAATAGTTATTCTAACAAGTGTGAGGTGATATTTGATTCTGGTTTTGATTTCCTTTTCGTTGATGATTGGTGATGTTGAACACCTTTTCATGTACCTGTTGGCCATTTGGTAGTCTTCTTTGGAAAAATGTCTATTTGGGTCATCTATCCATTTTTTACTCAATCACCTTGTTTGTTTATTTTGCCATTGATTTGTATGAGTTTTTTATATATTTTGGATATTAACCCCTTATGTATGTATGATTTGTAAATTATTCTCTGAAATTATAGATTGTCTTTTCATTTTTTGATAGTTTTCTTTGCTGTACAGAGCTTTGTAATTTGATGGAGTTCCACCTCCCTATTTTTGCTTCTGTTGTGTTTGCTGCTGCTGCTGCTGCTAAGTCGCTTCAGTCATGTCTGACTCTGTGCGACCCCACAGACGGAAGCCCACCAGGCTCCCGCGTCCCTGGGACTCTCCAGGCAAGAACACTGGAGTGGGTTGCCATTTCCTTCTCCAATGCAAGAAAGTGAAAAGTGAAAGTGAAGTTGCTCAGTCATGCCCGACTTTTAGCGACCCCATGGACGGCAGCCTACCACGCTCCTCCGTCCATGGGATTTTCCAGGCAAGAGTACTGGAGTGGGATGCCATTGCCTTCTCTTGTTCTGTTTGCATTTGCTGTCGAATTTTTTTAAAAGTTATTGCCAAGACCAGTGTCAAGGATCTTATACATTTTGATTTTTTCAGTGAATTTTATGATTTCATGATAGTCTTGATTTGTAATTATCAAATTCAGGCTCAAAGAGATTGAGTGACTGGCCCAAAGTTATATAACTAATAAGGTAGCAGAAACAGACCATGCTTAAAACCAAGGAGTTTTTATTCTTCAACAAAATAGAATCAGAAAAGGAAATTATTAAACATAAATGTTAAGATGAAAACTTTTACTATGGGCATTTTACCATAATTATTTTTTAAATGAGGGGGGAAAACTATATGATTTTTCATTGTGAAGCGCTCTTCATCTACTTAAAATAGTCTTTAATATTGGTAATAAATAAATTATTCCTAGTATATTTGAAACAATGAGTTAAAAAAAGAAAAAAACCCTACAATATTCTAGGATACTAGACTTCCAGGTGATTTTGTTTTTCATTTTTTTACTTTTTCTGTTTTCCAAGTATCCATGTGTTATTTAAAATTTGAGAGAAATTAAATTTTATAAAAGAAAAAAAAAAGATGTTATGGTTACTGCACAGCCCTTACATGACCCTAGAGGTATCCTAAAGATTCCTTTGTGCACTTAGATAAAGTGTGTGTCTGTGTCTTACAGAGATATGCACACTTGAACACGGAAAGGAAATCTGGCTGCTGCTGTAACTGGATTCCAGCTCCTTCCTTGGACTACACTTGTCAGGTTGAGAAATCTCCCATCCTCACGTCGTCCCCTTCCAGCACTCATTCCTATATGCCCCACTCATTCCTCCCTATCCCTCAGCCTTTAATATGGGTCTCCAGCTATTGCCATCATCTGAGAGGAGGAAGTCTCAGTGCTCAGATGGAGGCCGAACAGGAATTCCTCAGCTGTGCATCCCTCCCCCTTCCATTCGTATCCTTATGTTAACTACCCACAACCTGGACCTGGGGCCTTAGAAGGGGACATCAAGAGTCTGGATAAGAAATTCTGGCCTAGGGAAGACCAATTGCCTTTCCTGACTGATCATGATCCTGTGAGTCCTTCCCGGCTCTAAAAGTCTTTAGTCTCCTGACTGCAAGGAGCTCAAACATATACAAGGGCCAAACATCCTATTCCTGCATTTTTACTAAATTGTTGTTCTTAGCATTGGTGTCTAACACTTGCTCTATGGTTTCCTGACCTATTCCAAGGAGACCTGGGTCATGGGCACCTTTTTCTTATGTTTAGGAACAGGAAGAGGTACGATGCCAGAAAACACTTGCAATGACTCAGCTATGAGCAGCTTCCTGCTGCTTCCTCATTTCCCATGCATAGCAAGCTCTGATAACATGGGATTTTTCCAGGAGTGGAGAGAGCAAGACTCCCCCAGAGACTTCCTCGATCATCTTGAGAAGTCTTAACATTGAGAGCTGGGGGAGTGCCTGATGAGGATTGCAGGGTATTCTAGGGATCCTATAGCTAAAGGGGAGATGGAGAAGAGCAATGTGTAGGAGCCTGACCACCTAGATCTAACCTCAGTGCAAATGATTGATATTACTCTGGATAATCCCCCAGCCATAACTTCCCTCCATTTCCTCAGCATCGTAGAAAGCCTTCATTGTCACTGTCACTCACACTTAGGACTGACTGGAGCTCACATGCACATCCCTGATGATGCAAACAGTACCAAAAGGATGGTCTGGAACAGAATCATTGCCTCTGTCTACCCTGAAAGGCCTACACTGGGGATTCAGACTTCCTTCCAGCCCCTATATGGGTGTCTGAATTGAGGTACACTCAGATACAGCCAGAGAGCAGAGATGAGCAGAATAGTAAGCCAGCTTTCTGGAGCAGCAGGTTCTAGCTCAGCCCAACTCTAAGAGAGCTACTGAGGAGCTGAGTCAGTTTAGTCCTTGTGTCAGGATAAGGATGGAGGCCAGAGTCATGTGAATTCACAATGGAATTCACACCTTTGTGAGGTGACCTTTCGTTCTGCTGTATTCAGACATCAACAAGTGTGGACCGTCATGGAAACTGTCCTGTGGAATTTACATAGACTGCCAGAACTTAAACAGGAGCTACCATCAATGCAGAAGAAACAGATCTCTTTCTCAAGAAGTGTTTGAGAATGAGTGTACTAAGAGATGTTATGGTAAGAAGGAATCCATTCTTTCATTTCCTCTTTCACGAGATTTGGCCACTTACTCCAAGCCAGAGAGGTCTGTTCTCAGCATCTACTGGTATCCCCTCTCTCTCCAAACCCCAAGGGTCAGAACCTCTCACAGAGTATCATTTCTGCAATTTTGGAATGCCCCCTTGACACTTGGCCTCTTATTTTCTTAAAACAAACAGAGGGGTGGTATTAAAGACATTTCAGAAGTTGCATAAGGGTTTCAGTTTCCTCATCCTCAACAACACTTGTTACTTCCATTTTCCTTTCTTTTCCTTGTTGCCATTCTAGTGTGTGTCAGGTGCTATCTCATGGTTTCATCTACATTTCCCTGTAACTAAAGATGTCAAAACACCTTTCTTTTTTTTTTAATCACTGAACAATTGACAGCTGTGGAGGTTTTTTTTTTTTTTTTTTACTTTATTTTACTTTACAATATTGCTTTGGTTTTGTCATACATCAACATGAATCTACCACGGGTGTACACGTGTTCCCAATCCTGAACCCCCCCTCCCACCTCCCTCCCCATACCATCTCTCTGAGTCATCCCAGTGCACCAGCCCCATGCATCCTGTATCCTGCATCAAACCTAGACTGGTGATTCATTTCTTACATGATATTATACATGTTTCAATGCCATTCTCCCAAATCATCCCACCCTCTCCCTCTCCCACAGAAACATCTTTTCATGTCATCGTTGAATTTGTCTATTTTTATTGGAGGAATATCTACTCAAGTATTTTTTTCTTTCTTTTCAAATTCAGTTATTTGGCATTTGGTTTTTAAGCTGTAGGAGATCTTTGTATATTCTAATAGTGGATCCTATCAGATATGTCTTTGCAAATACGTTCTGTAGACTGCCTTTTCACTTTTTTGTGATCTTTTCACTTTAATGAATACATGTTTCCATTTTGATGAAGGTCATATAATCTATTGGGACTTTTGCTGTTCTGCATATTTTTTCATATCTAATAATCCATTTCCTAATCCAAGGTCATGAAGTTACCCCTGTGTTTTTGTCCTACTTGTTCTAGTTTTAACTTTTAAGTGTAGATCTTCAACCTACTTTGAGTTAATTTTTTAAACATTTTTTGTGTGAAGTATGTCACTGAACTCCTTCATTTGCTTATGAAAAGCCAGATGTCTCAGTATCATTGTTGAACAGATTTTTCTTTGGCCATTGAAGGGTCTTGTTCCTGCTTCTTGAAGATAAACTGACCATAGATGAATGAATTTATTACTGGATCCTCAATTCTGTTTTACTGGTCTGTATTCAAATGGCAATTTCACACTGTTTTTAATACTGTGGGTTGGTGGTAAGTTTTGAAATCAGAAATTATAACTCCTCCAAATTTGTTTTTCATTTTTAAGATTGCTTTGTTTTTCCAGGCCACTTGTAATACTTTATAGATTATAGGATGAACTTTCCATTTCTAACAAAAAATTAATTAAATGATGTCAGAATTTTGATACAGATTTCATTGAATCTATAGATTATTTCAGGGACTTTTGAGATATATGATGGTTCCCATCCACAAATATAGGATGTCTTGACTTATTCAGAGTTTCTAATTTCTTTCTACAGTCTTTGTAGTTTTCAATATACAAATCTTGAGTTTCCTTGAATAAAAATTTTCCTTGTATTTTGTTGACTATGTGTGTGTCTATGTTCATAATAGATATTGGCTTTCTATTGAGATTTCTGTGATATATTATCTTGTTTTGTTCTTTGGTAATGATGATCTCATAGAATTATTTAGGTAGTGCTCTTTCTCTTCTATTCTGTGGAAGACTTTACAAAGAATTAGTGTCAATTCTTTCATGCATGGCTGGGAAAATTCACTGTAGAAGCCAGCTGTCCTGGTCTTTTCATTTGGGAGAGGTTTGGATACCGATTCAATGTACTTAACTGTTACTGGATTGTTCTGATTTTCTAATTTATTAAGTCACTTTTTGGTATACCATATCTCTAGGAATTTCTCCATTTTACCTAGGTTTCCTAACATGTTGTTGAATAATTGCTTATAATGTTCTCTTACCATCATTCATAAATTCAAACAATATACACATATGCCATTATTATGTGTACTGAGTGATACTACTTATAACAAATAATACCATTATGTGTATGTAATATGCATTATGTAATTATAGCATGTTTACATATTTATAAAATTTTTATTTTTATGTATGCAAATAATGCAAGTATGTGTTCCACTATTGGCACAATTACTAACTTAACTCCCTTCTATAATCTTCACAACTCTTAGAAATGTCACTGAAGGCACTGGATAAAGAAGATAAGAATGTCACCTTGATTCAGAATAACAAAGATGATATTGATCTGGGACACAGTGCATGAATCTAATGACTCAGGTAATGGTTGTGGCAGGGTACAGATCCCTAGGGATTCAAAGTAAGAAATAATACTCAAAGAAGAAATAACAGAAATGTATACTTTAAAGGGAACTATGGGTAATGGTGGGGCCACAGGGAAATAGTTCATTAAGAAAGGGGTCATGTTGGATACCCCAGGATATCAACCTTGCCCTTGTCCTTCAGATTCCATTGTGGTGGGCCTTGTCTCTACATCTGGGATTGAAAAGTTGCTGAATAAGCCCCATGATCGTGGATGCTGAGGAACAGGCAGTTCCACATGGGACACACAAGGAAATGCTGAGGAAATCTCCCCTACCCTGCTATCTGATGTCATATCTGCCTTTATCAGCAACAGTAACACATAGAACCTCAGTTCTCCAGTCAAATTTGTCTTCAAACATGTGAGTCCTGGGGGGATGAAGCTGTGGGTGTGGGAGAGACCTGAGTCCTGAGCACAGCCTTTGTGCTTCATGGATGTCCATCACGGGTGCATCATATCCCAAGGAAAGTCCATCATGAGCTAGATTTGGGTCAGCATTTCTGAGCAACAGAACCACCAGCTCAAACCTACTTCCTGTTTCGACAGTCAAGGACCCCTGAAACAAAGGGGAAGGTGCACTGTGTCTTCTGGGAGCAGGGCCAGAATGGAAGTGGCCATTGGGCAACCAGAGGCTGCAGGACGATGGACAGAGGAGACGACAGCATCACTTTGGCACCCACTTCGGCAGCTTTGCTGTCCTCATGGCCTACTACGATGTGCAGGTGACCCTCAGAGGGGCCGCATTCAATATCTTGATGTGGAAAAAATTCTCACACATGTAAAACCTGAAAAAAATACTGTCCCCCAGTTATCGCAAGTCAGTGATCTGGCATGGTATAGCGGGGATGTCTGCTCAGGTTCTTCCAAGGCTGAAATCATTCTGTCAGCCTGGGCTGCATTCTGATCTGAGGTTTGCAGTCCTCCTCTAACCCTCTAATTTTTGGCACAATTCAGTTCCTTGTGGTGGTAGGACTGAGGTCTCCTTGGCTTCCTATCTGTCAGCAAGTGTACATGTTTAGCTCTTAGGGCTACCTGCATTTCTTCCCATATGGACCTCTCTTGGGAACTTTAGCACAGTACAAAAATTAGTTTTATGCAATAAGCCAAACATTCTCAAAAGTTAAAGTGCATCAGAGTCATCTGAAGGGCTGATTATTTATTTTTAAACATTTTATTCCTTAAAAAAAAATCAAATGTAGAGACACTTCACAAAAATAAATTTGGTGCTACCATACTCAATTGCTTTTTATCCAGAAGCACCTAATTTGCAGGTTTAAACGTTCATTTTCTTCATCCTTTGTGCATCTACTTCTGCCTTTCTCTCTCTACCTACCCAGACTAGCAATAAAAGGCAGTTGGTGGGTATTATTTTTCCTTGTCTTCAGGGACTTTGGATGATTTCAAAAATGAGGGGAGCTTCCCAGGTGGCTCAGTAGTAAAGAATCCACCTGCCAGTGCAGAAGACGCAGGAGACTCGGGTTCAAAAACCTGGGTTGGGAAGATCCCCCAGAGGAGGATATGGCAACTCACTTCAGTATTCTTGGCTGGAAAATTCCATGGACAGAGGAGCCTGGCAGCCTACAGTCCATGAGGTTGTAAAGAGTCAGACACAATTGAGAGACTGAGCATACATCCAGGCCAAAATGAGACAGACAACCTGAATCTTAAGCTACCGCCATCATCTAAGTATAGTAGTTTTCCTCTTTTACCCAAGAATTTAGTTCAAAATCTGTACAAATCAGTGGCCTCTATTACCCAAGAATTTAGTTCTAATTCTGCCTCTTGATGAAAGTGAAAGTGGAGAGTGAAAAAGTTGACTTAAAGCTCAACATTCAGAAAATGAAGATCATGGCATCTGGTCCCATCACTTCATGGGAAATAGATGGGGAAACAGTGTCAGACTTNGGGGGCGGTGCTCCAAAATCACTGCAGATGGTGACTGTAGCCATAAAATTAAAAGAAGCTTACTACTTGGAAGAAAACTTATGACCAACCTAGATAGCATATTCAAAAGCAGAGACATTACTTTGCCAACAATGGTCTGTCTAGGTAAGGCTATGGTTTTTCAAGTGGTCATGTATGGATGTGAGAGTTGGACTGTGAAGAAAGCTGAGCACCGAAGAATTGATGCTTTTGAACTGTGGTATTGGAGATTTTTGAGAGTCCCTTGGACTGCAAGGAGATCCAACCAGTCCTTTCTGAAGGAGATCAGCCCTGGGATTTCTTTGGAAGAAATGACGCTCAAGCTGAAGCTCCAGTACTTTGGCCACCTCATGCGAAGAGTTGACTCATTGGAAAAGAGTTTGATGCTGGGAGGGATTGAGGGCAGGAGGAGAAGGGGACGACAGAGGATGAGATGGCTGGATGGCACCACTGACTCGATGGACATGAGTTTGAGTGAACTCCAGGAGTTGGTGATGGACAGGGAGGCCTGGCGTGCTGCGATTCATGGGGTCGCAAAGAGTCAGACACGACTGAGTGACTGAACTGAACTGAAGGATTAGCGGCCAGCCATGAAGAAGTATTACAGGAATAAAGTGTGTTGAACTCAGAGATAGGGGTTGATACTTGCACATCATGACTACAGGTGGTTCAGTTCAATTAAGTCGCTCAATCGTGTCCGACTGAGACTCCATGAATCGCAGCACACCAGGCCTCCCTGTCCATCACCAACTCCCAGAGTTTACTCAAACTCCTGTCCATTGAGTCAGTAATGCCAACACTTCTTTTTTTTTAATGTCACCCAACCATCTCATCCTCTGTCTTCCCCTTCTCCACCTGCCTTCAGTCTTTCCCAACATCAGGGTCTTTTCAAATGAGTCTGCTCTTCGCAACAAGTGGCCAAAGATTTGGAGTTTTAGCTTCAGCATCAGTCCGTCCAATGAACATTCAGGACTGATTTCCTTTAGGATGGACTGGTTGGATCTCTTTGCATTCCAAGGGACACTAAAGAGTCTTCTCCAACACCACAGTTCAAAAACATCAATTCTTCAGCGCTCAGCTAACTTTATAGTCCAACTCTTACATACATACATGACTACTGGAAAAACCATAGTCTTACTAGACAGACCTTTGTTGGCAAATTAATGTCTCTCCTTTTGAATGTGCTATCTAGGTTGGTCATAACTTGCCTTCCAAGGAGTAAGCGTCTTTTTATTTCATGGCTGCAATCACCATCTGCAGTGATTTGGGAACCAAAAAAAAATAAAAAGTCTGACACTGTTTCCACTGTTTCCCCATCTATTTGCCATGAAGTGATGGGACCGGATGCCACTATCTTAGCTTTCTGAATGTTGAGCTTTAAGCCAACTTTTTCACTCTCCTCTTTCACTTTCATCAAGAGGCTCTTTAGTTCTTCTTCATTTTCTGCCATAAGGGTGGTATCATCTGCATATCTGAGGTTATTGGTATTTCTCCTGGCAATCTTGATTCCAGCTTGTGCTTCATCCAACCCAGCACTTCGCATGATGTACTCTGCTGCTGCTATGTCACTTCAGTAGCGTCTGACTCTGTGCAACCCCATAGACAGCCACCCACCAGGCTCCCTCGTCCCTGGGATTCTCCAGGCAAGAGTACTGGAGTGGGTTGCCATTTCCTTCTCCAATACATGAAAGTGAAAAGTGAAAGTGAAGTCGCTCAGTCGTGTCTGACCCTCAGCGACCCCATGGACTGCAGCCTTCCAGGATCCTCCATCTAGGGGTTTTCCAGGCAAGAGTACTGGAGTGGGGTGCCATTGCCTTCTCCATGATGTACTCTGCATATAAGTTAAATAATCAGGGTGACAATATACAGCCTTGACATAATCCTTTTCGTATTTGCAACCAGTCTGTTGTTCCATGTCCACTTCTAACTGTTGCCTACTGACCTGCATACAGATTTCTCAAGAGGCAGGTCAGGTGGTCTGGTATTCCCATCTCTTTCATAATTTTCCACAGTTTATTGTGATCCACAAAGACTTTGGCATAGTCAATAAAGCAGAAATAGATGTTTTTCTGGAACTCTCTTGCTTTTTCAATGATCTAGTGGGTGTTGGCAATTTGATCTCTGGTTCCTCTGCCTTTTCTAAAACCAGCTTGAACATCTGGTGTCGGAAGCCGACATGTCTACGTCAACGACGCTGCGACTGGAGTGTAGCCCCACCCAAGACACGGTCTGGGTGGAAGGCCAAACTCTGTACCCCCACCCAAGACACGGCTCTGGGTGAAAGGCCAAACTCTCCTGGAGTGTAGCCCCGCCCAAGACAAGGCTCTGGGTGAAAGGCCAAACTCTCAGGGCAGAGGAGGCCCCAGGGGTTTGCAGTACAGTTCGTGGAACCCCCGAAACTGCTTTCTTACTATGTCTTTCACTTTTGTGCTAATACTTTACCTTCTAGGAATGATTTCTGCTTGTTCTATGGCCGTTCCCTTGCCTGAGGGAAACCACACATGAAGTTCTCCAGCAAGTTTCCCGTGAAATACAGCAAAGAATGAGGCCAAAGCTTACCTTGCCTCCTGGAGTCTGGGTCCCTGTAACCCAGCCTGATATGCGGGGAGTATTTAAATATCAGATCTTTCCCAGCTGGCAATGGAGCAGAAATAAGATTAGTAGATATGCCTTAAATAAGTGGGGAGTGGGTTGTCATTGGTATAAGATAGGGTCTAATACATATAGAGCAGAGTCTCCTCACAATGCCCACCATAAGACTCACCCTTGGAGGAGGAGGGGTATGTAGGATTGTGGAAACTAGTCTAAAATTTGTTTTCAATCAAGGCCTGTTTTTGTGGTCAGTCTACCATAGAAAATGAGATCCTGGGCTTCTGTCCAGGGACTCTAAGAACAAGAGTTAAAAATTACCAGGGGCCTAGGAGAAAAACAGGCATTCATCTTCAGGCCTTTTTGTTAACCCTGACAGGCCTTTCATTTTAAAGGTACAGGACAAAATACACCTTACGTCCTAGGAGTGAGACCCCCCAAGAGTTGTTCCAGGAAGGTGATTGTCTCAAACAGCTCAAGGAAATAACTTTTCTGAAAAATAACAGCTCAAGGAAATAACTTTTCTGAAAAATAGTTGTACAATGTGATTTTAAGCTAATGAATTGTCTCGGGCTAATAACTAAGACCTATCACTGAAAAGGTTAAGATTTAACCACCAATCAAGCAGCTGCACTCCAGCTGCACCTGTTTGTGGTTTTCGTGCTTATAAGCTGACTTTTATCTTAATAAAGTGGCACTTGGCCATTTCTGCATCCTGACTCTGTGTCAAGTGTCCATCATTCTTATCTCTCTATCTCTCTATCTCTTTCTTAATCGCCGACGCCGCCCATCTCGAGGGTATCCCTGGACCAGCGGAGGCTGGACCCCCTCAATCTGGTAGTTCATGGTTCACGTATTGTTAAAGCCTGGCTTGGAGAATTTTGAGCATTACTTTGATAGTGTGTGAGATGAGTGCAATTGTGTGGTAGTTTGAGCATTCTTTGGCATTGCCTTTCTTTGGGATTGGAATGAAAACTGACCTTTTCCGGTCCTGTGCCACAGCTGAGTTTTCCAAATTTGCTGGCATATTGAGTACAGCACTTTCACAGCCTCATCTTTCAGGATTTGAAATAGCTCAACTGGAGTTCCATCACCTCCACTAGCTTTGTAGTGATGCTTTCTAAGGCCCACTTGACTTCACATTCCAGGATGTCTGCCTCTAGGTGAATGATCACACCATTGTGATTATCTGGGTCATGAAGATCTTTTTTGTATAGTTCTTCTGTGTATGCTTGCCACCTCTTCTTAATATCTTCTGCTTCTGTTAGGTCCATACCATTTCTGTCCTTTATCGAGCCCATCTTTGCATGAAATGTTCTCTTGGTATCTCTAATTTTCTTGAAGAGCTCTCTAGTCTTTCCCATTCTGTTGTTTTCCTCTATTTCTTTTCATTGATCACTGAGGAAGGCTTTCTTATCTTTCCCTGCTATTCTTTGGAACTCTGCATTTCACAAACCTTACCATCTAGTGGTAAGACAAATACAATGGCATTTTATATTTGTTAATTATATTTGACAATAGTCAATTATATTTGTTAAATGGGAAGCCCCTCTGCCCTTGTCCCTTCAGTGATGTTCCTATCTTTTTCCTCTCCATGAATTGACCTAGACCATTCTTTGTTCAGATGATTCACTCTATGTAAATGAAAAGAAAGCAAAGGACACACCTAGCCTCTTAGAAGATGTGATATGTCGATAATCAACCTGGTTTTACCAGGTGGTTTGTGAAATCAGAAATCTTGCCTTTGTTATTGTTAATGTACAGGGCCAGCACAAAACATCTACAGTAATATCAGTTGATTGAAACAGAATATTCATACAACGTCATATTACTGAAACTCACATTATGAAGTGTCACTACCAACTTCAGTCCAAGATAAATGCCATTCTGAACTCAAAAAACATTTAGAGAGTCATTCACAGTAAAGATCAGAGTGGCTACAACCAAGTCAGAGACATCCAGCAGTAGAGAAGAAAAGGCCTTGATTGTGTTGCTCAGGGTGCATTGTGAGCCTCTTCTCCTCCTACGGATGCTGACATTTAAAGCTACAGTTCAGTTCATCTTGGGATGCACGTGGTGGCTGGAAATCCTGCAGGTGGGACTGGTTGCCCAAGTCATGGCCTACCTCTTCACCATCATCAATGGTCTGCAGGGTGTCTTCATCTTCCTGATGCCCTGCCTCCTCAGCCAGCAGGTACCACTATCTGACTCCACCCCAGGACTCGTCCAATCCTCACTCCTCCCTGTGAGCTGATGCAGAGCATGCTTTGCCTCTATGGGTGCAAAAGCAATACAAGATAAGGTTCAAAGGAATCAAGAAAACCAAAGCTGAATCTGAGGAGTACACACTCTCCAGCAGGGCTATGCCGGAACCCTCTAAACACAGTGAGGTAAGATCATTCACTGTCCCCCAGAATGCTTCACTCACTGACCAATTGAGCAGCACATGCCTATCACACTGGACAATTGGATATAAAGTAGGCGATACCCTATTATGACTCACAGTGGTTTGTATCTAGGCTCACTCAGGACATTTTTCTGTCATGGAAAAAGGTCTTCCTCTACTTCTGCTCATTGTGTTTCTATGCTCATCTTAACTCTTGTACATAACTATCTTCTTATTCTCCACCTGGGTTGAGCACACATTTTCTGTAACATGCTGCATGGACTTTTTCATGCACAAAATATGTTTAAAAAAAAAACAGAAAATGGTTAGGTTCAACTTAAACAGTAACTCTGGATCTGAAGCAGAGATGCACAAGCAATCCAGAGGCACTCATTTCAACCATGGTACCCTTCTATATGTGTGTGCCTGCCAGATCCCTTCAGTTGTGTCTGACTCTTTGCAACCCTATGGACCATAGCCCATCAGGCTTCTCTTTCCATGGGATTTTCCAGTCATGTATACTGAAGTGGGTTGCCATGTCCTCCTCCAGGGAATCTTCCTGACCCAGATATCAAATGCTTGTCTCTGGCATCTGCCTGCATTGGTAGGTGGGTTTTTTTACCACTAACACCACCTCTATTTAGAAAACAGTAAATACATGGTTTATATAGTCATAAAAGTAAGGTGACATAAGCATTACGTTAGACGGGAGAATTTCCTTCAAATTATGTAGTCATTCCTGGGATTTGCAACACACACAAACAATGCAAAACAGGATGATCTCACAGGATGCATAGGAGAGATCCTGGCAAGGTGAATCTTACCAAGCAATTTTATTTTTCTGTTTACATAAACAGTTGTCATATTTTTTGTTTATATATTCTTCATAGCACCACTTGAAGGTAAGGTAAGTATTATTGTTTCCCTTTGATAAGTGAAAAAACTGAGACCATGGGGTCTATATAAATTGTACAAGGACTTTAGCCCATCCTTCCTCCCAATATTGTTACTCACTTGATGGTGTTCATTGATGCACAGATGTTTTAATTTTTAGAAGTCCAGTTTCTCTACTTTTTGTTCACTTTGGCTTTGGCTGTCTTATCTTAAAAACAATGACCTACCACAAGACCACAAAAATTTACACTTATGTTGCTTCCAAGACTTTAGTAGTTTTAGTAACTGCATATAGGTATATCCATTTGGAATTAACTTTTTATTGGTATGAGTTTCATAACTTTTTGTGAGGTCCACCTTCAGCATATGGATATACAGTTGTTCCATCATCACTTATTGAAAAGATTACTCTTTCCCCAGGGACTTGTTCTGACATCCTTGTTAAAATAAGTTACCATCAATAAGTTTTTATGCCTGCATTCTTGGCTCTTCCACTCATCTATCTTGAGTCATGTTTTGTAGTAAACTTTTCTTTTTTTTTAACAGAGCATTAATATTTTATTGGGAGATAACTGTAAATTCACATGTAAGAAACAATACAGAGATATCTGCATACTCTTTCTATAGTGATAACAACTTGCAAAACTATAGTACATATTACACCTAAGTGCAGATATTAATGGTCAAGATATAGAACATTTCCATCAGCATAAGGATCCTTCATTACCCTTTTATGGCTCCAACTACTTCCCACCCACTACCACTGCCTCCTTAATCCCTGGAAAACCTGTTCTCTATTCCTGTAACTGTGACATCTCAAAGATGTTATATAAATGCAGTTGTACACTATGCAATCTTTGATAATTGTATTTCTTCACTCCACATAAGATTTCATTCAGGTTGTGGTATGTATCAAGAGTTCCTTTTTGAGAGGGTCCTAAGATGGCAGAGGAATAGGACAGGGAGACCACTTTCTCCCCCACGAATTCATCAAAAGAACATTTTAACGCTGAGTATATTCTACAAAACGACTTCTGAATGCTGGCAGAGGACACCAGGCACCCAGAAAAGCAGATCATTGGCTTCAAAAACAGGCAGGAAAAATATAAAAGATGAAAAAAGAGACAAAGGAGGTAGGGAGGGAGCTCTGTCCCAGGAAGGGAGTCCTGTCCCGGGAAGGGAGTCTTAAAAAGAGAGAAGTTTCCAAACACCAGGAAACACTCTCACTGCCAAGTCTGTGGCGAGCCTTGGAAGCACAGAGGGCAACATAACAGGGAAGGAAAATAAATAATTAATTAATTAAAACCAACAGATTAACAGCCCAATGGTAACTCCCCCAGCGGACAAGCAGTGCAGATGCCTGCATCCACCACTAGCAAGTGGAGGCTGGGCAGGGAGGCAGAGGCTGCAGTGCTTTTTAAGAATTGGGCTGGAATGCCACGAGTGTAACCACAGCGAACTAACTTAGGCTGGCATACCAGTCTCTGGGATAGCTACCACACAAAAAGCTCTAACATAAAAAACCACCAGGACCACGCACAGAACAAAGGATGGAACAGAAATAGCTGGCTGAAGACCATCCCCCTCCGGTGACAGGCAGCCAGAGCCCTAAGGGCTGGAAGGGGGCAATCGCAACCCCAGAGAGACTTTACCTACCAAACTGCAAGCAGGCTTCTTTGCTAAGACTTCTTGGGGTCCTGGACAGTCACCATCTGCCTCACAAGGGGCACCAGTGGTACACCCAGAAAACTGAGCAGCAGGGAAAGGCGATAAGTCACAGTGACCGCGCTCGCCAAACACCTGAGCTACTCGGTCCTGGGAAGGGCACAAAACGCAGGCCCAACCGAATCTGCGCCTCTGAGGGCTACCTGAGAGCCAAGCCCGAGCAGCTTAGACCAGGGAGGCTCATGCAGCCTAGGGCCAGCCTCAGACGGTTCCTGGAGGAGCAACGTAGAGTCTGAGCAGTGTTCACCGTGTGCAGGGGCATGCCCAGCATGGCTGAGACACTGCAAGCACACTCCAGCATTATTTGTTTGCAGCATCCCTCCCTCCCCACAGTGCGACTGAAGAAGTGAGCCTAAAAAAAAAAAAAAAGTGTCCACCACCGTCCCCCTTGTGTCAGGGCGGAAATCAGACACTGAAGAGACCAGCAAACAGACGAAGCTAAACAGAGAGGACTGCCTTGGAAGTGACCCCACACTGCCAACAACACCAGAGAAAGTCCCAGAAATATCTTTACTATTCTTACGACCATTCTCTTTCTTTTTTAATTTTTGTTGATGTTGTTGTTTGATTCTTTTTTCTTTTCTTTTTCTTCTTTTTTTTTTAACTTTTGAAAATTTTTAAGTCCTCTATTTCACCTTTAATTTTTATTTTT
>SJYQ01003774.1:52441-65361 GCA_006410935.1 Redunca redunca
AGGTTGGATTTATGGCCCAGGATGTGATCTATCCTGGAGAAGGTTCCGTGAGCACTTGAGAAGAAGGTGAAATTCATTGTTTTGGGGTGAAATGTCCTATAGATATCAATTAGGTCTAACTGGTCTATTGTATCATTTAATGTTTGCGTTTCTTTGTTAATTTTCTGTTTAGTTGATCTGTCCATAGATGTGAGTGGGGTATTAAAGTCTCCCACTATTATTGTGTTATTGTTGATTTCTCCTTTCATACTTGTTAGCATTTGTCTTACATATTGCGGTGCTCCTATGTTGGGTGCATATATATTTATAATTGTTATATCTTCTTCTTGGATTGATCCTTTGATCATTACTCCCTCTCCTCTTTCCTGTATAACTCCGTGAACATCTCTGAGCGGTCCAGACTGTGGGGAGCACATAAAGAAGTGATTACTGGCTAGCTTGCTCTCTCCTCTTTTGATCCCACCTCATCTCATTCCAGTCACCTCTAACTTCCCCCTCCCACTTCTCTCCTCCATGTTACTCAGAGAACCTCTCTGGGTGTCCCTCAATGTGGAGAAACTTTTCATCTTTAACCTAGATGTTTTATCATTGGTGCTGTATAGATGGAGAAGTCTTAAGGCTATTCTAAAAGTAAAACTGAAAATCAGAAGCAGAAGGCTTAAGTCCAAATCCTGAGGACATCAGAGAACTCCTGAATCCAGGGAACATTAATCAATAGGAGCTCATCAAACATCTCCATAGCTACACTGAAACCAAGCACCACCCAAGGGCCAACAAGTTCCAGAACAAGACATACCACGCAAATTCTCCAGCAACACAGGAACAAACCCCTGAGCTTCAATATACAGGCAGCTAAAAGTTACTCCAAAACCATAGACATCTCATAACTCATTACTAGACACTTCATTGCACTCCAGAGAGAAGAAATCCAGCTCTACCCACCAGAACTCCAACACAAACTTCCCTAACCAAGAAACCTTGACAAGCTACTGATACAACCCCACCCACAGTGAGGAAACTCCATAATAAAGAGAATTCCACAAATTCCCAGAATACAGAAAGGCCACCCCAAATGCAGCAATATAACCAAGATGAAGAGACAGAAGAATACCCAGCAGGTAAAGGAACAGGATAAATGCCCACCAAACCAAACAAAAGAGGAAGAGATAGGGAATCTACCTGACAAAGAATTCCGAAAAATGATAGTGAAAATGATCCAAAATCTGGAAATCAAAATGGAATCACAGATAAATAGCCTGGAGACAAGGATTGAGAAGATGCAAGAAAGGTTTAATAAGGACCTAGAAGAAATAAAAAAGTCAATATATAATGAATAATGCAATAAATGAGATCAGAAACACTCAGGAGGCAACAAATAGTAGAATATCGGAGGCAGAAGATAGGATTAGTGAAATAGAAGATAGGATGGTAGAAATAAATGAATCAGAGAGGAAAAAAGAAAAATGAATTAAAAGAAATGAAGACAATCTCAGGAACCTCCAGGACAATATGAAATGCTCCAACATTCGAATTATAGGAGTCCCAGAAGAAGAAGACAAAAAGAAAGACCATGAGAAATTACTTGAGGAGATAATAGTTGAAAACTTCCCTACAATGGGGAAAGAAATGATCACCCAAGTCCAAGAAACCCAGAGAGTTCCAAACAGGATAAACCCAAGGCGAGACACCCCAAGACACATATTAATTAAATTGACAAAGATCAAACACAAAGAACAAATATTAAAAGCAGCAAGGGAAAAATAACAAATAACACACAAGGGGATTCCCATAAGGATAACTGCAGATCTTTTGATAGAAACGCTTCAGGCCAGGAGCAAATGGCAAGACATACTTAAAGTGATGAAAGAAAATAACCTACAGCCCAGATTACTGTACCCAGCAAGGATCTCATTCAAATACAAAGGAGAAATCAAAAGCTTTACAGACAAGCAAAAGCTGAGAGAATTCAGCACCACCAAACCAGCTCTCCAACAAATGCTAAAGGATATTATCTAGGCAGGAAACACAAAAAGGGCATATAAACCTGAACCCAAAACAATAAAAAAAAAAAATGGCAACAGGATCATACTTATCAATCCTTACCTTAAACGTAAATGGGTTGAATGCCCTAACCAAAAGGTAAAGACTGGCTGAATGGATACAAAAACAAGACCCCTATATATGCTGCCTACAAGAGACCCACCTCAAAACAAAGGACACATACAGACTGAAAGTGAAGGGATGGAAAAAGATATTCCACGCAAATAGAGACCAAAAGAAAGCAGGAGTAGCAATACTCATATCAGATCAAATAGACTTTAAAACAAAGGCTATGAAAAGAGACAAAGAAGGCCACTACATAATGATTAAAGGATCAATCCAAGAAGATATAACAATTATATATGCACCCAACATAGGAGCACCACAATATGTAAGACAAATGCTAACAAGTATGAAATGGGAAATTAACAATAACACAATAATAGTGGGAGACTTTAATACCCCACTCACATCTATGGACAGATCAACTAAACAGAAAATTAACAAACAAACACCAACATTAAATGATACAATAGATATCTATAGGACATTTCACCCCAAAACAATGAATTTCACCTTTTTCTCAAGTGCTCACGGAACCTTCTCCAGGATAGATCACATCCTGGGCCATAAATATAACCCTGATAAATTCAAAAAAATAAAAATCGTTCCAAGCATCTTTTCTGACCATAATGCATTAAGATTAAATCTCAATTACAGGAGAAAAACTATTAAAAATTCCAACATATGGAGGCTGAACAACACACTTCTGAATAACCAACAAATCACAGAAGAAATCAAAAAAGAAATCAAATTATGCATAGAAATGAATGAAAATGAAAACACAACAACCCAAAACCTGTGGGACACTATAAAAGCAGTGCTAAGGGGAAAGTTCATAGCAATACAGGCATACCTCAAGAAACAAGAAAAAAGTCAAATAAATAACCTACCTTTACACCTAAAGCAACTAGAAAAAGAAGTGGAGAACCCCAGAGTTAGTAGAAGGAAAGAAATCTTTAAAATTAGGGCAGAAATAAATGCAAAAGAAACAAAAGAGACCATAGCAAAAATCAACAAAGCCAAAAGCTGGTTCTTTGAAAGGATAAATAAAGCAGACAAACCATTATCCAGACTCATCAAGAAACAAAGGGAGAAAAATAAAATCAATAAAATTAGAAATGAAAATGGAGAAATCACAACAGACAACACAGTAATACAAAGGATCATAAGACACTTCTATCAGCAACTATATGCCAATAAAATGGACAACGTGGAAGAAATGGACAAATTCTTGGAAAAGTACAACTTTCCAAAACTGAACCAGGAAGAAATAGAAAATCTTAACAGACCCATCACAAGCACGGAAATTGAAACTGTAATCAGAAATCTTCCAGCAAACAAAAGCCCAGGTCCAGAGGGATTCACAGCTGAATTCTACCAAAAATTTAGAGAAGAGCTAACACCTATCCTACTCAAACTCTTTCAGAAAATTGCAGAGGAAGGTAAACTTCCAAACTCATTCTATGAGGCCACCATCACCCTAATACCAAAACCTGACAAAGATGCCACAAAAAAAGAAAACTACAGGCCAATATCACTGATGAACATAGATGCAAAAATCCTTAACAAAATCCTAGCAATCAGAATCCAACCACACAGTAAAAAGATCATACACCATGACCAAATGGGCTTTATCCCAGGGATGCAAGGATTCTTCAATATCCGCAAATCAATCAATGTAATTCACCACATTAACAAATTGAAAAACAAAAGCCATATGATTACCTCAATAGATGCAGAGAAGGCCTTTGACAAAATTCAACATCCATTTATGATAAAAACTCTCCAGAAAGCAAGAATGGAGGGAACATACCTCAACATAATAAAAGCCATATATGACAAACTCACAGCAAACATTATCTTCAGTGGTGAAAAATTGAAAGCATTTCCACTAAAGTCACAAACAAGACAAGGGTGCCCACTTTCACCGCTACTATTCAACATAGTTCTGCAAGTTTTGGCCACAGCAGTCAGAGCAGAAAAAGAAATAAAAGGAATGAAAACTGCAAAGAAGAAGTAAAACTCTCACTCTTTGCAGATGACATGATCCTCTACATAGATAACCCTAAAGACTCCACCAGAAAATTACTAGAGGTAATCAACGAATATAGTAAAGTTGCAGGATATAAAATCAACACACAGAAATCCCTTGCATCCCTATACACTAATGAGAAAGTAGAAGAAGAAATTAAGGAAACAATTCCATTCACCATTGCAATGAAAAGAATAAAATACTTAGGAATATATCTACCTAAAGAAACTAAAGACCTATATATAGAAAACTATAAATCACTAATGAAAGAAATCAAAGAGGACACTAATAGATGGAGAAATATACCATGTTCATGGGTTGGAAGAATCAATATAGTGAAAATGAGTATACTACCCAAAGCAATCTACAGATTCAATGCAATCCCTATCAAGCTACCAGCGGTATTTTTCACAGAGCTAGAACAAATAATTTCACAATTTGTATGGAAATACAGAAAACCTCGAATAGCCAAAGCAATCTTGAGAAAGAAGAATGGAACTGGAGGAATCAACCTGCCTGACTTCAGGCTCTAGTACAAAGCCACAGTCATCAAGACAGTATGGTACTGGCACAAAGACAGAAATATAGATCAATGGAACAAAATAGAAAGCCCAGAGATAATCCCACGCACCTATGGCCACCTTATCTTTGACAAAGGAGGCAAGAATATACAATGGAGTAAAGACAATCTCTTTCACAAGTGGTGCTGGGGAAACTAGTCAACCACTTGTAAAAGAATGAAATAGAACACTTTCTAACACCATACACAAAAATAAACTCAAAATGGACTAAACATAAGACCAGAAACTATACAACTCTTAGAGGAGAACATAGGCAAAACACTCTCTGACATACATCACAGCAGGATGATCCACCTCCCAGAACAGTGGAAATAAAAGCAAAAATAAACAAATGGGATCTAATTAAAGTTAAAAGCTTCTGCACAACAAAGGAAACTATAAGCAAGGTGAAAAGACAGCCTTCAGAATGGGAGAAAATAATAGCAAATGAAACAACTGACAAACAACTAATCTCAAAAATATACAAGCAACTTATGCAGCTCAATTCCAGAAAAATAAACGACCCAATCAAAAAATGGGGCAAAGAACTAAAGAGACATTTCTTCAAAGAAGACATACAGATGGCTAACAAACACATGGAAAGATGCCCAACATCACTCATTATCAGAAAAATGCAAATCAAAACCACTATGAGGTACCATTTCACGCCAGTCAGAATAGTAGCAATCCAAAAGTCTACAAGCAATAAATGCTGTAGAGGGTGTGGAGAAAAGGGAACCCTTTTACACTGTTGGTGGGAATGCAAACTAGTACAGCCACTATGGAGAACAGTGTGGAGATAACTTAAAAAACTGCAAATAGAACTGCCTTATGACCCAGCAATCCCACTGCTGGGCATACACACCAAGGAAACCAGAATTGAAAGAGACACGTGTACCCCCAGTGTTCATCGCAGCACTGTTTATAATACCTAGGACATGGAAACAATCTAGATGTCCATCTGTAGATGAATGGACAAGACAGCTGTGGTACATATACACAATGGAGTATTACTCAGCCATTAAAAAGAATACATTTGAATCAGTTCTAATAAGGTGGATGAAACTGGAGCCTATTATACAGAGTGAAGTAAGCCAGAAAGAAAAACACCAATACAGTATACTAACACATATATATGGAATTTAGAAAGATGGTAATGATAACCCTGTATGCGAGACAGCAGAAGAGACACAGATGTTTAGAACGGACTTTTGGACTCTGTGGGAGAAGGAGAGGGTGGATGATTTGGGAGAATGGCATTGAAACATGTATACTATCATGTAGGAAATGAATTGCCAGTCTATTTTCAATATAGGATACAGGATGCTTGGGGCTGGTGCACAGGGATGATCTAGAGAGATGATATGGGGTAGGAGGTGGGAGGGGGGTTCAGGATGGGGAACTCATGTACATCTGTGGCTGATTCATGTCAATGTATGGCAAAACCAATACAGTATTGTAAAGCAAAATAAAGTAAAAATAATTTTTTTTAAAGTTCCTTTTTTTTTTTTTTTGAGGGGCAGCTGTTATTGCTGAGTTATGTGAATGTGCCAGAGTTTATTTCACCATTCATCCACTGAAGGACACTTTCTTTTTCCAGTGGTTTTTTGGGGGGTGTTTTGTTTTGTTTTGTTTTTTGTTTTTTTTGCTCCTCAGACTTAGTCATTTTCATTGCTCTGTCTTCAGGTTTACTGATTCTTTCTAATATTTCTTTGGAGAATTGACTCTACCAATTTGTTCTTCTCAAGATTTTTCAACTATTTTGGATCCCATGAAGTCTCATGTAAATTCAAAGATATCCCTGTCAATTTCTGAGAAAAATTAACTGAAATATTGATAAAGAATGTATTGAATCTACAGGTCAATTTGGTGGAATGCTGCCATATTAACTGTATTATCTTCTGATCCATGAACATGGGATGTTTATCTATTGCCTTGAGTCTTCCCTGGCTTCTTTTGATGATCTTTTATAGTTTTTAGTGTAAAAGTCTACTACTTTCTAACAAGGTATTATTTTTCACACATTCCTTCTCAGAATTGGATTAACCAGTAAACCACATAATTTGCTGTCTTGAACGATGAGGAAAATTCTGAACTGTCATCTTCGTGGGGAAAAAAAAAAGACACTTTTTCATGTTTTTTACAAGTAACTCTTCATGGAACCATTGTGGAAGAAAGCATGAAGGGAATGTCTGATATTCAGATTGCTGGAGAATTTTAGTTTTCTGCTCCACATGGTATGCTCACTTCACTCCCAGCATAGTCAAGGAGTCACAACCCAATTCCCCAGTTTCCTTGGATTAAATCACCTGCTTCAATCGTTTTTCCTATAAAGTTCCTCTAATTGAAGATATATGACAAGGAAATTGAGCTTCAGAAGTCTATCTTAAAATGCAGTAAGAGAGGAAATAAGGTGCAACCCTACATGGAGGGTAAACAAATAATATTGTTTCCCAAGATTTTTCTGGATTATGTCCTAAAAAAACTTGAGTCACAGGCAAGCTAGGGCAGTTGGTCTCCATACATGTATGCTTCAGCTTCACTCTCCATTTCTAAAGATAACTAACATTTTCATTAGAAAAATATATTTTACTACTCATCATGCAGTGCATTAAATTAAGAGAGATTAGGATTCTAATTTCACAGAGCTTAAATGATAAATAAAATGCTTTATCAGAGTAAAATTGGAACCCTGTGATTCTTACATCTTATAAGCTGAGCTGGATAAAAAATATGTATTGTTACTGCACAGTTTTGTTTTGTTTACTTATATAACATATTATTACATATATAACAAATTATTTCTCTCTCAGAATGTTACTTAAGCAAGATCTAAACCAAAAGATTTCACCTACAATAAATGCCTTACAAACAGCCACTGACCCCTTCAAACCAAATGGAAAATGACTGGAACTGATCATAATATACTAAATTTAAAATGCCCTTCAGTTGCTGTTGTTTGTCACTAAGTCATGTTCAACTCTGTGGACTGCAGCCCACCAGATTCTTCTGTCCATAGGATTTCCCAGGCAAGAATACTGGAGTGGGTTGCCATTTTCTTCTCTGGGGGATCTTCTCACCCCAGGGATCAAACCCATATCTCCTGCATTGGCAGGCAGATTCTTTATCACTGAGTTAACTGGGAAAACTTATCAATGGGTATATGTTGTTCAGTTGATATGTCATGTCTGACTATTTGTGACCCCATTGACTGCAGCACACCTCACCATCTCCTGGAGTCAGAAGATGTCCCTCACCATCTTGTCCTTCACCATCTCCTGGAGTTTCCCCAAGTTCGTATGCATTGAATCGGTGATGCCATCCAATCATCTCATCCTCTGTTGTCCCCTTCTCCTCCCACCTTCAATCTTTCCCATCATCAGGGTCTTTTCCAATGAGTCAGCTCTTCACATCAGGTGACCAAAGTGTTGGAACTTCAGCTTCAGCATCAGTCCCTTCACCATCAGCATTTAGGGTTGATTTCCTTTAGGACTGACTGGTTTGATCTCCTTGCTTTCCAAGGGACTCTCAAGAGTTTTCTCCAGCACTACGGTCTGAAAGCATTAATTCTTGCACTCTGCCTTTTTTGTTGTCCAGTTCTCACGACTACTGGAAAGACCATAGCCTTGATTATACATGCCTTTGATGGCAAAGTGATGTCTTCTTCAACACACTGTCTAGGTTTGTCATAGCTTTCCTGCCAAGTAGCAGTCATCTTCTAAATGCATGGCTTCAGTTACTATCCACAGTGATTTTAGAGCCTAAAAAGAGGAAATATGTCACTGCTTCCACCTTTTCCCCTTATATTTGCCATGAAGGGATAGGACCATATGCCATGACCTTAGTTTTCTAATATTAAATTTTAAGCCAGCTTTTTCACTCTCCTCCTTCACCCTCATCAAGAGACTCTTTAGTTCCTCTTTGCTTTCTGTCATTAGAGTGGGTATCATCCACATATCTGAGGTTGTTGCTATTTCTCCCCAAGAACTTAATTCCAGCTTGTAACTCATCCAGCATGGCATATAGCATGATGTGCTCTGTGTATAAGTTAAGTAAACAGAGTGACAATAAACAGCCTTATAAAGTGTTGCCATCCTTTCTCAACCCTGAACCAGTCAATTGTTCCATACAGGGTTCTAACAGTTGCTTCTTGACCCATATTCAGGTTTCTCAGGAGACAGGTAAGATGGTCCGGTATTCCCATCTCTTGAAGAGTTTTCCAGTTTGCTACAATCCACACAGTCAGAAGCATAGTCCATGAAATAGAGGTAGATGTTTTTCAGGAATTTCCTTGCTTTCTCTATGATCCAGTAAATGTTGGTAATTTGATCTCTGGTCACTCTGCCTTTTCTAACCCCAACTCAAACATATGGAAATTCTCAGTTCATGTAATGCCGAAGCCTAGCTTGGAGGATAGATATTAGTAAAAGACCAGCCAATAAATATAGACGATATGGTAGACAGAAATAGATCATGATAACTTTTCAGTATTTAGTAAATGCCCACTAAGTGCACTGGGGGAAATTTTGTTGAAAGACATGTCAATCCCACAAAATTTCCCAAGAGATTACTGATAAATTACAAGGAACAAAGTGTTTTTTTTTTAATAATGTTAGATCAGACAGCCACCAAATAAACTAATGATCAATCTCAACATTAAAAGTATCAATGTGACATTGAATATTTCCTGATAATACATGAATTTAAAGCATCTCATTTGTGATAAATAAAGGATTGTGACAAATATATCTGTCCTAAAGCTAATCCAGCGTTTACCCCAAGGTTTGGCAAACTACAACGTTCAGGAAAAATCTGGAAATAAACTACGTGTTTTTGAAAATAAATTCTTTTTTATTATTTTAGACTTTTTTTTTTAACTTTACAGTACTGTATTGGTTTTGCCATACATCAACATGAATCCACCACGGGTGTACACGTATTCCCAATCCTGAACCCTCCTCCCACCTCCTTCCCAATACCATCTCTCTGGGTCATCCCAGTTTACCAGCCCCAAGCATCCTGTATCCTGCTTCGAACCTAGACTGGCGATTCGTTTCTTACATGATATTATACATGTTTCAATGCCACTTTCCCAAATCATCCCACCCTCACACTCTCCCACAGAGTCCAAAAGACTGTTCTATACATCTGTGTCTTTTTTGCTGTCTCGCATACAGGGTTATTGTTACCATCTATCTAAATTCCATATATATGTGTTAGTATACTGTATCGGTGTTTTTCTTTCTGGCTTACTTCACTCTGTATAATCGGCTCCAGTCTCATGCACCTCATTAGAACTGATTCAAATGGATTCTTTTTAATGGCTGAGTAATACTCCATTGTGTATACATACCACAGCTTTCTTATCCATTCACCTGCTGATGGACATCTAGGTTGCTTCCATGTCCTGGCTACTATAAACAGTGCTGCGATGAACATTGGGGTACATGTGTCTCTTTCAATTCTGGTTTCCTTGCTGTGTATGCCCAGCAGTGGGATTGCTGGGTCATAAGGCAGTTCTGTTTGCAATTTTTAAGGAATCTCCACACTGTTCTCCATAGTGGCTGTACTAGTTTGCATTCCCACCAACAGTGTAAGAGGGTTCCCTTTTCTCCACACCCTCTACAGCATTTATTGCTTATAGACTTTTGGATCGCAGCCATTCTGACTGGTGTGAAATGGTACCTCATTGTGGTTTTGATTTGCATTTCTCTGATAGAGTGATGTTGAGCATCTTTCCATATGTTTGTTAGCCATCTGTATGTCTTCTTTGGAGAAATGTCTGTTTAGTTCTTTGCCCCATTTTTTGATTGGGTCGTTTATTTTTCTGGAATTGAGCTGCATAAGTTGCTTGTATATTTTTGAGATTAGTTGTTTGTCAGTTGTTTCATTTGCTATTATTTTCTCCCATTCCGAAGGCTGTCTTTTCACTTTGATTATAGTTTCCTTTGTTGTGCAGAAGCTTTTAACTTTAATTAGATCCCATTTGTTTATTTTTGCTTTTATTTCCAGTATTCTGGGAGATGGGTCATAGAGGATCCTGCTGTGATGTATGTCGGAGAATGTTTTGCCTATGTTCTCCTCTAGGAGTTGTATAGTTTCTGGTCTTATGTTTAGATCTTTAATCTATTTTGAGTTTATTTTTGTGTATGGTGCTAGAAAGTGTTCCAGTTTCATTCTTTTACAAGTGGTTGACCAATTTTCCCAGCACCATTTGTTAAAGAGATTGTCTTTACTCCATTGTATATTCTTGCCTCCTTTGTCAAAGATAAGGTGGCCATAGGTGCGTGGGATTATCTCTGGGCTTTCTATTTTGTTCCATTGATCTATATTTCTGTCTTTGTGCCAGTACCATACTGTCTTGATGACTGTGGCTTTGTACTAGAGCCTGAAGTCAGGCAGGTTGATTCCTCCAGTACCATTCTTCTTTCTCAAGATTGCTTTGGCTATTCGAGGTTTTCTGTATTTCCATACAAATTGTGAAATTATTTGTTCTAGCTCTGTGAAAAATACCGCTGGTAGCTTGATAGGGATTGCATTGAATCTGTAGATTGCTTTGGGTAGTATTCTCATTTTCACTATATTGATTTTCCAACCCATGAACATGGTATATTTCTCCATCTATTAGTGTCCTCTTTGATTTCTTTCATTAGTGATTTATAGTTTTCTATACATAGGTCTTTAGTTTCTTTAGGTAGATATATTCCTAAGTATTTTATTCTTTTCATTGCAATGGTGAATGGAATTGTTTCCTTAATTTCTTTTTCTACTTTCTCATTATTAGTGTATAAGAATGCAAGGGATTTCTGGTGTTGATTTTATATCCTGCAACTTTACTATATTCATTGATTAGCTCTAGTAATTTTCTGGTGGAGTCTTTAGGGTTTTCTATGTAGAGGATCGTGTCATCTGCAAACAGCGAGAGTTTTACTTCTTCTTTGCAGTTTTCATTCCTTTTATTTCTTTTTCTGCTCTGATTGCTGTGGCCAAAACTTGCAGAACTATGTTGAATAGTAGTGGTGAAAGTGGGTACCCATGTCTTATTCCTGACTTTAGTGGAAATGCTTTCAATTTTTCACCATTGAGGATAATGTTTGCTGTGAGTTTGTCATATATAGCTTTTATTATGTTGAAGTATGTTCCTTCTGTGGGTCGCACAGAGTCGCACACAACTGAAGCTACTTAGCAGCAGCAGCAGCAGCAGCATGTTCCTTCTATTCCTGCTTTCTGGAGAGTTTTTATCATAAATGGATGTTGAATTTTGTCAAAGGCCTTCTCTGCATCTATTGAAATAATCATATGGCTTTTATTTTTCAATTTGTTAATGTGGTGAATTACGCTGAGAGATTTGTGGATATTGAAGAATCCTTGCATCCCTGGGATAAAGCCCACTTGGTCATGGTGTATGATCTTTCTAATGTGTTATTGGATTTGTAAATAAACTCTTATTGGGTCCTAACCACACCATTCACTGGTTCATTGCCCATAGCTGCTTTCATGTTACAGTATCAAGTTGAGTGCTTGTGAAAGAGAATGCAAGACCACAAAGCCAAAAATATTTACCTTCTGGCTCATTCTAGAAAAAGCTTACAGGAACCTATTTTTTGAGACCAGGGTTTCAGTACACTTGAAATACAGGGGGAAAGCACACAAGTTAAATGACATCATGAGGAAACAATCAGGCAGTTACAGAACATAGGAAACTCTTCTAATGTCAATATCCTTGTAAACAGTTCATAAGGTTATTCTAGATCAAAGTGAGAAAAGTGACATGACAATCAAATTCAATGTCAATTTTAGTAGGACTCTGGTTTGGATATATGCTATAAAAATATTTTGGAGACAGTTGGGATAATTTGAGTATGCACCACATATTTAAAGTTACTTATGAAACTATTGATTTTCTTGGGTGAAATAATAGTATAATTATGTAGAGCATATCCTATAAATTCTTCAATGTTTGATGAAGATGTATTAAAGAATAAAGTGTTGCAGTGTCTCCACTGAAAATCAAGTATCAGCAGGAAAATATACATATGTATATACGTATTGTGAAATATTTTATAATGTGGCACTATGTTAAAAACTGCGGTTTCAAAGTATAGCCTATACAAGATTTTAGTGTGTCACTGTACCAAATTCTGTTTAAAATTATAAATAAGATCTATCATAAAAATAAACAAATTTATAATCAGTTATTAATTCCTTAAAAATATACATACTCA
>SJYQ01003774.1:65669-101424 GCA_006410935.1 Redunca redunca
TAGAGAATACTTAGATTTCTGGCTAGAAAATAGAAAATGGAAACAGGTAACACCAAACTAGTAATGAGAAATATTCATAGAAACTACAAAGTCATGCCTTTCCTTGGACCCAGAGAGAGCTGATAATCAACAAAGAAGCCTAAACTCTAAGAAAAGATCATCCACAAATATACCATCAGGAACACTGATTCACACATACAGTCCGCACACACACAAATGATATGACTGTTAAAGAAATGATTAAGAGGATTCATCAAAATTTTCTTAATTAAAGAAAGTGCTCTCAGCTTTTCACTGTTGAGTATGATGCTAACTGTGGGTTTGTTTTACATGGTCTTTTTCACAAAAATAAAACAGAAAAAAATTAATTTGTATTAAACAGCAAAGGCAATCTTGAGAAAGAGAACAGAACTAGAGGGATGAGGGTCCCTGAAATCAGACTATACTAAAAATCTACAGTTATTCAAAGTAGTATGCTACTAGCACAAAAACAGAAATATACACCAATGGAACAGGATATAAAGTCCAGAAACAAACACATACACCTGTGGTTATGTACTCTATGACAAAGGAGGCAAAAATATACAGTGGAGAAGAGACAGTCTCTTCATTAAACTGTGCTGAGAAACTGGACAGCCACATAAAAAAATGAAATTAGAACATTCTCGAACACCATGCAGAAAAATAAACTCAAATGGTTTAAATACCTAAATTTAAGGTCAAATAGTATAAGACTCTTAGAGGAAAACATAGACAGAACACTCCTTGACATAAATTGTAACAATAACTTTTTTGATCCCTGGTGGTCCAGTGGTTAATGCTGGAGAAGTGGGTTCAATCTCTGGTTGCAGAACTATGACTTCACATGCTGGGGGCCACTGAGCCCACATTGCAATGAAATATGCCACATGATGCAATAAAGATCCCACATCCCACCACAGTTTAAAAGATCTGACATTGCCAAAGAAACAGACAAACATTTTTCAAAAGAGGCCATTTTAGAACTGGAGAAAATATTTTCCAAAGAAACAAACAACAAGGCATTAATCTCCAAAATATTCAAACAGCTGATGCAGCTCAATACTAAAATAAAAGAAAAACAAAAATGGGCAGAAGATCTACATAGATATTTCTCCAAAGAAGATATGTGTAGGTGTGTGCTCCGTCACTTCAGTCATGTGAGACTCTTTGCACCCCCATCGACCGCAGTCCACCAGCTTCCTCTATCCATGGAATTCTCCAGGCAAGAATACTGGAATGGAATGCCCTCCTCCGTGGGATCTTCCCAAATCAGGGAGTGAACCTGTGTCTCCTGCATTGCAGGAGCATTCTTTACCCACTGAGCCACCTGGGAAGCCTACCCCAAATACCCCACATAGAGATGGCCAAAAAGGACATGAATGATGCTCAATGTCACTAGTTATTAGAGACATGCAAATCAAAACTGTAAAGAAGTATCACCTCACACTGGTCAGGATGGCCATCACCAAAAATTCTACAAACAACAGGTGCTGGAGAGGATGTGGGGAAAAGGGACCCCTCCTACATGTTGGTGGGAATGTAAACTGGTACAGCCACTATGGACAACAGTATGGAGATTTTGGGGTGTCAGTGGCACTAAGATGCAGTACAGAATCATTTCATCAGGGGAATGGAGGCCAAGGGAAGAGTGGAGGAATAGAACACCGGTGTTGTCATGTCCAAGAGATGGAGCAGAGCTTCACCTTTAGAACTAGAGGACACCAGTGATCACTGCCTTTCCACATAGATGGAAAAGGGTCATATGAAGACACAGTGAGAACAGGGCCAAGTACAAGCCCAGAGAGGGCTTTCATCAGAAACCAACCCTTCCAGCACTTGATCTTGGACATCCAGCCCCAGAATTGTGAGAAAATAAATTTCAGCTCTTTGCGACACTTGTTCTATATTTTGTTGTGGCAGCTCTAGCAGAACTGATAATCATGGCCACATAGAAAACAGTAAAAGTTAAAAAATGCAAACAAAGAAAATTATCATAATTCCATCACACAGACTTCCAGAAAATTTGAGGAATATATTTTTCTTATCTTTAAAAACATACCACGAATATTTTCTTTTGTCATCAAATAAGAATCTCAGACTATATTGAGCTTTGTTGAAGAATAAAATCCTTAGTTTTAGACCTGCCAAGGCTTAGGGATGCTGGGGTGGCATGAGGGAAATATTTGTGGTGATGGAATATTGATGGATCTTGATTCCAGTGACAGTTGCAGAAATCTACATATGTGATAAAATGAAATGGAATTACACATACACATCACACCAATGTCAGTTTCTTCATTTAAATATTGGACTATCATTATATAAAAATGTAATCTTTGTGGGAAAATGACTGATTACACAAGACCACTTGGTACTGTTTTGCAACTTCCTCTTAATCTATATTTCAAAATAAAACTTAAAAATAAAAAAGTCTGAGTTCTCTGAGCTTGCAATACCGCTCTCCTCCCCTGGGAGGATTCCTGGCTTTTTTTATTTGTTTGTTTTTTTCCCCCAGCATGGCCCCCAAACACCAGTCTTCACTTCCACCCCAAGTGAAGAAACCAAAGAAAGTGAGGCCAACTTCTGCCTCCAGGCCAGATGAGACATCTGCTTCTTGAAATTTGCTGAAGGAAGAAAAAGAATAGCAAGAAGCAATTGAACATATTGATGAAGTGCAAAATGAGATAGACTTAATGAACAAGCCAATGAGGAGATTTTGAAAGTAGAATAGAAATATAACAAACTTCACCAACCATTTTTTCAAAGGAGGTCCGAAATGATGGCAAAAATCCAAAATTTTTGGGTAACAACATTTGATAACATCCACAAATGTCTGCACAGCTTGGGGAGAAGGATAAGAGGCACTACATTATTTGAAAAGAGTCAAAGTGACAGAATTTGAAAACATTAAATCAGGTTTCAGAATAGATTTTTACTTTGATGAAAACCCTTACTCTGAAAATAAAATTTTCTCCAAAGAATTTCATCTGAATGAGAGTGGTGATCCATCTTCAAAGTCCACTGAAATCAAAAGGAAATCTGAAAAGGATGTGATGAAATGATCAGGTCAAACACAGAAAAAAGCCAGCAGGAAGAGACAGCATCAGGAACCAGAAAGCTTCTTCACCTGGTTTACTGATCATTCTGATGCAGGTGCAGAGAGGTCATCAAAGATGATATTTGCCAAATCCATTACAGTAGTACTTGGTTCCTGACATGGATGATGAGGAAGGGGAAGGAGAAGAAGACAATGATGATGAAGAGGATGAAGGATTGGAAGATACTGATGAAGAAGGGAATGAGAATGAAGGTGAAGAAGATAAGGGGGAGGAAGGAGAGGAAGATGAAGAAGATAGATGACTAATGGAAAGAACACATGGATTCCAACCTTTTTTTATTTTCTCCAGTCCCTGGGAGCAAGTAGCAGTCTTTTTTTTTTTCCTTCCTCTTGTTCTCAGTTGCCCTGCTTTTGAAGTCTCTTATCCCTTTATACCATGGTTCAAAACTTATTTGTGCGGGGGGGATACCTTGAGCAGAATTCAGTGATACTAGAAGAATACTAGATTCTTCAGTAAAGAATCTCTACCCATTTCTGTTCCAAATTCATTTTTATCCCTTCCTGTCTCAACAAAAAATTTATGGAATCAATACCACCATGCTCTGTGGGGAAAAAAGAAAAACCTTCTGCTCCCTTAGCTCTGCTGGAAACTGGACGGTGCTAGGCCCCTGTTAGTAGTGCATAGGATTCTAGCTTTTTACCTCCCTTCTCTGTATATTGGGGTCAGAGAGTACACTGTGTCTCTATATGAATATGGACAGTTAGCATTTACCAACATGTATCTGTCTACTTTCTCTTGTTTAAAAAAAGAAAAAATACTTTTAAAATGGGGTTTATAGAAAGTTAGCAAAGAGTGGGTTTCAGATGTTTGGGTGGGTTAAGTGGGCATTTTGACAACATGGCTTCTCCTTTGGCGTGTTTAATTGTGATGTTTAATGGAAATCCTTGCAGTTTAAGATGACACTTTTAAAATAAAATTCTCTCCTAATGATGACGAGCCCTGCCGCTTGATGGGAGAATCAGCAGAACCTGTAGGCTCTTACTTGCAATCAAAATTCTCTATTCTTATTTTGCTCCTGTTTATTCTTAAACTTTTCTTTTTGTTTCACTGGAAAGGAAAGATAATGCTCAGTTTTAAACGTTAAAGTGTACAATTTGCTTGGTTACATTAAAACTAAATGTGTACACAAAAAAATTTTTTTGATCTGTTAATATATAACAAATAAATAATTCTATTCACTCTGAACCAAGATCCTCATACAAGCAAAAAGACCAATAAAATGAGTCTTCATGTTTGATATAGGAGGTCTTCATATATCAAAACAATATAAAAACAACTTTTGAAGAGTCTTACGGTACAAATGCCAGTTGCTTCTGTTGCTGCTGCTGCTAAGTCGCTTCAGTCGTGTCTGACTCTATGTGACCCCATAGACGGCAGCCCACCAGGCTCCCCCATCCCTGGGATTCTCCAGGCAAGAACACTGGAGTGGATTGCCATTGCCTTCTCCAATGCATGAAAGTGAAAAGTGAAAGTCAAGTCGCTCAGTCATGTCCGACTCTTTGCAACCCCATGGACTGCAGCCTACAGGGCTCCTCTGCCCATGGGATTTTCCAGGCAAGAGTACTGGAGTGGGTTGCCATTGCCTTCTCTGACAAATACCAGTAATGCTATGCAAATGCTTAGAAATTTCAGAGAAGTAATCATCAGGCAAAACAGGAGGAAGAAACAGCCAGACCAGTGATTTTCCTGTTAGGTAATGAAAAGCAGCATGCGTGTGCTAAGTCACTTCAGTCATGTCCAACTCTGTGACCCTATGGGCCATAGCCTGCCAGGCTCCTCTGTCCACAGGATTCTCCAGGTAAGAATACTGGAGTGGGTTGCCATGCCCTCCTCCAGGGGATCTTCCCAACACAGCTATCGAACCCATGTCTCTTCAGTCTCCTGCATTGGCAGGTAGGTTCTTTACCACTAGTGCCACCCAGAAGAGCCCCATGAAAAGCAGAACTCATACTGAAAGCCAGAAGTCCCTCCCCCATACACAGAGGAAGGAAGATAAGACATCTTCTGTGGCTGGGCTTGCTAGTCTCTGCACCATGAGAAACAGGTATCTAAGTTTGCTTTCAGGTAAGTAGAATTATAACGATGGAGTGAGACAACTAAAGCTGTCTGAGATTCTTTATCCAGTTTGAGAATTTGCTCTCTTCTTTACTTTTAAAAGCTTTTGCTTTATTTCTGGTTTTCCCACTATCTTTACAAAGGAAAGCAGGGAAGAAAATTTAAGAAGGGTATTAACTCATTATGTTAAGTTCTCAAAAGAGAAAGTTGGTAAACTTTTAATTAGTTAATTAATTTATATTTTTGGTTGTGCTGGGTCCTTGCTGTTGTATGTGGGCTTTCTCTGTTTGCCGTGCATGGTGGCTCCTCTTGGTTGCAGTGCACGGGCTTCTCATTTTTTTGGCAACTCTCTCTTTTATTTTTTTAATATAAATTTATTTATATTAATTGGATGCTAATTACTTTACAATATTATGGTGGTTTTGCCATACATTAACATAATCCACCACGGGTGTACATGTGCTCCACATCCTGAACATGCCTCCCACCTCCCTCCCCATCCCATCCCTCTGGGTCATCCCAGTACGCCAGCCCAGAGCACCTTGTCTCATGCATTGAACCTGGACTGGCGATCCGTTTCACATATGATAATATACAAGTTTCAATGCCATTCTCCCAAATCATCCCACCCTCAACCTCTCCCACAGAGTCCAAAAGACTGTTCTATACATCTGTGTCTTTTTTGCTGTCTCGCATACAGGGTTATCGTTACCACCTTTCTAATTCTATTTATATGCATTAGTATACTGTATCAGTGTTTTTCTTTCTGGCTTATTTCACTCTATATAATAGGTTCCAATTTCATCCACCTCCTTAGAACTGATTCCAATGGATTCTTTTCAATGGCTGAGTAATATTCCATTGTGTATATGTACCACCACTTTCTTATCCATTCATCTGATGATGGACATCTAGGTTGCTTCCATGTCCTGGCTATTATAAACAGTGCTGCGATGAACATTAGGGTACACGTGTCTCTTTCAATTCTGGTTTCCTCTGTGTGTATGCCCAGCAGTGGGATTGCTGGGTCATATGGCAGTTCTATTTCTAGTTTTTTAAGGAATCTCCACTGTTCTCCATAGTAGCTGTTCTAGTCTGGATTCCCACCAACAGTGTAAGAGGATTCCCTTTTCTCCACACCCTCTACAGCATTTATTGCTTGTAGACTTTTGGATAGCAGCTACTCTGACTGGTGTAAAATGGTACCTAATTGTGGTTTTGGTTTGCATTTCTCTGATAATGAGTGATGTTGAGCATCTTTTCATGTGTTTGTTAGCCATCTGTATGTCTTCTTTGGAGAAATGTCTGTTTAGTTCTTTGCCCCATTTTTTGATTGGCTCCTTTATTTTTCTGGAATTGAGCTGCATAAGTTGCTTGTATATTTTTGAGATTAATTCTTTGTCAGTTGCTTCATTTGCTATTATGTTCTCCCATTCTGAAGGCTGTCTTTTCACCTTGCTTATAGTTTCCTTTGTTGTGCAGCTTTTAAGTTTAATTTGGTCCCATTTGTTTATTTTTGCTTTTATTTCCAATATTCTGGGAGGTGGGTCATAGAGGATCCTGCTGTGATTTTTGTCAGAGAGTGTTTTGCCTATGTTCTCCTCTAAGAGTTGTATAGTTTCTGGTATTACACTTAGATCTTTAATCCATTTAGAGTTTACTTTTGTGTGTGGTGTTAGAAAGTGTTCTAGTTTCATTCTTTTACAAGTGGTTGACCAGTTTTCCCAGCACCACTTGTTAAAGAGACTGTCTTTTCTCCATTGTATATTCTTGCCTCCTTTGTCAAAGATAAGGTGGCCGTAGGTGCATGGATTTATCTCTGGACTTTCTATTTTGTTCCATTGATCTATATTTCTGTCTTTGTGCCAGTACCATACTGTCTTGATGACTGTGGCTTTGTAGTAGAGCCTGAAGTCAGGCAGGTTGATTCCTCCAGGTCCATTCTTCTTTCTCAAGATTGCTTTGGGTATTCGAGGTTTTTTGTATTTCCATACAAATTGTGAAATTATTTGTTCTAGCTCTGTAAAAAATACTGTTGGCAGCTTGATAGGGATTTTGTTGAATCTATAGATTGCTTTGGGTAATACACTCATTTTCACTATATTGATTCCTGCAATCCATGAACATGGTATATTTCTCCATCTATTTGTGTCCTCTTTGATTTCTTTCACCAGTGTTTTATAGTTTTCTATATATAGGTCTTTAGTTTCTTGGTAGATATTTTCCTAAGTATTTAATTCTTTTGATTGCAATGGTGAATGGAATTGTTTCCTTAATTTCTCTTTCTGTTTTCTCATTGTTAGTGTATAGGATTGCAAGGAATTTCTGTGTGTTAATTTTATATCCTGCAACTTTACTATATTCATTGATTAGCTCTAGTAATTTTCTGGTCGAGTCTTTGGGGTTTTCTATGTAGAGGATCATTCCATCTGCAAACAGTGAGAGTTTTACTTCTTCTTTTCCAATCTGGATTCCTTCTATTTCTTTTTCTGCTCTGATTGCTGTGGCCAAAATTTCCAAAACTATGTTGAATAGTAGAGGTGAGAGTGGGCACCCTTGTCTTATTCCTGACTTTAGGGGAAATGCTTACAGTTTTTCACCATTGAGGATAATGTTTGCTGTGGTTTTGTCATATATAGCTTTTATTATGCTGACGTATGTTCCTTCTATTCCTGCTTTCTGAAGGATTTTTATCATAAATGGATGTTGAATTTTGTCAAAGGCTTTCTGTGAATCTATTGAGTTAATCATATGATTTTTATCTTTCAATTAGTTAATGTAGTGTATTACACTGATTGATTTGTGGATATTAAACAATCCTTGTATCCCTGGGATAAAGCCCACTTGGTCATGATGCATGATCTTTATCATATGTTGTTGGATTCTGTTTGCTAGAATTTTGTTAAGGATTTTTACATCTATTTTCATCAGTGATATTGGCCTGTAGTTTTCTTTTTTGTGGCATCTTTGTCAAGTTTTGGTATTAGGGTGATGGTGGCCTCACAGAATGAGTTTGGAAGTTTACCTTCCTCTGCAATTTTCTGGAAGAGTTTGAGTAAGATAGGTGTTCAGTTCAATTCGGTTCAGTCACTCAGTCGTGTCCGACTCTTTGCGAACCCATGAATCACAGCACACCAGGCCTCCCTGTCTATCACCAACTCCCGGAGTTCACTCAAACTCATGTCCATCGAGTCAGTGATGCCATCCAGCCATCTCATCCTCTGTCGTTCCCTTCTCTTCTTGCCCCCAATCCCTCCCAGCATCAGAGTCTTTTCCAATGAGTCAACTCCAAGGAATAAGCCTCTTTTAATTTCATGGCTGCAATCACCATCTGCAGTGATTTTGGAGCCCCAAAAAATAAAGTCTGACACTGTTTCCACTTTTTCCCCATCTATTTCCCATGAAGTGATGGGACCAGATACCATGATCTTAGTTTTCTAAATGTTGTTTTAAGTGAAAAGTTTAACTTTTTTTTTAACTCTGCTCTTTCACTTTCACCAAGAGGCTTATTAGTTCCTCTTCACTTTAGCCCTTCTCTAAATTTTTGGTAGAATTCAGCTGTGAAGCCATCTGGTCCTGGGCTTTTGCTTGCTGGAACATTTCTGACTACAGTTTCAATTTCCATCCTTGTGATGGGTCTGTTAGGATTTTCTGTTCTTCCTGGTTCAGTTTTGGAAAGTTGTGCTTTTCTAAGAATTTGTCCATTTCTTCCAAGTTTTCCATTTTATTGGCATATAGTTGCTGATAGTATTCTCTTATGATCATGTCTGTTGTGATCTCTCCATTTTCATTTTTAATTTTGTTGATTTCATTCTTCTCCCTTTGTTTCTTGATGGGCCTGGAAAATGGTTTGTCAATTTTATTTATCTTCTCAAAGAACCAGCTTGGCTTTCTTGATTTTTGCTATGGTCTCCTTTGTTTCTTTTGCATTTATTTCTGCCCTAATTTTTAAGATTTCTTTTCTTTCTGCTAACCCTGGGGTTCTTCATTTCTTCCTTTTCTAGTTGCTTTAAGTGTAGAGTTAGGTTATTCATTTGACTTTTTTCTTGTTTATTGAGGTAAGCTTGTACTGCTATGAACCTTCCCCTTAGCACTGCTTTTACAGTGTCCCATAGGTTTGGAGTTGTTGTGTTTTCATTTTCATTCATTTCTGCACATATTTTGATTTCTTTTTTATTTCTTCTGTGATTTATTGGTTATTCAGCAGCATGTTGTTCAGCCTCCATATTTTGGAAATTTTAATAGTTTTAATTCTGTAATTGACATCTCATCTTACTGCACTGTGATCAGAAAAGAAGCTACGAATGATTTGAATTTTTTTTAATTTACCAAGGCTAGATTTATGGCCCAGGATGTCATCTATCTTGGAGAAGGTTCCATGTGCACTTGAGAAAAAGGTGAAATTCATTGTCTTGGGGTGAAATGTCCTATAGATATCAATTATGTCTAACTGGCTATTGTAGCATTTAAAGTTTGTGTTTTGTTGTTAATTTTCTGTTTAGTTGATCTATCCATAGGTGTGAGTGAGGTATAAAAGTTTCCCACTATTATTGTGTTATTGTTAATTTCCCCTTTTTGACTTCTTAGCATTTGCCTTACATATTACAATGTTCCTATGTTGGGTGCATATATGTTTATAATTGTTATATCTTCTTCTTGGATTGATCCTTTGATCATTATGTAGTATCCTTCTTTGTCTCTTTTCACAGCCTTTCTTTCAAAGTCTATTTCATCTGATATGACTATTGCTACTCCTGCCTTTTTTTTTTTTTTTTTGGTCTCCAGTTGCATGAAATATCTTTTTCCAGCCTTTCACTTTCAGTCTGTATGTTTCCCCTGTTTTGAGGTGGGTCTCTTGTAGACAACATATATAGGGGTCTTGTTTTTGTATCCATTCAGCCAGTTTTGTCTTTTGATTGGTGCATTAACCCATTTATGTTTAAGGTAATTATTGATAAGAATGATCCAGTTGCTATTTACTTTGTTGTTTTGGGTTCGAGCTTATCCACTTTTTCTCTTTCCTGTCTAGAGAAGATCCTTTAGCATTTGTGAAGAGCTGGTTTGGTGGTTCTGAATGCTCTCAGCTTTTGCTTGTCTGTAAAGCTTTTGATTTCTCCTTCATATTTGAATGAGATCCTTGCTGGGTACAGTAATCTGGGTTGTAGGTTTTTCTCTATCATCACATTAAGTATGTCCTGCCATTCCCTTCTGGCCTGAAGAGTTTCTATTGAAAGATCAGCTGGTATCCTTATGGGAATCCCTTTGTGTGTTATTATTGTTTTTACCTTGCTTCTTTTAATATCTGTTCTTTGTGTTTGATCTTTGTTTAATTTAATTAATATGTGTCTTGGGGTGTTTCGCCTTGGGTTTATCCTGTTTGAAACTCTCTGGGTTTTTTGGATTTGGGTAGCTATTTCCTTCCCCATTTTAGGGAAGTTTTCAACTATTATCTCCTCAAGTATTTTCTCATGGTCTTTCTTTTCATCTTCTTCTTCTGGGACTCCTATGATTCAAATGTTGGGGCGTTTAACATTGTCCCCGAGGTCTCTGAGGTTGTCCTCATTTCTTTTAATTCTTTTCTCCTCTCTGCTTCATTTATTTCTACCATTCTATCTTCTACCTCACTTATCCTATCTTCTTCCTCCGTTATTCTACTTTTAGTTCACTTCAGAGTGTTTTTTATCTTATTATTGCATTATTCATTATATATTGACTCTTTTATTTCTTCTAGGCCCTTGTTAAACATTTCTTGCATCTTTTCAGTCCTTGTCTCCAGGTTATTTATCTGTAACTCCATTTTGTTTTCAAGATTTAGGATTATTTTCACTATCATCATTTGGAATTCTTTGTCAGGTAGATTCCCTATCTCTTCCTCTTTTGTTTGGTTTGGTGGACATTTATCCTGTTCCTTTACTTGCTGAGTATTTCTCTGCCTTTGCATTTTGTTTATATTGCTGTTTCAGGTGGCCTTTCTGTATGCTGCCAGTTTGTGGTTCCTCTTTATTGTGGAGGTTCCTTGCTGTGGGTGGGGTTGGACAGGTGGCTTGTCAAAGTTTCCTGGTTAGGAAATCTTGTGTCAGTTTTCTGGTGGATGGAGCTGGATTTCTTCCCTCTGGAGTGCAATGAAGTGCCCAGTAATGAGTTCTGAGATATCTATGGGTTTGGTGTGACTTTGGACAGCCCGTATATTGAAGCTCAGGGCTATGTTCCTGTGTTGCTGGAGACTTTGCATGGTATGTCTTGCTCTGGAACTGGTTGGCTCTTGGTGGTGCTTGATTTCAGTATGGGTATGGAGGCTTTTGATGAGCTCTTTTTGACTGATGTTCCCTGGAGTCAGGAGTTCTCTGGTGTTCTCAGGTTTTGGACTTAAGCTTCCTGCCTCTGGTTTTCAGTCTTATTCTTACAGTAGCCTCAAGGCTTTTCCATCTATATAGCACCAATAATAAAACATCTTGGTTAATGTTGAAAAGTTTCTCCACAGTGAGAGACACCCAGAGAGGTTCACAGTGTTGCATAGAGAAGAGAAGAGAGAAGAGGGAGATAAACGTGGCCAGAAGGAGAAGACGGGGGATCAAAAGAGGAGAGAGCAATCTAGCTAGTAATCACTTCCCTATGTGCTCTCCACAGTCTGGACTGTTCAGAGATGTTCACAGAGTTACACAGAGAAGAGAAGAGGGAGAAAGGAGACAGAGGTGGCCAAGAGGATTAAAAGGGGAATCAAAAGGAGAGAGACAGATCCATCCAGTAATCAGTTCGCTAAGGTTCTCCACAGCTCAGAACACACAAAGAGATTCACAGAGTTGGATAGAGAAGAGAAGGGGGAGGAAGGAGATAGAGGCAACCTGGTGGAGAAAAAGGAAAGTCAAATGGGAGAGAGAGCAGTCCAGCTAGTAATCTCACTCCCAAGTAAAACTGGGTACTAAATATTGGGTTTAAAGGTACAAAACTGATAGAAAGTGAGCTCAACATTCAGAAAATGAAGATCATGGCATCCGGTCCTATCACTCCAAGGGAAATAGATGGAGAAACAGTGGAAACAGTCTCAGACTTTATTTTGGGGGGCTCCAAAATCACTGCAGATGGTGATTGCAGCCACGAAATTAAAAGATGCTTACTCCTTGGAAGAAATGTTATGAGCAACCTAGATAGCATATTCAAGAGCAAAGACATTACTCTGCCGACTAAGGTCCGTCTGGTCAAGGCTATGGTTTTTCCAGTGGTCATGTATGGATGTGAGAGTTGGACTGTGAAGAAGGCTGAACGCCGAAGAATTGATGCTTTTGAACTGTAGTGTTGGAGAAGATTCTTGAGAGTCCCTTGGACTGCAAGGAGATCCAACCAGTCCATTCTGAAGGAGATCAACCCTGGGATTTCTTTGGAGGGAATGATGCTGAAGCTGAAAATCCAGTACTTTGGCCACCTCATGCGAAGGGTTGACTCATTGGAAAAGAGTTGATGCTGGGAGGGATTGGGGGCAGGAGAAGTAAGGGAGAACCGAGGACGAGATGGCTGGATGGCATCACGGACTCGATGATGGACGTGAGTCTGAGTGAACTCCGGGAGATGGTGATGGACAGGGAGGCCTGGCGTGCTGCGATTCATGGGGTTGCAAAGAGTCGGACACAACTGAGCAACTGAACTGAACTAAAAGTGAAGTTGCTCCGTCATGTCCGACTCTTTGTGACCCCATGGACTATAGCCTATCAGGCTCCTCGTCCATGGGATTTTCCAGGCAAGATTGCTGGAGTGGATTGCCATTTCCTTCTCCAGGGGGTCTTCCCAACTCAGGAATCAAACCCAGGTATCCCGCCTTGCAGGCAACACTTTACCATCTGAGCCACCAGGGTCTAACAAATACCAAAAAGCAAAGATTAAAAATCTAGGGTAGAGGTTAGACTCTCAAAAATACAATATCAAAAATTCACAGAACAAAGTCACAAAAATTGTAAAATATATAGGTGAAGTTTGCTTTAAAAATAGGGTCTTTTTTTTTTCAAGGTAATAGTAGGCTATAAAAATGAAAATTAAAGGAGTAATAGAGGACTTAAAATTTTTTTAATTTAAATAATGATAATAGCAAAAATATATCTAGGAGTTTCTTTGGAGCTGTTGCAGACAGCATGGGGTCAATTCATTTTCAGATAGTTCCTTGATCCAGCTTATACTTCTCAAGATCTATAGGCCCCTTCCTATGTAGTTGGTGCTAACTACAGGGTTTTAATCTTTTGCACCTGTCACCTCCAAATCGGTGCCTTCTGTTTATTTTAGCTTCTTCTGTTTGCTGGTCTCTTCAGTGTCTAATTTCTGCCCTGGCACAAGAGGGCGATGGTCATCACTTTTTTAGGCTCGCTTGTTCAGTCGTGCTGTGGGGAGAGAGGAACACTGCAAACAAATATCACTGGTGTGTGTCAGGAGTGCTCGCAGCGTTTCAGCTGCACTGGGTTTGCCCCGGCTCACTGCCTGTATGCTTCATGGTCTACACTTCTCAGTCTCTAGGTTGCTCTGCCTGGAACTGTCTGAGGCGGGCCCTGGGTTGCGTGCACTTCCCAGGCCTAAGCCGCTCAGGTTCAGGTTCTCAGCTAATCCACAAAGGCACAGACTGGGTTGGGCCTGTATTTTGTACCCTTCCCAGGTCCAAGCAGCTCAGGTGATCAGGTGCCTGGTGTGCACAGTCACCCCCAGGTGGGGGTGTGGGATGCGTCTTATCCCCTCCACTATCCCAGCCGCTCAGTTTTCTGGGTGTACAATGGGCACACCTTCTCAGATGTGCCGTGTGTCTCTTCTGGGAACCCGATCTCTGGCTATGACCCTCCCAGTGGATCTCAACCATCCAGAATCCCAAGAAATCTTGTTTAGCAATGAAGCCTACTTGCAGTTTGGTAGAGGATGCCTCTCTGGAGCCACAATTGCCCCCTTCCAGCTCTGGCTGCCCCCTCCAGCTTGTCTCTGGTGGGAGATGGGCTGGTCCTCAGCTGGCTAGCTCTGCTCAGTCCTTTTTTCTGTGAGCACGCCTGGCAGTGTCTTAGGTTAGGGCTTTTCATGGGATAGCCCTCTCTCTCTCTCTCTGGCTATCCTCCAGTCTGAGTTGATATCTCATGTTAGTTCCCTCAGATGGCCCTCGGGGCATTCAGGCCTGGTCCTTACCCTAAGCAATGCAGCCCTCACCTCCCTGCCCAGCCCCCACCCAGCTTGCTAGCGGTGGATGCGAGCATTTGGGCTGCTTTTCCACTGAAAGTTGACATTAGCCATGGAATCTGTGGGCTTAAATTATTTATTTATTTATTTTTCCTCCCACTTATGTTGCCTTCTGAGATTCCAAGACTTGCCACAGACCCGCTGGTGAGAGTGTTTCCTGGTGTTTGGAAACTTCTCTCTTCTTTAAGACTCTCTTCCCGGAACAGAGCTCCGTCCCTACCTCTTTTGTCTCTCTTTTTATCTTTTATATTTTGTCCTATCTCCTTTCAAAAACAATGGGCTGCCTTTCTGGGTGCCTGATGTCCTCTGCCAGCATTCAGAAGTTGTTTTGTGGAATTTGCTCAGCGTTCAAATGTTCTTTTGATGAATTTGTGAGGGAGAAAGTGGTCTCCCCGTCCTATTCCTCCACCATCTTAGGATCGCCCCCAACTCTCTCTTTTAAAAAACTTTGTATTTCATATTGGCATATAGCTTATTAAGGGATAGGCTAGCCACTCCAGTATTCTTGGGCTTCCACAGTGGTTCAGCTGGTAAAGAATCGCAAGCAATGTGGGAGACCTGGGTTTGATCCCTGGGTTGGGACGATTCCCGGGAGAAGGGAAAGGCTGCCCACTCTACTAATCTGGCCTGGAGAATTCCATGGACTGTATAGTCCATGGGGTCTAAAGAGTTGGGCACAACTGAGAGGCTTTCACTTTTACTTTTCATAGCCAGTTAACAATGTTATGATAGTTTCAGCTGGGCAGCAAAGGGACTAAGCCATACATCTATATGAACCCATTCTCCTCCAAACTCTGGTGGCTTCTCATTGCAGAGCATGGGCTCTAGGTGTGTAGGCTTCAGCAGCTATGGCTCATGGGTTTAAGTTGTTCTGCAGCATGTGGGACCAACTGGACCAGGAATCGAACCTGTGTCCTCTGCATTGGCAGGCAGATTCTTGCCCATTGGACTACCAGGAAAGTCCCAAGTTGATGAAGAGCATTCCTAGTGAAACTTAACTAAGATTTCTCATTTTACCACCTGTATTAGCCCAGGTTCTCAAGAGGAACAGAACCAATAGGATGAATCTATAGAGGTGAGAAAGGATTTTATTTAAGAACTAATTCATGAAATTGTGGAGGTTGGAAAGTCCAAAAACCTCAAGGACCAGCAGCACACTGGAAACCCAGGGTGACCTGATGTTGCATCTCACATTTGAGGGCCTCCAGAAGCAATTTTTTTTTTCTTCAAGGAGGTCAATTTTCTTTTTCCTCTTCAACTGATTGGATGAGGTTCACCTAAATTATGGAGGGTAATGTGCTTTATTCAGAGTCTACTGATTTAAATGTTAACTCAGAAACAGACTCACTGACTTAGAAAATAAGCTTATGATTACAGGGGGGAAGTGGGGGATGAGAGATAGATTGGGAGTTTGGGATTCACATGTACCCACTGCTATATTTAAAATAGATAAGCAATAAGCACCTACTGCATAGCACAGGGAACTCTGCTCAGTATTCTGTAATAGCCTAAATGGGAAAATAATTTGCAAAAGAATAGATACATGTATATGTATAACTGAATCACTTTGCTATACACCTGAAACTAACCCAATATTGTTAATCAACTATGATCCAATATAAGATAAAGATGAAAGAAATGATTTTTCCTGCCAAACAATGCTAGTTCATGTAAAACCTTCACAGCAATATCTAGACTAGAGTGAGACCAAATATGTGGGTACAGCAGCCCAGCCACTTTGCTACATAAAATTAACCATAATATCAACTAAACCTTATTAGTCTTCGGTCATCTACAACTGAAATAAAGCTCATGCTATTATGCTATTACTACCATTGCACTCATTTGCTCAAACTAGTAAATTGTAAAGAAAATCCATTCTGAATATTCATTGAAAGGACTGATGCTGAAGCTGAAGCTCCAATACTTAGGCTACCTGATGCAAAGAGCTGACACACTGGGAAAAAAACCCTGATGCTGGGAAAAATCGAGGGCATGAGGAGAAGGGGACAATAGAAGTGGAGATGGTTGGATAACATCATTGACTAAATGGACATGAGTTTGGGCAAACTCTGGGAAGTAGTGGAGGACAGAGGAGCCTGATGTGCTGCAGTCTATGGGGCAAAGAGTTGGACACGACTTAGCAACTGAACAACAACTCATTTTGCATTGGCAAAATTGTGCTTCAAAGGACAGGTGGCATTTCCAAAGACACATGGCCTCCAAGTGAAAGTTTGTATGCAGACTTGGGTCTTCAAATCCATTCTCCACTAGGATCCTCTGTCACATAACAGTGTTGAAATGGCATTACAGCCTGGAAGAGGAATTCTTTTTTATCTTTGCCTAAGAAGAAAGATCCTGTAAGGCACACAGCTCTGAAAAGATTTCCTTAGGGTTCAACTGCTCACTTGGATGGGATGACAGACTGGGTACTGATTATAGGGTATACTTGATCCCTTTACACCCACAGTGGTTTCATATCACAAAGCCTACTGCTGTCAGTGATTCATTTTAGGTCTGGAATGAGATCAAGGAGATGAGCTGTAACCTCAGTGCACTATAGAAAGGCCAGGAGCTCATCTGCAGGGAACCACGGCTGCTAAACCTAGAAAGGCCACTTATCCAGGGCAGACTGGATCTACCTGCAGATACCTTAGCTCTCATATCTACCTGTCCTCACCCTCTCCTGACTCCAGGTTTCCATGTCCTGCTGACATCATCATGAGGTAGGGCTTGGACTGTCTAACTCCAAACTTGGACTGCAATATCCATGCTCTTCCTATGTGTCCTGAAACATGTAACTTGAACAGAAGAAACCATCCTGGAGAGAAATCCAGAGAGATTTCAGCCATTCCCAGAGGACCAAGAACCTGAGTATGGGCAAAGGCACCAATCTAAGGACTTTCTTCCTCCTTCAAATATGCCCCCTCATTTGGGAGAGTTTGGAGTTTCTAAGATGTGTCCTTGTCATCAGCTCTCTGTGTATACTCTGTCCCTTTACATCTAGCACCTAAGTTTCCATGAGGGCTGTTCCTGTCAGTAACTGATTACCTGGGGAGTCCCAGGAGATGCAGGGGAAAGGCAGAGTCCTCAGTTCTGTGCAAAGCACAGGAACCTTGGGGAGGCTGCTGGAAAGTGGTGGGCAGCGGAGACACTACCATCTCCCCAGGAGGCAGTGGCCACACGGAAAGGGTTGAAATTGAAGCTCCATTTTCCTGTTTTTGTCATCTCTGTCTTTCTGCCCCAGGACTCTTGGTGCTGCTGCTGTTTCCAATGGGACCTACAGCCCAGAACAGTAAAGGTGAGTCTGGGGAAAGGTGGAGAATGCATGCCAGGGTCTGGGTTCTCTCACTGACAAGAGAGAGAAGGAGACTTATTTTTCAAGTGAGGTTCAGAAATGGTTCTCTGGAAACAAGAGAAGTTGTTTCTTCTACCCAAATGCCCAGAATGTTCTGAACTCTACCCCTTTGGATAGCATTGTCTCTCCCCCTTCCTCCCTCCCTTCCCCCCATTCATGCTTCCTTCCATTCTTCTGCCCATGGACCCCCAGAGGATAGCTTTCTTTCATTCTCTGGAACTTCTAATGACAGTCTCCATCCCCACTTCTGCCCCTCACAGCCTGCGCTCTGTGGTGCCCTCCGAACTCCTCATGTGTCAATGGCACCGCCTGCCGCTGTGCTCCAGGATTCATTTCTTTTTCTGGGGAGATCTTCACGAACCCCTTGGAGAGCTGTGATGGTATGAAGACTTGGGGTGGTGGCAGGACATGCAGAGAATGTGGGGTACAGCCCAGTACCCATGGGAGACATGGATAGTCAGTGAGTGCTTCAGTCTTTGTCCTCAGAACAGTCAAGCACAGAAAAAAGAAAAACAAAAAGATGCAAAGGTTGAGAGATGAGACCTGAGTAATCCTGGCTTCCTGGAGAGCAGCTAAGTCTTCAGAAGTCTAGAGTCTGAGCCTCAGTTTGTCCTTTCAGGACTGAGGAGGGAGATGCAGAACTTCTACCCACTCCCCACTTCAGCACTGCCCACTGTGTCCCAATCTGGGGTGGCAATCAGAGGGCTAGGAAGATGAGAGCTGACTGCACAAGCTTCAGAGATGGCTTGTTCCAGCTGCATCCTAGACTCAGCAGTATTGACCAAGAGTCTAAATCGTTCTAAAAAGACATGGATTACATATCAGGCCCAGTGCTACAGAGTCAGGTAGGGATGGGGATCTCTGTCTTGAGGGGACACACATCTTTGGGCGGTGACCCTTTGCCCTGTTGTGTTCCAGACATCAATGAGTGTGGACCACCCTCATCAGTGTACTGTGGAGAAGCTGCAGATTGCCAGAACACGGAAGGGGGCTACCAATGCACATGCAGCCCCGGATATGAGCCTGTTTCTGGGGCAGCGATCTTCCGGAATGAGAGTGAGAACACATGTCGAGGTAAGAATGCTGCTGCATTTTCCGCCTCTCATTTTTGAGGTTTCAGGGCCAAAATGCTGAGTCATTTCTGAAGCATCCAGGGGACAGGATCTTGGATACAGGTGTAGCACCCAGGTCTGAGTTGGGACAGTCTACAGGTACCTGTCCCACCTGCACAGAGAGGCAGATGGTATGAGCCAGGGACCCAGGTCCCGGCTTTGCCACCTGAGAGCTGCATGTGTGACACTGGCCAGGACACTTATTCAGAAATCACTGTTAACATAGGAGATGTGATGATATTATTGTGATTTTCTGTTTTCTTTTTTAAGTACCCCTATCTTGCACAAATAAAAACAAAAGCAGTTTTGCCAAGATCACTACGTGATCTTGGATGAGTTACTTCACCTCTCTCTGTGCCCCAGCTTACCTAACTATAATCTCTGTGCCCCAGCTCACCTAACTATAAAAAATGGGGGCAGGGGGAATTATGGTGTTTACCTCATAGAATTGCTGGAAAGGTATATGAGGTCACAAAGCACAAAACACTGATGGCTGTTGGGCTTTTAAATTATGGCCATCATGATCTAACATACCCTCTCCATGATGGGCATCCCTGGGAGCTCTGCCCCAGGGTGGGTGCTCAGGAGCAGCTGTCCTGCTCATTCCCTCACCAGGACCAGGAGGAGAATGGCCTCCATACATCACCAGGCTTTGCCCCACTTCCAGGGGGAGAAGGCAGGTAGGGAAAGGGGCAGGGGGCCAGCAGTGGGTCACACAGGACTCCAGAGAGGGGTCCATGAAGAGGGGTAGACCTGAATACTGAGGATGGGGAGGGGAGGAGAGGGAAGGTGGGAGGTGAGAAGGATGCTGAGCTCAGGGTTCAGAGGACTCTGAAGAGGGTTCTTTGACCCACTCTGCTACAGGGAGAAGAGCCAGCAACCGTGGACCCAGTCCCTTCTCTCCTGCCCTGCAGACAGAGGGAAGCAGAGCCTCCTTGGTGGGAAGAAAGAGGGGACCTGCATCTGTGTGGAGTCTCTGCTAGCCCATAGCCACCTCGGTGGGTGGCTGTTTTGCTTGAACTCATGACCTGGTTAAAAGACAGAGCCTTCAGTAAATTAGTAACGGTCCTTCATCTCCAGGCCTACTGTGTGTTTGGAGAATGGAGATTGAGTTGACTTTCCTCCCCCAATTTGCCTCATTGGCCAGATACTCTTGTGCAGTGAGCAACCTGCACAACTGCACATGGAGATCATTGATCCCACTCATTGTGTCTGCACTAAGGGGGCTGCTCACCCATTGTTGTGAGACCCTCCAGAGACATAGATGTAGAAGACTGAAGTGGGAGGGGACCTCAACAAACCTCAAGGTGGATGACAGGGAGAGACCCGCCTGCTGGTTTGCATCAAAACCTTCTGCCTGAAGACCTAGATCTGTGACAGGCGCAGCTGGATTGTCTTACACTCCTCACCTCAGCATTCCAGCCCTCACTGCACCCAAGTTCATGTCCATCCATGTTCAGGCCGTGAGGTCTGCTATGAGAAGAAGACCTGGGCTGGGTCCCTGGGCTCCTTGTTCAACTTTTCCAGGCGTCAGATGGCTGTCCTGTGTTCCTATCTAGTCTCCCAACCCTCTGTGAACTCCAAGACTCAGAACCTCTGCAGAGGGTCTCTTCCGGATGTTCAGAACATCCCACTGTCACATGGCATCTTATCTTCTTAAAAGAGGAAGTGACATTCAAGATACTCAGTGTGGTCACAGCACTGTGTGTTCCAGAACACTATCTGTCCTCATTGTCACTGTTAGAGCCGTCTGGGAGGAGACCTGCCCCCACTGGGGCCTCTGAGACCCTGGGTCATGGTGGACTCGGGGGCCCCATCCAGAAATGTGAGAGGAGGAAGACTCAAGGAATGCTCTACTGTCCCCACCCATCACTCACCCTGCCAGCAACTGCCTGGAGAATATGCCTCCTGCACCCTGACACAACATCTCAACTGCTCAGCTTGCATTTATTTTCCCACCCAAGCCTCCACCTGACCCTCTCCCATAACTTCAGTTCATGGACCTGAGGTAGCTCTGATGACTGGGGCCTGGGAGGATGTGTGTCAAGGGTGTGGCAGGGTGACATCAACCCCCAACCCACTGGAAGAATCAGGTAAATGAAGAGGTTTCCATCTGGTCTCAATGATAAGTTGTCACCAGCGACCATTTCCTCTGGTCTGACCCTCTACTTAGGAGGTCAACCCAGATTGCACAATGACCCAGACCATGTGAGGACAGAAGGTGGAGGTTGAGCCCCACCCAGCAGTGTGCACATGTCCACATCTCTAGTGGGAGGCCAAGTGCCAAGATGGCAGAAACACCTGCCACCCTTCGCCCATGAGCACTTGCTCCTGCTCCAGCCACTCAGACCTCACCCATCACGAGCCTTGCTCAGCTGTGGATTCTCGTCACTTCCTGCCAGTCTGGGGGATGCCTTCATGGGAATAAGATAAGGGCACCTTCACAGCCCTAAAGCTGACTAGCCAGACATTAAACCTACTGTCCAGCACAGCCTGGTGCCCACTGCTCGGGTGGCCCTGGCCTTTTTATCATCATCCTCATTTTCTGTGCAACTGCCCACAAGCCTCATCCTTGAGCTGCATGATTCAGGGGTGGGTCTTCGTCCATGTCCACGGAGCTGGAGTCTCAGAGTTAGCATGGGTGGAAAAGCGCTGTCCTGCTAGGGTCAGTGGGATCCAAGGAGACCTCAGCTGGCAGCATTCGCCTTAGGGAAGTCAGGACAAAGTGCATCACTGGGAGCCAAGATGGGCTCTGCTCAAGGAACACAGCTGTACTCGGTTACCAAGAAGACCCACCCAGGCCTTTCTCCAAATCTTTAGCCTGGGACACGGGCAGCTGTGATGCCCCTATCCCAGCTGGGTTCTTCTCAGGGAGGCTCATGGAGTCAGAGATAGTAGATTGGGTAACTTGGGCCACTTCTGGACAACAGAACTTCCGGGTCACCATGCTCATCCATAGCATAACTCCATATGAATGAGGAGAGGCCCCCACTCACCAAGGAAGAGAGAGCGGGCCCTTCTGGATGCTTCTATGCTGAGAAACGTGGCTGACACCCAGACCAGAAGGCTGTCCTCAGCAGCAGGTATCCATCACGCTCTCCTTCCCCTTGCAGACATGGACGAATGTCAGCACAGACCCCGAGTCTGTAAAGGCCGCAGCATCTGCCTCAACACCGAGGGCAGCTACACCTGCCAGTGCCCACCCGGCTTGGAGTTCAACCCAGAGGACCCGAAGCTTTGCACAGGTAGAGCCTCTGAAGACAGCGTGAGGCGGGCCTGGAGCTGGGGAAGGAGCTGAGGTGGTTCAGGGACCCCAAGAAGGAGGGAGACAAGACTCAGGTTCCTGTGACACCCAGGGCCTGGCTGCCCAAGGATCACCTCCTCGAATGGTCCCACCACAGACCAGGGAGACAGCAGAGCCTCTGGGCCTGGGGTTTCTTTGTGGAGTTCCCTGCCCCCCATGAACATCCCCAGACCTCACCCCTTCCGCATCTGCCACATAGGATCAGAGAGACATTTCGCCTCTGGCTTTCAGAGGGGGAACCTCGGTCCAGGGCTAAAGAGAACATGAGTAAGAGCCTTGATGGGGAAGTCGAACTTCCATGACTCAGTTTCTATCTTTGCCTCATTTTTCTTCTTAAAAATAGGGACAACTTCCCAGCTGGAGTCATCTTAAGGGAAGCCGCCCTGACAATCTTTGGCAGTGAAGAGGCAGCTGCGCTATGAGGAGAGCTGTGTCCTCAGCGCAGACAGTGAGGAGCTAGGAGACCTGGGCTGCACAGGACTGGTCCTCTGGGTTCTGTTCTAATAAAGGCAGGGATGCAGCTCCGGATGGCAGTGGTGCCTCCCCCTCACCCACCGCATCACATGTGGGTCGTGATCAGTGCTACAGCCTCCCTGGTTAGAAGCGCATCACAAGCGCCCCCACAGAGTCTCCTACACCAGACATGAAGGGATTCAGCTTGGTCTGGGATTACACCTGCACCCACAAAGTTGTCCCCATTCCACCCTGCACGGAGGATCTGAGGTTATGGAACTTTTGCATTAGAAAATGCTATCACACATTTGTAACCTAGCAGGCCAAGTAACTTGCAGAGAGAGGGTGTCCTCAAAGCACAGAGCTAAGAAATCTGAGAAGAGACCTGAAGAATGGGTGCAGTGAGTGAAGGAGGGTAGCTCTGATCTTCTGGCTTTTTCCTCAGATGTGAATGAATGCACCTCTGGGAGAAAGCCATGCCACAGCTCCACCCACTGCCTCAACTCCATGGGCAGCTTTGAGTGCCGCTGCCGCCCCGGCTGGAAGCCTATCCCTGGGTCCCCCAACGGCCCAAACAACACAGTCTGTGAAGGTTTGGAGCACAGATGCTACACTCTTGGAGACCCACACTCAAAACATCTAATCACATACTCATTGGTATCCACACAAACCAAACAGAAAGATCACTGGGGGTCCCCTGCTGTGTAAGGTGTTAAGCATTTTGAGGCTAAATCTGAAACGATCTTGGAGGGGTGGGGGGTCCTAGAGAAGGAGCTGGGGTACCAAGCAGAGGGCTCCCAGGGACCCCAGCTAATTACCAACTGGAAAGAGGATATTTCAGTATTTTCCAAGCTGTACTTGTCTCATCTGCTGTCCGTCAGAACTCTACACACTTCCTATATATATTTTCACAGCATCCACTACTCAGGGATGTGCTGTCCTTGATTCTAGGAGGTGGCGTCACCTCCTGGGGGACTAATATGGGGAAAAAGAGGGGCACAAGGAGGACAGGGGCCTCACAGGACTGAGGCAGAGTCTGACCCCCTCCTTCTTGTCCCCAGATAAGGACGAGTGCATCTCCGGGGAGCATCAGTGTCACACCTCCACCGTCTGCGTCAACACTGTGGGTTCATACACGTGCCACTGCCTCCAAGGCTGGGTGCCTAGACCTGGATTCCGGGATAAGCAAATGAACACCAGCTGTAAAGGTACCTGTCCTGCCCTGACCCCAGGCCCCGCCCACAGCAAACACAGACACTGCCACAGCTAATGAACTGCTGTCCTGTCCCCTGCAGAGATCTCCTTCCCCGCCTGGACTGCCCCCCCTGGAATCAAGAGCCAGGTGAGTGGCCCCAAAGGGACAGGCAGCAGGAAATCTCTCTGCAAAGCCTGTTCATTTCCCCCAAGCTCCCACAGTCACAGAAGGCTCTCTGACCACCTTGTCTTCTCCCCCAGGCGCTCTCTCACTTCTTTAACAGAATCCAGGATCTGGGCAGCAACTTCAGTTCGGCCTCTGTCCTGAATACTGTTGGGGTAAGGGCAGGACCCAAGGGAGGCCAGTAGAAGCATCCCAGAGAAGCCTTGGGAAACTTTGGTCTGGAAGGGGACACCCCAACAACAATGGCGCTCCCTCCCACAGGGTGGGTGGGAAGAGTGGACACGTGTAGTGACTATTGAACACTAATGCCTTTTCCTTTCCCTATTTCTGGGTATTGGGTTTACATCATCCTTGACACTAATGAAAAAGCTTGACCTCTGAGTGGCTGGATTGCAGGGGCAAAAATCAACCAGGGAATCCCATCCAGTACCACCTATATCACCCAGACAGTCTCTTCAGTCTGTTCTCTGTGACTGGGTCATAACTTCACATGGCCTCTCAGATGCATGGGCTACTGGCTTTGTGTCCCCATCCCCCCAGGACCTTGTACAGGAGATGGGTGATCTGCTGGAGACCCCCGGGGACCTGAAAACCCTGCCCTTCTCAGAGCAGCACTTTGTGGTCACTAACCTGCTCTTTGGCCTGGAAAATGTCCTGAGAGGGGTGAGCAAGGCACTGCCTAAAGGGTCATTTACCTTCGGTTCATCTGCCGGCATAGGTAAGTCAGTACCTGAGTCTGACTGCAGGTTCCTGCTTTGCTTGTTCCCTGCCTCCTTGCTCTTCCAATCCCACTAGAGCTAAGTGACCGTGCTTATATCTTCCAGTTAATGTCATAAACAAATTAAAATAAAAGGTTAAGGGCAAAAGAGTTGAGAGGGATTAATAGGTACAAACTTATAGTTGTAAAATAAATAAAAAGATGTAAGGTACAGAATCTGGAGAAGGAAATGGCAACCCACTGCAGTATTCTTGCGTGGGGACTTCCATGGACAGAGGAGCCTGGAGGGCTACAGTCCAGGGGGTCGCAAAAGTCAGACACGACGTAGTGACCAAACCACCACCAACAATGTTCAGCATAGGGAATGTAGTCGATGATATATGGAAATGAATGGTTACTAGAGTTAGTGTGGTGATCACTTTGTAATGTATGATAATATCAAATCATTGTATCGTATACCTGAAACTATTATAATATTCTAGTTCAATTGCACTGCAGTGAAAAGCAGAGAGAAACAAAAAAGGTTAAAAAGAAATGAAAAACTAAACTTTCATTGTAAAATGAAGTATCAGCAAAGGAAATAATTATGCTGAAGAATCTATGATAAAATATAAATGGTTTCAGAACAAGACCACCTGGTGTCTCAGATGGTAAAGAATCTGCCTGCAATGCAGGATACCTGGGTTTGATCCTTGGGTCAGTAATATCCTCTAAAGAAGGAAGTGGCAATCCACTCCCAGTACTCCTGCCTGGAGAATTCCACAGAAGAGTCTGGTGGGCTACAGTCCATGGGATCGTGAACAGTCAGACAACTGAGTCACTAATACTTTCACTTTCTTTTCAAAAGAAAACAAGGTATTAAATTTGAATGTGTATAAATCTAGTATTATTTGCTACTTAAGTCTGATTTGTTTTATTAAGTTGAAATGCACTTGATATAAATTCACCATTTTAACCAGAGTGTACAATTTGGAGACATGTAGTAGTGTATTCACAGAGGTATATAACCTTCACCTCTATTTCTAAAGCATTTTCATAGTTGCAAAGGTATTCTCTGTCTATTAAACAGTCACAAATTTCTCCTTTCCTTCGGCTCTGGCACTCAGTTACTGGTTTTCTGTCCCTATGGATTTCCATCCTGGATAGTTCCTATAAACAGAAATGAATATATTATATTTCCTGTAAACATTTGGGTTGTTTCTACCTTTTGACTGTTGCAAACAGTGCTACTGTGCATATTGATGTATAGGTACTGGCTTGAATATCTATTTTCATTCATTTGAGTCACAAAGCTAGGAGTGGTATTGCTGAGTTATGCGGTAGTTCTATTTTTAACTTTTTGAGAAGCTACCTAGCTATTTTCCCAAAGTGGCTATTTTTCCATTTGCCATTGTCGACAGCAATGTACAAGGGTTCCAATCTCCTTATTGTCAGTGACACCTGTTGCTTCCTTTTTTTTTTTTTTATTATAGCCANGGTTACTAGAGTTAGTGTGGTGATCACTTTGTAATGTATGATAATATCAAATCATTGTATCGTATACCTGAAACTATTATAATATTCTAGTTCAATTGCACTGCAGTGAAAAGCAGAGAGAGAAAAAAAAGGTTAAAAAGAAATGAAAAACTAAACTTTCATTGTAAAATGAAGTATCAGCAAAGGAAATAATTATACTGAAGAATTTATGATAAAATATCAGTGGCTTCAGAACAAGACCACCTGGTGTCTCAGACGGTAAAGAATCTGCCTGCAATGCAGGATACCTGGGTTTGATCCTTGGGTCAATAATATCCTCTAAAGAAGGAAGTGGCAATCTACTCCCAGTACTCCTGCCTGGAGAATTCCAAGGACAGAAGAGTCTGGTGGGCTACAGTCTATGGGATCGTGAAGAGTCAGACAACTGAGTCACTAATACTTTCACTTTCTTTTCAAAAGAAAACAAGGTATTAAATTTGAAAGTGTATAAATCTAGTATTATTTGCTATTTAAGTCTGATTTGTTTTATTAAGTTGAAATGCACTTGATATAAATTCACCATTTTAACCAGAGTGTACAATTTGGAGATATGTAGTAGTGTATTCACAGAGGTATATAACCTTCACCTCTATTTCTAAAGCATTTTCATAGTTGCAAAGGTATTCTCTGTCTACTAAACAGTCACAAATTTCTCCTTTCCTTCAGCTCTGGCACTCAGTTACTGGTTTTCTGTCCCTATGGATTTCCATCCTGGATAGTTCCTATAAATAGAAATAAATATATTACATTTCCTATAAACATTTGGGTTATTTCTACCTTTTGACTGTTGCGAACAGTGCTACTGTGCATATTGATGTATAGGTATTGGCTTGAATATCTATTTTCATTCATTTGAGTCACAAAGCTAGGAGTGGTATTGCTGAGTTATGCGGTAGTTCTATTTTTAACTTTTTGAGAAGTTACCTAACTATTTTCCCAAAGTGGCTATTTTTCCATTTGCCATTGTCGACAGCAATGTACAAGGGTTCCAATCTCCTTATTGTCAGTGACACCTGTTGCTTCCTTTTTTTTTTTTCATTATAGCCACTCTAGTAGCTGTCAGGAGAGATTGCATCATGGTTTAATCTGCATTTCTCTAGTACCTAAGGATGTTTAATATTTTTATGTCATTGTTGAGCATTTTTGTACCTTTCTTGGAAATATGTCTATCTACTCAAGTCCTTTTGCCTGTTTTTTTCCCCTTTTGGCCATGGCATGCAGCATGCAGGATCTTAATTCCCTGACCAGGGATTGAACCCAGGTCACCACAGTGAAAGCCCAAGTTCTAACCACTAGACTCTAGCTAGGAACTCTCCATCATAATAATTAAACAGATATGCTATATAAAAACATATAGTATATCTGTGTCTCATTGAAAAAGACCCTGATGCTGGGACAGATTGAAAGCAAAAGGAGAAAGAGGCAGCAGAGTATGTGATGGGTAGATAGAAATCACTGACTCAATGGACATGAATTTGATCAGACTCCATGGCTTAGTGAAGCACTGGGAAGCCTGACATGAAACAGTCCGCGGGGTTGCAAAGAGTTGGACATGACTTAGCAACTGAACAGCATGGTGTTATTGTCATCGAAACAATCACAATTACTAATCTAACTCCCACAATTCATAGAACTGTCACTGGAGGTGCAGGCGCCAAGCACCAGGAATATCACCTTGGTTCAGAATCAGACAAAGATGATGCTGACCTGGGATACAGTGCATGATTCTGGTGACTCAGGTAACGGCTGAGACAGTGGGTAAGTCTTCACTGTGTGTCAAGATACCCAAGGATATGACAAATGGGATATTGAAGTTTAAAGGGAATTGTGGGGTATGGTGGGAAATAGTCCATCTGTAGAAGAAGAGGTCCTTTCGGGCACTGCAAGATGTCAACCTTAGCCTTGTCCTGAAGGTCTTGCTGTGGTGGGCCTCCTGTCCACTCCAGGGATGGACAGATTCCTGGCTGAGGCCCCTCTGGTCCTGGATGCTGAGGAACCGACAACTCTACGTGAGACACACAGGGGTTTGCTGCAGGAAACCTCCCACATCCTGCTGTCAGATGTCATATCTGCCTTTATCACCAACAAGGACACTGAGAACCTCAGGTCCCCAGTCACCTTTGTCTTCCAACATGTGAGTCCAGATGGAATGGAGTGGTGTGTGCGGAACAGGCCTGAGTCATGGGCCCAGCCTTGGGCTTCGGGGGGCTCCGCCATGGGTGCATAAACTGTTTAGGAAAGCCCTTCACAAGCCAGCTTTGGGTCAGCATTTCTGAGCAACAGAACCCCGAACTCACACCTACTTCCTCCTTCTGTTAACACAGTCAGTGACCCCTGGGCCAAGAGAGAAGGTGCACTGTGTTTATTGGGAGCATGGCCAGAATGGAAGCGGTCACTGGAACACCAGAGGCTGCTGGGTGACCAGCACCAGAGACAGCAGCACCACCTGCCAGTGCACCCATCTCAGCATCTTTGCTGTCCTCATGGTCCACTACAGTGCTCAGGTGAGACCCCTCGGACAAACAGCATTCAAGGGCTGCTGCTGTGTAGCAGATTCCCCCACAAATGCAGCATTAGAAGCATAGATTTACTATTATCTCATAGTTTCTTCAAGTTAGCAAATGGTCGTGGTTCAGATGAGCTTTCTGTTCAGGTTCCTACAAGTCTTATAATCCTTTCATCAGAAAATCGGGGTCATCCCCTAACTCCCTGATTTCTGGCCGATTTCAGTTCCTGGTGCTAGTAGGACTGAGGTAGTGTTTTCTCTATCTCTGGCAGCAGAGAACCAGGCTCAGTTCCCATGGTTGCCTGCATTCCTTCTCATCTGTTGCTGTTGTTGAGTTGCTAAGTCATGTCCCACACCTTGCGACCCCATATACTATAGCATGACACATTCCCCTGTCCTTCAGTATCTCCCAGATTTTGCTCAGATTCATATCCACTGAGACATTGATGCCACCCAACCATCTCATCCTCTGCTGTCGCGTTCTCCTTTTGCCTTCATTCTTTCCCAGCATCAGGCTCTTCTCCAATGAGTGGACTCTGTGCGCATCAGGGGCCAAAGTATTGGAGCTCCAGCTCAGTCCTTCCAATGAATATTCAGGGTTTATTTCCTTTAGGACTGACTGGTTTGATCTCTTTGCTGTCCGAGGGACTCTCAGAGGTCTTCTACAGCACCACAATTCAAAAGCATCAATTCTTCAGCACTCAGCCTTCTTTCTGGTCCTAATTCTCCTCTGGGACCTCTCACAGTACACCAGTGAATCTGTCTGGAGATCAGCAGGAGAAACTCCCTCATGTCAGAACTCTCTCAAACTCTGAATCATTTTCTCCAAGAAGAGCCTACCTCTTCTGAGGGCTTTTCTGGTTACAACAGGTCCAACCAGCATAAACTCTCTCAGTCAGTTGATGGAGGGCTTGAATTTCACCTGCAACACTCTCTTCACAGCAGCACCTGGGTTGGCTCTTGACTGAACATCTAGCAGAAGATGGAGATGAGGGTGTGGTTGCCAAATTAAAATTCTGTTTACCCCAGGGGTCTTCACAACAGGGTGCTCAGGGGCTGCAGAAAATATGAATTTTATGCTACTACCATTGCCAAAATATAGTAGACTTCCCCCATCAAGGATTCAGTTCTAATCTATAATCATTCATTCCCTTCTAAGAATGGATATTTCAGGGATGGGTGAGTGGCATCCAAGGCAGGTGGTTAATACCTGGACAGAGTCTCAGGTACAGACTCTGTCACACACCATCACATGGTGGAGATGGAGGGAGGTGCTCAGCGTAAAGTTTCATGCCTCTGTGTACCTACAGTGGTAACCAGGAGGCTTAGTCATGCTCAAAAGTCTACAAGAAAATAAACCCTTGTGAGTTCCAGAGTTTGTTCTTCACTAAAGATTCTCCTGTCCCTCTGTCCTTCCAGGGGCAGAATTAATCATTCAGATCCCACAGAATTCTAACATTCAGAAGCTGGAGAAAGCTATCCACAAATATACCAACTCTATCTAGGTCTTCTATTCTGATTTTTCTACGTCTAAAAATAAAAGTGGTGGAAGGGTCATTACCCAGAGCAGGAAAGCATGACTGTGGTCCCCTCTCTGCTGGGTCCCAGGAGGAGGATCCCGCACTGACTGTGATCACCTACGTGGGGCTGAGCCTCTCTCTGCTGTGCCTGCTCCTGGCGGCCCTCACCTTCCTGCTCCAGGGGCAGAATTAATCATTCAGATCCCACAGAATTCTAACATTCAGAAGCTGGAGAAAGCTATCCACAAATATACCAACTCTATCTAGGTCTTCTATTCTGATTTTTCTATGTCTAAAAATAAAAGTGGTGGAAGGGTCATTACCCAGAGCAGGAAAGCATGACTGTCGTCCCCTCTCTGCTGGGTCCCAGGAGGAGGATCCCGCACTGACTGTGATCACCTACGTGGGGCTGAGCCTCTCTCTGCTGTGCCTGCTCCTGGCGGCCCTCACCTTCCTGCTGTGCAGAGCCATCCAGAACACCAGCACCTCGCTCCACCTGCAGCTCTCGCTCTGCCTCTTCCTGGCCCACCTGCTCTTCCTCACAGCCTTCGATAGAACTGAGAACAAGGTTCGTATACTTTTCCAAAATACTCCTGCCCCAGGGGATTCTGAGTTCAAGGAGCCACACCGCTTTGGACACTTTAATAAAATGACTTGGATTCCAGGTAAGCTTAACTTGGTAAATAACCAGTTTCACATTGACTGCCACAACTAGAAGACAAACACTCTGTTGACAACTCGGTCATATACCTCAAAGTTCTCCCTAATGGCAAGTTATAGAAGTACCGGGGCCGTCTCCACCCTGACAGTCCCTCCTGGTGATGCCTTCCTCCTCCGCAGGTGCTGTGCGCCATCATCGCAGGTGCCTTACACTATCTCTACCTGGCCTCCTTCACCTGGATGCTGCTGGTGGGCCTGCACCTCTTCCTCACTGCACGCAACCTGACGGTGGTCAACTATTCCACTATCAACAGGGTCATGAAGAAGGCCATGTTCCCTGTTGGCTACGGAGTCCCTGCTGTGATTGTGGCCATTTCTGCAGCCTCCAGGCCTCATCTTTATGGGACACCCACCAGGTAAGTTAACTTCCAGCTGTTCTTATCTCTCCAGCACAAACATGTGTTGTAGAACAAATGTAGTATTTGATTATGACAGATCATAATATATAGACACTAAGTAATAATCCCTAGGTTATCTTTGGTAGAGGATGATAATAATTAAGGAGAATGCCTTCAACCTCTATTCATGAAATAACAAAGAGGAAATCAAAGGAAGTGCTTAGGGCATCATTTAGAAAAATATAACCTGCTTTTTTATCCTAATTCTATCGGATGTTTCAATTTTTCATTTGTAATAGTAGTGCTGATATAAATAATTAAAATAATAGACTGTATCATAATTTAGCATTTACAAGGTGCTTACTTTGTGCCAATGCATTTTTCTAACCATTTTAATGTATGTTAATTCAATTAATCCTCATAACAATACGATGAGGTAGACACTGTAATTCAACCCACTTTACACAGAAGTAAACTGAGGCACAAATAGTTTAAGTCAACGAGGAAACGTGCACAGTTTAATTCAGTTTAGTAGGTAGCCAAGCTTAATTCAAATTGAGTCAAGCTTCTTAGCTTACACTTTTATTTTCAGCTTTTAATACTAGACTTAATGTTTTTGCATTTTTATTGACATATACTACATATATTGTAGGGCTTCCCTTGTGGCTCAGCTGGTAAAGAATCTGCCCGAGATGTGGGAGACCTGGGTTCAATCCCTGGGTTGGGAAGAAACCCTGGAGAAGGGAAAGGCTACCACTCCAGTATTCTGGCCAGGAGAATTCCATTGATTGAATAGTCCAGGGGGTCACAAAGAGTCAGACATGACTGAGCAACTTTCACTCACTCACTGCAAACTTCACCATTTAAAAGGGTACAAATCAGTGGTTTTTAGAATAGTCACAGAGTAGTGCAGCTATCATCACAGTCTAATTTTACAACATTTTCAACTCCCCAAAGAAACCTCATACACAATAAAATTCACTTCTCATTCCTTCTACCTCTCTCCTCTGCCCCAACCCCTGAAAAATACTTATCTACTTTCTGTCTCTATCAGATATTTCACATAAATGCAATTATGCATGTGGTCTTTTGTGGATGTTTTTACTTAGCCTGAAGTTTTCGAGGTTCATTCATATTGTAGTATGTATCATGACCTCACTTTTTGTTGTTGTTCTTGTTGCTATCCTTTTGCAAATAATATGCCATTATATGGATATGTCACATTTTGTCTGTCCATCCATCAGCTGATAGACATTTAGATTATTTACCTTTTTGTAAAGCTATTATGAATGAGATCACTACAAACATGTATGTACAAGTTTCATTTTTCCTGGTTATATATCTACTCTACAAGTAGAATCCCGGGGTCAAATGGAAGATCTGGTTAGCCTTCTGACAAACCACCACTTGTTTTCCAAATCTTCTGGACCATTTTACATCCCAACTGGCAATATACGAGGGTTTCAGTTTCTCCATGTCATTATCAATAGTTACATTCTATGTTGAAAAATTTATGTTGCAGGACATGGTCTAGTAATACAATCATCCTTCTTCGAGTAAAATCTTCCTCTAGATTGTGGTAAGCTTTTACTGTCCCATAAAACAGAAGCCACAAGTACCTTAAGGATGCAAAACTGTAACTTCCTGCATATCTTTCTGTACAGAAATTGTCTTGTTGGTGTCCTGAGCTATTTCGAAAAGTTTCCACCCGTAGGCTTTTTAAAACATCATCATTAGTAGCTTCCCCCCATTCCCACCCCACAGCTTTGATAAATCTTCATTACTCATTCTTTTGCTCAGACTATGCCATGGTAAATATGGTTCCTAACATCCTGAAATCGCTTTTTCCTCAGTCTTCAGGGGTGAAGTCATTTGTAAAACACGTAGTTAACGTTATTGTGGTCTTTTCTTTACTGCAAGCCTTTTTAATTACACAGGCTGCATTATGCTATGTAGCCTTTCTCTCTTTAAGTCTGCTCCCGCCACTAGCTTCTCTTGTAGGCTCATCCTGCCTCATACTTTAAATCTGTTTCAGTGACCAAGGGCAGAATTCTTTATGGCCTTATCTTTCTTTGTTTTAGCTGTTTACTGGCTTTTTCTTGCAAACTTGCTTATTTCTGGGTAGTATTTATTCTGCTCTCTGTTGAGTCTGGAAGTAGCCTTCACCCAGTGCTTTTTGTTCAGAGTGCAGAAATGTTTTCAGTGCTGCTGAAATGGGCCACATGTTTCCTCCACTTCCCAAGTTTGTTATTTAGTTACCAATTTATATTAAATTAACTGATAACAAATAAGATGCTTTTGAAGCACAAACGATTCCTACCCAGCATTGCAACTCAAAATAGTTTTTTTCAAGCTTATGACTTTATTAAAATGAACTTTGGCTTTTTTACTGTTTAACTATGTCTCATTTTGGCTCTGTTTATTTTAATAAGATAATTGAAATATTGGACTGTAAACCCTTTTCATTGTTGGTTCTTTTTTTAAGAGTGAAGAGTATACTCCTACAGGCCCCCACTCCCACCCCCTGCCACTGTTTTATGTCATTCTACATACCACAAACTGAAATGATTTGTCTGTTATGGCTTATCGTTTATCGGTAGTTCTTTTGTCAGCTGCTTAAAAAAATTTTTGTGAATTATTTTCAGTGTATAATTTACAGGAGCCCATCCTCGAGTTATAGTATTGTAGAACGTGGCCCTTCCTCCAATTGTGGCGTTATTAGAGATGCTGATCATTTTCCCTCATAAAGATTCTCAGAATGGTAACCACTTCAGTTAAAGTATAGTATGTTCAAGATTTTTTTTTAAGTCATGTATTAGAAGTATATCCTGTGCTTTTATGATTCTATGCAGTTTCTGAAAATATGCATAGAAGCTGTCTCTTATCTAATATATTGTTTTGATTGATTACATAGATTGAGAAGTCAAACAAAAAGCTTTAAATATAAAATGCCCTTTTTATTTTGAATGGTTTCAGAGGTGAACACTAATATAATCTGCTGCTGACTTTTCTTAAACCACGACAAGTAAAGATATCCGTATGTGCGTATTAACTGGTAAAATATTTGTCACTCTTACTGCACAGACTTATTTGCGATATTAACTGATTTTTTTTTTCTTAACAAAACTAGTACTGTTTGTGCCCTCACAGAAAATTGTCAACAGTTTTTAAGAACTAAACTATTCATGTTTAATCAGATAATCCATGCGGGGGGTGGGGGTGGTGGGGTTCTTTTTTGAATCAAAATGTTATTCAATTATTAACTAAGTTACTTACTTTTGATTTCAAAAGCAGCTGTGTTTCTGATGAATACTGAACAAATGTGTGTAATTTTCTGTGCCAGACTTTTGACTTTGTTTTCAAGCACTGTAACGTGGGATGGATGATTAGAAACAATAATATATTAGGGTTTCTATTTAACCCTTTCAGGACTGAACTGTATTTCCTTTTATTAATTTTTCCCTGTGTTGTGATCAATGTTTGCCAGCATTCAGTACTGTGTTGGTCCAGATGTAGGTTTATATGCTCATTTTTAGCTTATTTCTTGTACCTTGCAGCATGCTCTACGCATTCAGTCCTTAAGGGGTTTATTTTACAAACTGTGCGCCTGTAAGGTTTATTAGCAATAAGATAGAAGATTGAGCAAGTTTATACCATAATTTTGTAGAAAAAAGAATCTGCTCAGTTCCATATTTCATCCATGAGAAACCTGCAATACGGGCAGTTTCAAGAAATAAATAAAAAGGAAATGTAAAAAAAAATAATAATAAAAATTTAGCTGTCCTAATGAGAATGGAGTCAAATTTCCTTGTGGTTCCAATTTGCAATTTCTCCAATGCCTATTGATGTTGAGCATCTTTTCACCTGCTTATTGACCATTTGCATATTTTCTTTAGAGAAACACATATTCAAATATTTTATCTTTTTTGAAATTTTGATTTTATTAATATTGGCATTGAAAATATCATGTAATGCCTTTTCAGAAAAAAATGGCATTGGATTATCATAAAGTCGTGACAGGAATCCAGCTCTCAAGGGAGAAATGTCTATAGGGTCAAATGATACTGCAGAGCAGACCAAAGCAGGGTGTTATTGCAGTCAACAGGCAAAAAGTTAGTAACTTCTAGAATCCACTCCTTGGGCTCCTTAGAACTACGTACATATTTCTACACATATTTGAAGAAGATATCCACATAGCCATCATCAACAGTGATACAGATTTTTTTTCTACCTTATGAGATGCAGTCATCCATCTTAAGTGAAAATGATTTTCACTCTCCTCAGAATAAAAAGTCACATCCTCCCAAAGGGTATTATATTAATTACTGGCCTATATCAAGTATTGCGTAATTTATTTGGTTTATTTTTAAACTGAAATATAGTTGATTTACAATGTCATGTTAATTTCTTCTGTACAACAGACTGATTCCGTTATATATATAT
>SJYQ01003774.1:101488-158875 GCA_006410935.1 Redunca redunca
TTGAATTAAATATTCAGTTTCGATATTGAAATCGAAATATTCCTTTCAATTATGCATTTTTTTAAATTGGACGATAATTGCTTTACAATGTTTTGTTGGTTTATGCCGTACAACAGGGTGAATCAGCCATAATTACATACATATATACCGCACACCCTTCAGTCTCCCTCCCCTCCCCCCATCCCACCCCTCCAAGTCATCGCAGAGCACCAGGCTGGGCTCCCTGTGTTATACAACAACTTCTTATCAGCCGTTTGTTGTACACATGGTGGTGTATATATGTCAATGTTATTTTCTCAGTTCGTCCTACTTTGTTCTTCCCTCACTGTATCCACAATTCCATTTTCCACATCTGCATCTCCATTCATTCCCTGCAAATAGCTCCATCAGTACTACTTTTCTAGATTCCATATAACTGCATTACTATATGATATTGGTTTTCTCTTTTTGACTTACTTCACTCTGGGTAACAGTCTCTAGGTTCATCCACCTCCTGACAACTAATTCAAATTTGTTCTTTTTTACATCTGAGTAAGATTCCATTGTATATATATACAACAACTTCTTTATCTATTCATCTGTCAGTGGATATATAGGTTGTTTCCATGTCCTGGCTGTTGTAAATAGCACTGCAATGAACACTGGGGTACATGTGTTTTTTTAATTATGCTTTTCTCAGGGTAATTGCACAGTAGTGAGATTGCTGGGTCGTATTTTTTTTTTAATCCTAGATTTTTAACGAATATCCATACCGTTCTCCATAGTGTCTCTGTCAATTTACATTCCCATCAACAGTGCAAGAACATTCCCTTTTGCCCACACCCTCTCCAGCATTTATTGTTTGTAGATTTTTTGATGATGGCTATGAATTTAACTCAGATGACCATTATATCTATTACTGTGGGCAGGAATCCCTTAGAAGAAACGGAGTAGCCATCATGGTCAACAAAAGAGTCTGAAATGCAGTACTTGGATGCAATCTGAAAAATGACAGAATGATCTCTGTTGGTTTCTAAGGCAAACCATTCAATATCACAGTAATCCAAGCCTATGCCCCAACCAGTAATGCTGAAAAAGCTGAAGTTGAACGGTTCTATGAAGACCTATGAGACCTTTTAGAACTATCACCCAAAAAAGATGTCCTTTTCATTATAGGGGGCTGGAATGCAAAAGTAGGAAGTCAAGAAACACCTGGGGTAACAGGCAAATTTGTCCTTGGAATACTGAATGAAGCAGGGAAAAAGCTAACAGAGTTTTGCCAAGAGAACGCAGTGCTCATAGCGAACACCCTCTTCCAACAACACAAGAGAAGACTCTACAGATGGACATCACCAGATGGTCAACACCGAAATCAGAGTGATTATATTCTTTGCAGCCAAAGATGGAGGAGCTCTATACAGTCAGCAAAACAAGACTGGGAGCTGACTGTGGCTCAGATCATGAACTCCTTATTGCCAAATTCAGACTGAAATTGAAGAAAGTAGGGAAAACCACTAGACCACTGAGGTATGACTTAAATCAAATCCCTTATGATTATACAGTGGAAGTGAGAAATAGATTTAAGGGTCTAGATCTGATAGATAGAGTGCCTGATGAACTATGGATGGAAGTTCATGACATTGTACAGGAGACAGGGATCAAGACCATTCCCATGGAAAAGAAATACAAAAAAGCAAAATGGCTATCTGAGGAGGCCTTACAAACAGCTGTGAAAAGAAGAGAAGTGAAAAGCAGAGGAGAAAAGGAAAGATATAAGCTTCTGAATGCAGAATTCCAAAGAACAGCAAGGAGAGATAAAAAAGCCTTCCTCAGTGATCAATGCAAAAAATGAGAGGAAAACAACAGAATGGGAAAGACTAGAGATCTCTTCAAGAAAAGTAAAGATACCTAAGGAACATTTCATGCAAAGATGGGCACAATAAAGGACAGAAATGGCAGGGACCTAACAAGCAGAAGATATTAAGAAGAGGTGGCAAGAATACACAGAAGAACTGTACAAAAAAGAGCTTCCCGACCCAGATAATCACAATGGTGTGATCACTCACCTAGAGCCAGACATCTTGGAAAGTGAAGTCAAGTGGGCCTCAGAAAGCATCACTAGGAACAAAGCTAGTGGAGGTGATGGAATTCCAGTTGAGCTATTTCAAATCCTGAAAGATGATGCTGTGAAAGTGCTGTACTCAATATGCCAGCAAATGTGGAAAACTCAGCAGTGGCCACAGGACTGGAAAAGGTCGGTTTTCATGCCAGTCCCTAAGAAAGGCAATGCCAAAGAATGCTCAAACTACTGCACAATTGCACTCATTTCACACACTGGTAAAGTAATGCTCAAAATTCTCCAAACCAGGCTTCAGCAATACATGAATCATGAACTTCCAGATGTTCAAGCTGGTTTTAGAAAAGACAGAAGAACCAGAGATCAAATTGCCAACATGTGCTTAATCATCGAAAAAGCAAGAGAGTTCCAGAAGAACATCTACTTCTGCTTTATTGACTATGCTAAAGCCTTTGACTGTGTGGATCACAAGAAACTGTGGAAAATTCTGAGAGAGATGGGAATACCAGACCACCTGATCTGCATCTTGAGAAACCTATATGCAGGTCAGGAAGCAACAGTTAGAACAGGACATGGAACAACAGACTGGTTCCAAATAGTCAAAGGAGTACGTCAGGCTGTATATTGTCACCCTGCTTATTTCACTTCTATGCAGAGTACATCATGAGAAACGCTGGGCTGGAGGAAGTACAGGCTGGAATTCAGGTTGCCAGGAGAAATATCAATAACCTCAGATAAGCAGATGACACCACCCTTATGGCAGAAAGAGATAGGAAATAAAAGGCCTCTTGATGAAAGTCAAAGAGGAGAGTGAAAAAGTTGGCTTAAAGCTCAACATTCAGAAAACTAAGATCATGGCATCTGCTCCCATCACTTCATGGGAAATAGATGGGGAAACAGGGGAAACAGTGTCAGACTTATTTGGGCTGGGGGGTGGGCCTCCAAAGACACTGCAGATGGTAATTGCAGCCATGAAATTAAAAGACGCTTACTCCTTGGAAGGAAAGTTCTGACCAACCTAGATAGCATATTCAAAAGCAGAGACATTACTTTGCCAGAAAAAGTCTGTCTAGTCAAGACTATGGTTTTTCCAGTGGTCACGTATGGATGTGAGAGTTGGACTGTGAAGAAAGCTGAGCGCTGAAGGATTGACTCTTTTGAGCTGTGGTGTTGGAGAAGACTCTTGAGAGTCCCTTGGACTGCAAGGAGATCCAACCAGTCCATTCTAAAGGAGATCAGTCCTGGGTGTTCATTGGAAGGACTGATGCTGAAGCTGAAACTCCAGTACTTTGGCCACCTCATGCGAAGGGTTGACTCATTGGAAAAGACTCTGATGCTGGGAGGGATTGGGGGCAGAAGGAGAAGGAGACGACAGAGGATGAGATGGCTGGATGACATCACTGACTCGATGGACATGAGTTTGAGTGTACTCCAGGAGTTGGTGATGGACAGGGAGGCCTGGCATGCTGCGATTCATGGGGTCGCAGAGTCAGACATGACTGAGCAACTGAACTGAACTGAACTGAATTCTGGCCAGTGTGAGTTGATACCTCACTGTAGTTTTGATTTGCATTCCTCTAATAATGAGTGATGCTGAGCGTCTTTTCATGTGTTTATCAGCCACCTGCTATATTCAATAGGATATTGAACAGAGTTCTGTGTGCTACAAAACAGGGCCTTGTTGTTTATCCATTCCACATGTAATCACTTACATCTGCTAACCTGGACCTCCCACTGCATCCCTCCCCCAACTTCCTCCCCCTTGGCAACCACAAGTCTGGCCACTACGTCCACGAGTCTGTATCCATTTCATAGATAGGTTCATTTGCGTCATATTTTAGATTCCATAGATAAGTGATGTCATATGGCATTTATCTTTCTCTGTCTGACTGACTTCTCTAGTGTGATCATCGCTAGTTGCAGCCATGTTGCTGCAAATGGCACAGTTTCATTATATTTGTAGCAGAACAGTATTCCATTGTGTATATGTACCACATCCTCTTTATCTGTGCCTCTCAGAGACACTTCCCTTTTTTTTTCCTCTGTATGTAGCATATTTTCCTGTTTCTTTGTATGTTGCTTAGAAGTAAGTCTCAGTGATGTCCATCTCTTTGCAACCCCACGGACTATAGAATCTATGGAATTCTCCAGGCCAGAATACTGGGGTGGGTAGCGGTTCACTTCTCCAGGGGATCTTCCCAACCCAAGTATTGAACCCAGGTCTTCTGCATTGCAGGCAGATTCTTTACCAACTGAGCCACCAGGGGTATTTTAATTATTGTTTAAAACTAGATGTTTTAGATAATACATTGTAACACTCCAGCTATCAGATCCCTCTGCCTTCCAAGGTTTCCTGTTTTTAGTTTGCTGCTGTTTGTTTAATAGTTTAAGGACATTCCTAGCCTAGTTCTGTGTATTGATAATTGCCTGCTGTGTGTGGCCTTTGAGTTCTAGTTTAGGCTCTTATTTTTATTTTTTAGTTCTAGGTGCCTAGAAGCTCATATCTGGTTCAGTATAATCTAGTGGCCAAACAGTGTTTGGCTATAAGATTTCCTTAAATGCCTTGCCTATATGTTTTGCACACTTCCACAAAGGCATCTGAGTGAAAAGCCACACCTTCAGACTTCAGGAAGATTACTTAACAGTCTGGGCTTTCGCTTCCTGACTGCACAAGCCTCAAGATCAGCCAGAAATGAGAGACTGTTGTCTTCTTTCTCAGGTCTTCACTGAGAATGGGCATATCCTTGTGCATCCAAGGATTTCTGAGAATATTCTAGAGCTTTTCAAAATTCCCTATGTCCCTGATTTTCTCCACTACTTCCTTTTAAATTCACAATCTAGTTGACTGCACCTGAGATCATATCTTTGGGAAACTGGAGATGTGACAGAAATTTGTATGATTTTCGTAATGTCCTAAAGGTGAGCTTTTGTTCTGTCCCTCACTAAGATGAGCTGTCACCCAAAACAAAAAACCACCAAATTTGGAGACTAAAGAGTTCCCAGGGAGCCAAAATTGAAAAAAATAAATGTACCCCAATGTTCATTGCAGCACTATTTACAATAGCTAGAACACGGAAGCAATCTAGATGTCCATCAACGGGTGAATGGATAGAGAAGCTGTGGTACATATACACAGTGGAATATTACTCAGTCATGATAAGGAATGGATTTGAGTCAGTGCTAGTGAGGTGGATGAACCTAGAACCTAGTATAGAGAGTGAAGAAAGTCAGAAAGAGAAAACAAAAATCATATATTAACACATATACGTGGAATCTAGAAAGGTGGTACCGATGAACCTATTTTCAGGGCACCAGTGGCTTCTCAGAATCTGCCTACCAATAAAGGAGACACGGGTTCGATCCCTGAGTCATGAAGATCCCCCGGAGAAGGAAACGACAACCCTCTCCAGTATTCTTGCCTTCTAAATCGCATGGACAGAGGAGCCTGGTGGGCTACAGTCCAGGGCATCACAAACAGTCAGGCATGACTGAGTGACTAAACAGCAGTGGGGACACAGATACAGAGAACAGACTTATGGATGGTGTTGGAGGAAGGAGGCGAGGGTGGGATGTATGGAGGGTGCAACATGCAAACATATACATTACCATATGTAAAATAGACACTCAGTGGGAATTGGCTGTGTGGCTCAAGGATCTCAAATCGGGGCTCTGTAACAACCTAGAGGGGTGGGATGGGGTGGGAGAGAGGTTTAAGAGGGAAAGGTCATAGGTATACCTATGGCTGTGTCAATTACAAATCGGCACTTACCAAGAGCATTGCTAACCACTGAACAACAAAGGCATTTGCCATCTGCCTCTATGGAGATGGAAGCCCATGCTGCTATAGTATTGACCTTCAACAATCCCTGAGGGAGTTTAGGGTGGAGTGAGGTGCTCTGTGCTCCAGGGAATCTGGTGAGACAGGTCTTTAGATAGTTGGATGTTTTTAGGAACAGATTTTATTATCTCAATCCTTGCATCTCCTCATTAAGTGCTTCTCATCTAGAGAGAAGCACTAAATCCCTTCATGGTGACATCCTCATGACTAACAAAAGCCTTTTGTAAAATGAGTGCTTCATGGCTTCAAACTCCCCCTTCACCAAAACCTTATATATTGACTTTCCCCCACTGCCGCTTTGGAGCAGTCTCTCAGAGCTGTCTGAGATGCTGCCCCTGCCCCAGGGCTGCAGTCCTCATTTTGCCCCAAATAAAACTAAACTTGCAACTCTCAAGTTAAACATCTTTTTTTTTTTTGTCGACAGCTGATTCATGTTGATATATGACAAAAACTAACACTATATTGTAAAGCAATTATCCTTCAATTAAAAATAAACTTAGTTATTTAAAAAAAGAGTTCCCAGGGAGCTAAAGGGTCAGAAAAAGATATTGACTGTGCTCTGGGTATAATGATGATGCTTTTAATGAAGTTCCAAAAACAGTCACACATCTTTACTGCCTGCAATGCTATTAGCTTTTGGCTGCTGCACCACTTAGATGGGGAGAGATGGAATGGAAATAGTTCAAAGGGAAACATTACAGACTTTTTTCCCCCATCTTATTGAGGTTCCACAGTTTCTCTTGGATAAACGATTTTCAGTTTGTTCTGTGGCCTTGGATAACTGCCAGGGTTTTGAAATGGTTGGTTTCAGTTGTTTTGCTTGTATTTTGGTTTTTTTAGGAGGAGTTCAAGTTTACCAAGGTCGTCAATCTCCTATTCAGGAAGTCATTCGCCCAGAACGTGCACGCTTAACCATACCATGCTGCTAAAGTTGATGTTTATCTGTGTCAACTGAGCTCTCTCCAGGAATCCTTGAACACTTCAGATTTTTCACGCTTAATGCAATGAAGTGTACTTCATTCTTCTCAGTGGCTGCTATATTTTCCTGAAATGTCCCACCATGCTCTCTGTTGTTCTAGAATGTCTCACTCTCTAGTTTACTGTAATGTAAGACCAAGAGTGTCTTCTATCTGTAAAACCTTGAGCAATAGACTTAAGTTCTCTATGCTTCAGTTTCTAATCAGTTACTCGATAAGAGAACTTCTGCTTTTCACTGTTGTTAAAATTAAATTCAACAACTCAAAAGACAAATAACTCAATTTAACAATGGACACAGCCTTGGGGAGTTAGGAGAGGAGAAAGTCCTAAGACCTCATAAGAACCTCCCCTGCCAAGTCATGACTCTCCACCCACATTCCCCACAGCAACTATCCCAGGAGGGGTTCACTCTCCAGGCTCATAGTGGGAACAGCCTCTCGCTCCAAACTTGACAGTGCTGGTACCTGAGACAAATTAACCCATCAGTCTCTGTGGACACGCTCATTTTCTTTAATTTATTTTAAATGAAACAAAGATTAATATTTTAATGATAAAAGGTACAATTCACAAAGACAGTAGATATCATAAACCCTTAAACACCTTATCATCAAAAAAACAAAGACATATAAAGCAAAAATCAAAAGAAATATAAAGAAAAAGAAAAAATTATAATTATAGTGAGATATATTAATATTTCTCTGAGAACATTTTATCAATTGCATAAAAAATAATAGAGGAGCATCTTGAATGATATCTTAATAATTTAAATAGTTCAGTTCAGTTCAGTCGCTCAGTCATTTGAGACTCTTTGAGACCCCACGAATCGCAGCACACCAGGCCTCCCTGTCCATCACCAACTCCTGGAGTTCACTCAAACCCATGTCCATCGAGTCGATGATGCCATCCAACCATCTCATCCTCTGTCGTCCTCTTCCCTTGCCCTCAATCTTTCCCAGCATCAGGGTCTTTTCCAATGAGTCAGCTCTTTGCATCAGGTGGCCAAAGTGTTGGAGTTTCGGCTTCAACATCAGTCCTTCCAGTGAACACCCAGGACTGATTTCCTTTAGGATGGACTGGTTGGATCTCCTGGCAGTCCAAGGGAATCTCAAGAGTCTTCTCCAACATCACAGTTCAAAATCATCAATTCTTCGGTGCTCAGCTTTCTTTATAGTCAAATCTCACATCCATACATGACCACTGAAAAAACCATAGCCTTGACTAGATGGACCTTTGTTGGCAAAGTAATGTCTCTGCTTTTCAATATGCTGTCTAGGTTGGTCATAACTTTCCTACCAAAGATTAAGCGTCTTTTAATTCCATGGCTGCAATCACCATCTGCAGTGATTTTGGAGCCCAAAAAAATAAAGTCAGCCACTGTTTCTACTGTTTCCCCATCTATCTGCCATGAAGTGATGGGACCAGATGCCATGATCTTCGTTTTCTGAATGTTGAGCTTTAAAGCCAACTTTTTCACTCTCCTCTTTCACTTTCATCAAGAGGCTCTTTAGTTCCTCTAAACTTTCTGCCATAAGGGTGGTGTCATTTGCATACCTGAGGTTATTGATATTTCTCCTAGCAATCTTGATTCCAGCTTGTGTTTCCTCCAGTCCAGCGTTTCTCATGATGTACTCTGCATATAAGTTAAATAAGCAGGGTGACAATAGACAGCCCTGACGTACTCCTTTTCCTATTTGGAACCAGTCTATTGTTCCATGTCCCATTCTAACTGTTGCTCCCTGACCTATGCAGGTTTCTCAAGAGGCAAGTCAGGTGGTCTGGTATTCCCATCTCTTGCAGAATTTTCCACAGTTTCCTGTGATCCACACAGTCAAAGACACTGGTGTAGTCAATAAAGCAGAAATAAATGTTTTTCTGGAACTCTCTTGCTTTTTTGATGATCCGTCGGATGTAGGCAATTTGATCTCTGGTTCCTCTGCCTTTTCCAAAACCAGCTTGAACATATGGAAGTTCACGGTTCGTGTATTGCTGAAGCGTGGCTTGGAGAATTTTAAGCATTACTTTACTAGAGTGTGAGATGAATGCAATTGTGCAGTAGTTTGAGCATTCTTTGGCATGCCTTTCTTTGGGATTAGAATGAAAACTGACCTTTTCCAGTCCTGTGGCCACTGCTGAGTTTCCCAAACTTGCTGGCATATTGAGTGCAGCGCTTTCACAGCATCATCTTCCAGGATTTGAAATAGCTCAACTGGAATTCCATCACCTCCACTAGCTTTGTTCATAGTGATGCTTTCTAAGGCCCACTTGACTTCACATTCCAAAATGTCTGGCTCTAGGTGAGTGATCACACTATCATGATNTTTGCTCGGCGTTGAAATGTTTTTTTGAGGAATTTGTGAGGGAGAAAGTAATCTCCTCGTCCTAATCCTCCGCCATCTTCCCAGAATCCTCCCGTGAAGATCTTTTTTGTACAGTTCTTCTGTGGATTCTTGCCACGTCTTCTTAATATCTTCTGCTTCTGTTAGGTCCCTACCATTTCTGTCCTTTATTGTGGCCATCTTTGCATGAAATGTTCCCTTGGTATCTCTAATTTTCTTGAAGAGATCTCTAGCCTTTCCCATTGTGTTGTTTTCCTCTATTTCTTTGCACTGATTGCTGAGGAAGGCTTTCTTATCACTCCTTGCTATTCTTTGAAAATCTGCATTCAAATGGGTATACCTTTCCTTTTCTCCTTTGCTTTTCGCTTCTCTTCTTTTCACAGCTGTTTGTAAGGCCTCCTCAGACAGCCATTTTGCTTTTTTGCATTTCTTTTCCATGGGATGGTCTTGATCCCTGTCTCCTGTACAATGTCATGAACCTCCCTCCATAGTTCATCAGGCATTCTATCTATCAGATCTAGTCCCTTAAATCTATTTCTCACTTCCACTGTATAGTCATAAAGGATTTGATTTAGGTCGTATCTGAGTGGTCTAGTGGTTTTCTTCACTTTCTTCAATTTCAGTCTGAATTTGGCAATAAGGAGTTCATGATCTGAGCCACAGTCAGCTCCCAGTCTTGTTTTTGCTGACTGTATAGAGCTTCTCCATCTTTGGCTGCAAAGAATATAATCAATCTGATTTTGGTGTCAACTTTCATATTTATGTCATTTATATTAATCACATGATACACACATATATTTAAGTTTGAATCTTATACGTTATTCTTATATGTCCATAGGACATTTAGAAAAACTGGCAAAAAGATAAACATTACTAAATTTCAAAAGTATAATTCTTTTGTGTGTGTGTGATTCAGTTATACATGTACACATATAATATTTTTGAAATTATTTTCCATTATAGGTCATTATACAAGATATTGACTACAGTTCCCTGTGCTATACAGTAAACCTTTGTTGCTTGTTGCATATCCACTTTTTTTTAATAGAAGTCAAGCAAGTGGAATCAAAATGTCATTAATTTTTTTAGTTAGGCAAAAATTAATGTTTTTGAAAATATATATTACACATATTATTTATATATATGTATACTAAACATTTTGTCAGAGAAGGCAATGGCAACCCACTCCAGTACTCTTGCCTGGCAAATCCCATGGACAGAGGAGCCTGGCAGGCTGCAGTCCATGGGGTTGCTAGGAGTCGGACACGATTGAGCGACTTCATTTTCACTTTTCACTTTCATGCACTGGAGAAGGAGATGGCAACCCACTCCAGTGTTCTTGCCTGGAGAATCCCAGGGATGGGAGCCTGGTGGGCTGCCGTCTCTGGGGTCACAGTGTTGGACACGACTGAAGCAACGTAGCAGCAGCAGCAGCAGCAAACCTTTTGTACTACACTTGATAAAGGCTTGAGAAAGAATGTCAAAAAAAAAAAGAAAAGATGAAGAGATTGGAAAACATAAACTAAATGAAATGGGAGCCATGAATATGAAATAGAAAAAGTGAAACAAACCAGATAAAAGTAAAAGGTCCACTTGTTTTTAAATGTGGCTGCTCATTAGAAACATATCTGGAGCTCTGGCCAAAAAACTAAAAAAAGAAATGCAATACCCGGGCACTTGTATTTTTCAAATATTCCAAGATAATTCTGATATATATATGGACTTTTAAAAGTGATTACAGATTTTTCTAATAAATGCTAGTTTTGGTGATATAGAATTCTATAATTTTTCTGCTGACCAATCATGATACAATAATACTAAGTGAGTAATAGTTCCGTTCAGTTTAGTCACTCAGTCATGACTGACTCTGCGACCCCATGGACTGCACAACTTCAGGCTTCCTGTCCATCCTCAACTCCTGGAGCTTGCTCAAATTCATGTGCACTGCGTCAGTGAGCCATTCAACTGTCTCATCCTCTGTCTTCCCCTTCTCTTCCTGCCTTCAATCTTTCCCAGCATCAGGGTCTTTTCAAAAGAGTCAGTTCTTCAAATAATGTGGCCAAAGTATTAGTTTCAGCTTCAGCATCAGTCCTTCCAATGAATATTCAGGACTGCTCACCTTTAGGATGGACTGGTTGGATCTCCTTGCTGTCCAAGGGGCTCTCAAGAGTCTTCTCCAAAACCACCATACAAAAGCATCAGTCCTTTGGCGCTCAACTTTCTTTATGGTCCAACACTCACATCTACATGACTACTGGAAAAAGCATAGCTTTGACTAGAGGGAACTTTGATGGCAAAGTAATGTCTCTGCTTTTTAATATGCTGTCTAGGTTGGTCATAACTTTTCTTCCAAGGAGCAAGTGTCTTTTAATTTCATGGGTGCAGTCACATTTGCAGTGATTTTTGAACCCTAGAAAATAAAGTCTGTGACTGTATCCATTGTTTTCCCACCTATTTGCAATGAAGTGCTAGGACCAGTGGAGAAGGCAATGGCAACCCGCTCCAGTACTCTTGCCTAGAAAATCCCATGGATGGAGGAGACTGGTAGGCTGCAGTCCATGGGGTCGCTAGGAGTCGGACATAACTGAGCAACTTCACTTTCACTTTTCATGCACTGGAGAAGGAAATGGCAACGCACTTCCGTGTTCTTGCCTGGAGAATCCCAGAGATGGGGGAGCCTGGTGGGCTGCGATCTGTGGGGTTGCACAGAGTAGGACACTACTGAAGCAACTTAGCAGCAGCAGCAGCAGCAGCTGGGACCAGATGCCATGATCTTAGTTTTTGAATGTTGAGTTTTAAGTCAGTTTTTCTCTCCCCTCTTTCACTTTCATCAAGAGGCTCTTTAGCTCCCCTTTGCCTTCTTCCCTAAGGGTGGTGTCACCTGCATATCTGAGGTTATTGATAATTTTCCCTGCAATCTTGAATCCAGCTTGTGCTTCATCCTGTCCGGCATTTCACTAGATGTACTCTGCATATAAGTTAAATAAGCAAGGTGACAATGTTCAGCCTTAAAATACTCCTTTCCCAACTTGGAACCAGTCAGTTGTACCATGTCTGGTTCTAACGGTTGCTTCTTGACCTGCATACAGATTTTTCAGGAAGCAAGTAAGGTGGTCTGATAATCCCATCTCTTTAAGAATTTTCTACAGTTTGTGTTGATCCACACAGTCAAAGGCTTTAGCATAGTTAATGAAACAGAAGTAAATGTTTCTCTGGAATTCTCTTGCTTTTTCTATGATCCAACAGGTGTTGGCAATTTAATAGTTACAGAATCACAGGATAGCTGCTCATCAGTTTTCACTATTAATAGCCAGACAAAAAATAAAATATGATTGCAATTGCCAGCCATAATGGGAACATGATTAAGCAATATAAAATAATTACATACAATCTGGGGGGTCAAGCAGAGTGATTTGGTGAGTGGAAGTATATACCTGGACATGTTTTCATCTGCTCAGCCAGTCTATGTCTTTTGGTTGGTGCAATTAATCCATTTACATTTAAGATAATTATCAATATATATGATTCTATTACCATTTTCATAATTGTTTTGGGTGCATTTTCTCTAGGTAGGGCTTTTCCTTTTCTGTTTCCTGCCTAGAGAAGTTCCTTTACCATTTGTTGTATAGCTGGTTTGGTGGTGCTGAATTCTCTTAACTTTGGTTGTCTGGAAAGCATTTGACTTCATCAAATCTGAAGCAGAGTCTTGCTGGGTAGAGTATTCTTCATTATAGATACTTCTCTTTCATCACTCTAAATACATCATACCATTTCCTTCTAGCTTGTAGAGTTTCTGTTGAGAAATCAGCTGATAGCCTGATGAGAGTTCCCTTGTGTGTTATTTCCTATTTTTCCCTTGTTGCTTTTAATATTTTATCTCTGTCTTTACTTTTTGCCAGTTTGATTACCACGTGTCTCAGTGTGTTCCTCCTTGGGTTTATCCTGCCTGGGACTCAATGTGCTTCTTAGACTTGGTTGACTATGTTCTTTCCCATGTTAGGGAAGTTTTCAGCTATTATCTCTTCAAATATTTTCTCAGGTCGTTGATCTCTCTCTTCTCCTTCTGTGACCCCTATAATGTGAATGTTCATGCATTTAATGTCCCAGAGGTCTCTTAGGCTGCCTGCACTTCTTTTCATGCTTTCTTCTATATTCTGTTCTATGGCAGTGATTTCTACCATTCTGTCCTCCAGGTCATTTATCCGTGCTTCTGCCTCAGTTATTCTGTTATGGATTCCTTCTAGGGTGTTAGTCATCTCTGCTTCTTTGTTCTTTAGTTCTTGTGGGTCTTTGGTAAACATTTCTTGTATCTTCTCAATCTTTGCCTCCATACTTTTCCTGAGATCCTGAATCATATTCATTATCATTATTCTGAACACTTTCTGTGGAATGTTGCCTGTGTCCACATCATTTAGCTGTTTTTCTGGGGTTTTATCGTGTCCCTTCATCGGGGATGTAACTTTCTGCTTTTTCATGCTGATTAACTTTTTGTGGTATGGTTTTGTTTTGGTTGCTGTGGGATTTTGGTTCTTCTTGCTTCTTCTGTCTGTCCTCTGATGGAGGAGGCTAACAGGCTTGGGTAAGCTTCCTAATGGCAGGGACTGGTGGTGGGAAAACCTGGGTCATGCTTTGGTAGGCAGGCCCTTACTCAATAAAGCTTTAATCCAATTATCTGCTGATGGATGGGGTTGCACTTCCTCTCTGATAGTTTTTTGGCCGAGGTGACCCAACCCAGGTCTATGGGCTCTATGGTCAGGTTAAATTTTCCAAGAGAGTTTACACCAAAGGAGACATTCCCAGACAGCTGCCGCCAGTCCCCTCTGTCCCAGTGATGAGCCCCTGCGATGAGCCCCTGCTGGCCCACAACTCCACAGGATACCCTCCAACACTAGAGGTAGTTTTGGTTCAGTTTCCTGTGGAGTCACTGCTCTTGTCCTTTGAGTCTTGGTGCATGCAAGGCTTTGTTTGTGCCCTCCAGGAATAGAGTCTCTGTTTCCCCCAGTTCTGTGGAAGTCTTGTAATCAAATCCCACTCGCCTTCCCAGTCAGAAAGATTCCCTGAGGATTCCCAGTTCCTTTGTTGGGTCCCCAGGCTAGAAGCCTGACATGCGGTTGCAAACCTTCTCAACGGTGGGTGATCTTTTGTACTGTTGTTCTCCAGTTTGTGATTGTGCCCCTCCTACCATCTCCTGCCGTTTCTTCTTTGCCTTTGGGTGTGGAGTATCTTTCTTTGGTAGGTTCCAGCGCCCTCCTGTCTGTGGTTGTTCAGCAGCTAGCTGTGACTTTGGTGCTTTTGCAGGAGGAGATGAGCAGAATCCTTCTCCTCCTCCATCTTGAGCCAGAAGCCCTGGACATGCTCCCTTTCACCTGTAGGTCTTTTCTTGGTTGTGACTCAGAAAGGCCAAGTCCTCTTTCGGTTTGACTCCAGGTCTGTCTTCAATTTTTCTGCCTGGTTCCTAGTTATGACCCTCTCCTCAATCTGGTTAAGTATTCATGTCAAGTATTGTTCTTCTGCAAACAGAACTTCTGTCTCTAATACCAAGTTCAACAGTGATTCCTTGCCTGCTTGCTTAGTCACTAAGATGTATCCAACTCTTTGCAACGCCATGGACTGTAGCCTTCCAGGCTCCTCTGTCCATGGATTTCCCAGGCAAGAATCCTGGAATGGGTTGGCATACCCAGGGAATCTGCCTGACCCTGGGTCAAACCTGAGTCACTTGCATCTCCTGCATTGGAAAGCAGATTCTTTACCACTCGCCACCATTCCCCAAAAAAGGACACTAATTTTGAATAAAGATTTCTCCAAAGATAAGTAAATGACAATAAGTGCATGAAAAGATGTTCAACATCATTAGTCATTAGCAAAATAAAAATCAAAACTCACAAAAGGACACATCACTTCATACTCATTCACTTAAATAATTAAAGGAACTAAAGACTGACAATTTAAAAAAATGAAAAGTTATGGAAAAATTATAACCCTCATACATTGCTTGTTGAAATGAAATTAGTGCAACCACTTGTAGAAAACAGTTTCTCAAAAGTTTTGATATGTAGTTACCACAGGACCCAGCAATTCCACTCTCAGGTATATGTCCTAAACATATGAAAATCCACACAAAAAATTACATCAATGTTCATTGCAGCATTCTTCAGAATACCCAAAGCCTGAGAATGACATCAATGTCTATCAACTGATGAAGGCATACCAAAATGTAGCATAGCCACATAATAGAATGTTATTCAGCTATGAAGAAAGACTAAAAATGAGTTTTCAGCCATAAAACCATGTCGCAACATGAATGAACCTTGAAAACATTAAGTGAAAGAATCTAGTCGCAGAAAACCACATACCGTATGATTCCATTTATGTGAGTATCCTGAACAGGCAGATCCATAGTGACCGAAAGTTGATAAATGGTACCCTAGGGCTAGGATCAGGGTTGGAATGCATGGAAGTTGGAATGAGGATTTCTTCATGCTAATGTGAATGCAGTTTCTTTTTGAGGAGTTGAAAGTGTTCTGAAGTTAGACTGTGGTGATGGTTAAAAAATTTTGTGACTATCCAGAGATCACTGAACTGTATAGTTTTAATGGGTAAATCTCATTGGATGTGAAATCATATCTCAATAAAATCATATTTTTTTTTAAAAAAAAAGCAGTATATGAGTTTTACAGCAGATAAAAAATTAAATTGAATAATCCAAGAAAGGCTCTTAAAACTATAGACTCTCAAAAACTAACACATTTACAGACTTCCCTGCTTCAACCCTGTTTATCTCAGGGACATCTACTCATCGGTCTTATTTCTACTAAAACATGATTTCTTTGGGAATCTTCCTTAACCATTCTATTTCCTTAGACCCAAAACTGAGCATTACATTCAAAGATACATTGTCATAACCTCCCTTTTCATCATTCAATTGTGTATCTCCTGCCAATATGGGATTTACATGTATAGTCTTTTCACCACTGTATTGTCAGAGACAATCACAAAACCTGTCAAAAAAGAGACACTCAATACTTTTAGAGTAATGAGTGAATTATATAATTATTATAGATCCCTAAGGATAAATGCACTTTTTTAATTTTTTAAGGGAGTCACTTTTTAAATATCTGTTTTTAATTGGAGGATAGTTGCCTTGCAGTGTCCTGTTTGTTTCTGCTGTACAACAATGTGAATCATTTGTAAATATGCATATATTTCCCCCTCTTGATACTCCCTCCTGCCCACCACCATCCCACGCCTCTAGGTTGTCACAGGGCATTGGGTTGAGCTCCCTGTGTTATGCAACAACTTCCCACTAACTATTTTATACATGGTAATGTATACGTTTCAATGCTGCTCTCTCAATTCACCCCACATTCTCCCCTCATTGTGTCCGCAAGTCTGTCCTTTATGCCTGTGTCTCTATTCCTGATCTACAAATAAATTCACCAGTACCATTTTTCTAGATTCCATATATATGCACTAATATGCAATGCAAATTCATTTTTAAATTAATTTTCATTGGAATATAGTTGATTTCCAATGTTGTGTTAGTTTTTGCTGTATAGCAAAGTGAATCAATTATCCAGATACATATATTCAGCCCCTTTTCAGATTCTTTTTGCATATAGGTCATTACAAAGTATTGAGTACAGTACCCTGAGCTCTATAGTAGGTCCTTATTAGTTATCTGTTTTAAATATACTAGCATGTATATGTCAATCCCAGTCACCCAATTTATACCCCCCTTTCCCCCTTGGTAACTATAAGCTTGTTTTCTACATCTGCCACTTTATTTCTGTTTTGTAAATAGGCTCATTTATACACTTATTTTAAGATACTGCATATAAGCAATATCATATGATATTTGTCTTTCTCTGTCTGACTTACCTCACTCAGTATGACAATCTCTAGGTCCATTCATGTCACTGCAGATGGCATTATTTGTTTCTTTCTGACTAAGTAATATTCCATTGTTAATATGTACCACATCTTCTTGATCACAAATGCATTTTTTATTCTCTCCCTCCTCAGCTGCTGGCTCCACTCAGAAAAGGGATTTAAATGGGGTTTCCTTGGACCAGTCTGTGCCATTTTCTCTGTGAGTGATGACATCAAAGCATCTTTAATACTCAGCTAAGCATAATTTAAAGAGGAGAACTAAAAGGGGGGGGGCGGCATGGGTTGGTGACAGAGGTGACAAGAACAGGAGTATTCCTGGGTTATCATGGGTTTGGTTCCATTTTCTAAGACCATTCTTAAAACTTAACACACTCATATGGTTAAAAATAGAAACTACTTAAGTGTGGAAATGATGCTGGACAGGCTGGACAATGGACTGAAATTTTATTCAATAAATCTTTTCTGGCTTCCTGAAGGTCAATTTAGCCTTCTTTCTGATGACCCTTTGGATTTTGAAAAGCAAATTCTGTTCCCTCAACAGTGAGGTGTCCACCCTCCAGAACACGAGGTAAGATGGAGAAGAGACTGACAGCCCTGCAGATGTGTGGTTGCAAAAGTGAAGGCATGTGCCTGCACAGTTCCCTGTGTCCACTCTCAGGTTTCCTAAGGAAACCCAGAGTGAAATGAATGGAGGTGTCCTAAGGCAGTAAGTTCAGACCCAGTGGTGTTCTCAATCCACCTCTAATTCCAGTTTGTGACCTTCTGACTCCCTCAGCAACATTCTCTGGACTTTGTCAGCAGTCTTATGACAAATGTGCAGAGAACAGTTATGTTCCCATGAAGCACTTAGAGGAATCTGTGACCACTTCCACAGTCTAGTACACTTTCACAACCCACATTTCAAGCTCGTTCTCACCTCTCTCCCACTCCTCTTCCTGGTAAAAATCCAGTGAACATTAAATCTTACAGGAGGTTTAGGCAGTTCTTTGTTCCAGGAAATCCTGTGCATATCTGATGCTCTTTCTTTTGCATTTCTACCATTATCTTTTCTAAATTATGCATCCTACTGTTTTGTTGTATTAGTCACTTGAGTAGATCATGAGCTTTATGAAAATAGAAATCTCGCCTTTGTGATGTTTAATGCCCAACACAGAGTGTGATGCATGGTACTTCCTCTGGAACACTGGTTGAATGAAATTAGGTATCTCCACAGAGGATCATAAAGCTTTTGCAGCTTATGAAGTGTCACTTCCCTTTCCATCCAAATCAAAATGTCATTCTAGACCCCAGTGGCATTTCTATTGTGGAGCATCATAGACAGCAAAGAATAAAACCAATCACACCCCAGTCTGAGAAGTCATTACCAACAGGAAAAGGAAGGAGCATCCATGGGTGAAGATGAGAATGGCTCTGGTTGTGTCAGGAACTTACTTTCTCCTCCTACCCAGGATGCTGACATTTAAAGCCACAGCTCAGCTCTTCATCTTGGGATGCACGTGGTTTCTGGGACTCCTGCAGGTGGGGCCGGCTGCCCACGTCATGGCCTACCTCTTCACCATCATCAACAGCCTGCAGGGTGTCTTCATCTTCCTGGTGTACTGCCTCCTCAGCCAGCAGGTACCACTCTTGACTCCCTCTCAGGACTCGTCCCATCCTCACTCCTCTCAGGTGAGCTGACTCAGAGCATGCTTTGCAGGTCCGTGAGCAATACAGGAAGTGGTTGAAAAGAATCGGGAAAACCAAAGCCAAGTCTGAGAAGTACACGCTCTCCAGCAGGACCATGTCTGATGATTGCAAACACAGTGAGGTAAGATCATGCACTGCCCCCAGAGCACTTCACTAACCAATTCATTGATCAGCACATGCCTAGCACACTGGACAACTGCATATGAGCTGTTGCTGTCTTAGGATGGCTTACCCTTTGTTTACTGTTTGACTCACTCTCAAGTGGCATGTGGTAAAGAATCTGCCTGTCAATGCAGGAGATGCCAGATACCTGGATTTGAACCCTGAGTCAGGAAGACCCTCTAGGTAGAAAATGGCAACGAACTCCAGTACTCTTGCCTGGAAAATTCCATGGACAAAGGAGCTTGGCAGGTACAGTCCATTGGGTTGCACACAATCGGACACTACTGAGCATGCACGCGTGCACACACACACACACACACACTAACCATTAGCAGTGATCTCAGTTTGTTTACAAAATGTATTTCACCTGTATTCCTTCGGGAACTGTGTCCATCTTGACTCATATCAGTATTCTTATTGAACACTTACTATGTGCCATGCATGGTTGACTAAGCAACTATCAATGATCTGAAGTGGTGAGGTACATTCTATTCAGAGTCACATTATCCTACCATTTTGCTCTACACCTGTCTCTATGTAACACTCAGCAGCACCCCTCAAAACTGCAGAAAATGGGGGGAGATTATGTACTTGTGTGGGCACCAAAGGGAAAGGTGTTAGCTGGAATTTTAGGCTTTCTTAACAAGACTGCCTGACATGTTGGGCACTCTCTGTGCTGTGCTGTGCTGTGCTCAGTCGCTTCGGTGGTGTCTGATTCCATGCTACCCCATGGGCTATAGCACGCCAGCATCCTCTGTCCATGGGATTCTCCAGCAAGAACACTGGAGTGGGTTGCCATGCACTCCTCCAGGGGATCTTCCCGGTCCAGGGATCGAATGCAGGTCTCCTGCACTGCAGACAGATTCTTTACCCCCGAGACACTGGGGAAGCCCCTTGGTACCCTCTACCCACCACAAAACCAAAAAAAGATAAGCAGTAGGGACACAAGATAATTCATGGCAGTGAGGACCAAGAAACAACACTTACTGGTTTAGACTGACAAAAGTATTTTCCTTATATTTTCGGACCTCTTCCATCTTCTATTTAATGCCTTCAATCTTCATCTCATTGAAAGGAAGCTACTATTTGTGTGGAAGCCCTTCTGCATTTCTCACATTACCTGTCCCCCCAACTTCCATAAGCACTGATTCCACCATTGAATCTTCTACCACTTTGCCCTTTCTCAGCAAATGTTCTCAGCACTTATTTCACAAAGAAAATCAACATTCTCATGATGATACTTTGTGAACTCTACGCCATAACAAATATCAGCGTGCATCCTCTTGTACCATTGAGACAATGATCCTTCTCCTCTCTGAAGACAATTATTCCACCTGCTTTGAATACCATTATGAATGCTTATTAATTTTCCTTACATTCTTTTTCACACATATTCTCTCATTCTCTCTTCCCCTTACCCTTCTTCCCTCACTCTTTCCTCTCATTTTCAACAGTATTTTCCCCATAGCCATGGATACATGTTTGGTTCTCTTCTGTCTTACAAACATGTACTACTTGGCCATCTTCTAGCTACCAGCCAAGAGTTGACAGTTCTGTCTGTATTTCCCTGCCTTAACCTCATGCCTTCAGCCCATGCAAATTATAGTTTCTTTCCCCTATATTTCACCAGAATAAATATCTCTTAGAGTTACAATGATCTCCATCTCCTAGAAAGTCTTTCAGAATTTCTGATCATTCTCCACTGTTTTCTCATAAAACACTCCATCCTTATCCTCACTAGATTCTACTTATACGTTCCTCTTTGTCTTTCTTCCATTCTCTCTTGCTTTTCTCTGTCTCCTTTGTAGTTCCATACAAGGGATTGGTTCCAGAACAACTTTAATTCCTGTTTTATTCTTTTCTCTTAGACAACAACATTTATTCCTTAGATTCAGTCACAATCGCTGCAAATGGTGACCATTAGTTTCTTTATCTTTTACTTCTCTTCTGAAATCTAAAGGAGTATGGAGTACTTGAAATTTTGGTATCTCAAAGTCATCATCAACTCAGCTTTCCAATTTAAGGCTTGCAATCTTTACCCTAATCCAGTTCTTTCCTTCTCAATCTTCTCAATCTTCATGATACCACGATTCATCCTTTGGCACAAGTTTGGATCCTGAAAGTTACTCTCAACCGTTATGTTATTACCATCACAACCTACCACCTTCGACCTTTTGTTCTTATCTTTTCAATATGTCCACAATCTCTCCTGCTATCTCAACTTCCATCACCTCTTCCTTAGCCAGGCTGCCAGCTTGTCTAAACACCTGCTATGCTCACCTAACTGACTATTCTTTCCATTTTTGTCACCTCCCAATACATCCTTTACCCAGAAATCAGAAAGATCTTTTCAAAACACAAACAAAATCATTGCACTCTTTGGTAAAATCATTACATGGAGGGTCAAAACCAAGCGCCATACATCAGTGAGAATTTGTTTGATTCATCTCCTGCTTTCCTCTCCAGCTTCATATATCATGTACTCACCATTATTCCAGCCACATCAAATTTCTTTCAGTTTTGAAAATTCAATGTGTCTCTTTGGGACAAAGGCTTTGCATATATTCCTTCTCTTTAAAACACTCTTTCTTATTCCTTGACTCAAAACTATGTACACCTTCAGACATATTTCTATATGTCGATTCCTCCATGAAGCCTGTACCTGCTCAGATTAGATCAGATTCTTCCACATTTCTCTCCAATAGCCCCTAGAGTGTTTTGTCACAGTCACTTTGCTCTTGATTTTCTCTATTTGATTAATATGTTTCCTTCTAGATTTACCATCTGCAGGCACCATTTTGCTTTTCTTGTATGTTATATCTTCAACATTTCACACAGTTCCAGACATGTAGAAATACTCAGTGCATAATTGCTACATGATTGGTTAAATTAATGAGTGAATAATCTGCACCTGCAAGAAGGGGCAGAAACTATCTTATTCATCAATCTCTCTCTCCAGTGTTTAACATTTTCCAAATGATCAGAAATTATTTACTAAACAAGGATGAATGAATGAATGAACTCCCTGATCATTAAGGGGGTAAAATATCAGAAAAAAAATTACTGATTATTTTATGGTGCCTGTTTCCTTTGGAAATATCAAGGTAATTATCTGTCCTGCTATTTTTTATTATTATTAACCATTCTGTCTACCAATTAAACCAAAGTANACTATTTTTTTTTATTATTAACCATTCTGTCTACCAATTAAACCAAAGTATTTCCTTATGATCCCAGAGCATTGTGTAGATCCTAGTTCCCAGGCTGAAACAAATCTGGAACGAAATATTAGCTCAACCAAGTGTTTGCTGGGTGAGCTTGGTCAAATTGCTTTTCAAATTGTTTCAAAATTGTTTCAAAATTGCAAAACATTTTAAACCCTCAGTTGTCTCATTTGTCTCCTCCCTCCAAATTAAGACCATTTTCTTAGATTAACTCAATCAGGACTAACCACACGCTTCCCTTTGCAGATTCTAAGTGGGTCAAGTCTTGGTAGGAGGGGCTAAACATCCTCCTCACACTAAATTCTGGTTCAGCCAAGGCTGCAGAATGTAACCCAGCAGGAGTTAATGTGGCTTCCCTCATACTATTGATGCTGTCCACATGGGGAGGACCCCACAGATCTGAGAGATTCAATGCCTGGCTCTATCACAGCCCTGTCCCACTCAGGGATTACACTCATTCAGAGAGAACAGAACAAGTAACTCATGAGTGTCTGCTTAAGGGAATGCTAACAGTATGTGACTCTGCATCTTCTTGAGTCAACTCAGCCTCAGCAAGGGCATAACCCTGTCCCTGGGAGACCCAGAACAGAATCCGAGCTTCCCTCACTTTAGAATCCAAGAAAACTTGCACTTCCATAGTGTAGTTTCCTAACGTTGCTGTAACAGGTTACCACACACTTGCTGCTAAAAACAAACTAATTTATCCTACAGATCTAGAAGTCAAAAGTTCAAAATGGATCTTATGGGACTAAAATCAAAATGTCTGTATCCCTTCTGGGGACTTTAGGGAAATATACATTTCTTCACCTTTTTTTAACTTCTTGGTGCTGCCTGCATTCCATGGTTAGTGGCCTCATGATTCATTCAATCTTCAAAGTCTGTTTAGTGTACTTTTCAGATCAGTCAGCTCACCTCTATCCTCCTCCTACTTCTTCCCCTTCTTCTTCTCCTCCTCCTCCATCTCTCTCTCTCTCTCTTCCTCACCTCCATCATATCTTTCCCCACCTCTTACTTCTCTCTCTCCTTTATGAAAACCCAGATCATTACATTGGCTCATCAGGGTAATCTAGAATAAATTTTCCATCTCAAGATCATAAAAGTTCATTTTCCATGTAAGCTAATATATTTGCAGCTTCCAGAGTTAAGATGTTGACATCTTTGTGGGATCATTATTCTGCTAGCACATCTATTATACATGGGTTTGATTTATAGTTCAGTTCAGTCGCTCAGTCATGTCCAACTCTTTGCAACCCCATGGACTCCAGCATGCCAGGCCTCCCTGTCCATCACCAACTCCTGGAGTTTACTCAAACTCATCTCCATTGAGTCATTCACGCCATCCAACCATCTCATCTTCCGTTGTCCCCTTCTCCTCCTGCCTTCAATCTTTCCCAGCATCATGGTCTTGTCAAATGAGTCAGCTCTTTGCATCAGATGGCCAAAGTATTGGAGTTTCAGCTTCAGCATCAGTCCTTCCAATGAACACCCAGGACCGATCTCCTTTAAGATGGACTGGTTGGATCTCCTTGCAGTCCAAGGGACTCTCAAGAGTCTTCTCCAACACCACAGTTCAAAAGCATCAATTCTTTGGTGCTCAGCTTTCTTTATACTCCAATTCTCACATCCATACCTGACTACTGCAAAAACCATAGCTTTCACTAGACAGACCTTTGTTGGCAAAGTAATGTCTCTGCTTTTGAATATGCTATCTAGGTTAGTCATAACTTTCCTTCCTAGGAGTAAGCATCTTTTAATCACATGATTTATAGTAGAAACACTGAAATCTTCTTCATATTATGTATATATATATGAATAGATATTTGCCACTGTCCCCTACTTCCTGCAGAGATGATATACATGGTGAAGAAACGAAATATACTTTCTCTACAGAGAAACACAGTAATGGCATCAGATAGCCATTGAAGGATTCTAAACATCAAGTAATCCTGTCAGCTATTTCTACTATCTATGGGCAAAGGACCAAACAAATCCTCGGCTTAATGTAATTACATCTTCTACTGTCTCTTAAAATTTTGGTGTCTCTTGGGCTTAAAGGTTAGGGATGTCTTTCTTTCATCCTGGAATTTCTTCCATGTCTTCTTGTCGTCTTGTTCAAGAAAAACAAAATAATTCATCTGTGTTCCATTGGGTATAATTTCCTGGAGCACAATATTTGAAACCTTCTTGAGTGAAGTTGCCCATCCCAAACACCAGAATTTTCCCTGAGCTTTCTATAGACCTAGTAATAAATAACTCATACTAGGGGTGGTAAGGATTGTCCAAAAGGACTTCAGTGTTTTCTCCTTTACACCTCAGGTGATTAACAACAGATAACATTTCTAGACTTCTATCAATTTTTTCAAATTGCCCTATTTTCTGACTCCATGAAGAAAACATTTCCCAAACTCGGAGCAGAGAAATCAAGAAACAGATGGATTTTTTTTTTTGGAAGGACATTTAACTGTTATTATATTCTATAACTTCAGGGTTAGGAAATGTAGGGAGATGGAACTTCTGAGAAAGAATAGGCTCAACCAAATTTCATCCAGTCTGAGAGGCATTTTGATCTTATCCTGACAAGTCCATCTGACAAGGAAATTTGTTTGACTAAAGGCTTCTTAAATCTCTTTTCTTTTTTTCAAAGAAATGTTTATCTTTCTATGGTCTCATGTATCATTTCTAAAATATTACCTTTCCAAGTTACTTTAAAAGATCCTTGATTTTTCACAGAGCTAAGACAAACAATTTCACAATTTGTATGGAAACATAAAAAACTTCGAGTAGACACAATAATCTTGAGAAAGAAGAATGGAACTGGAGGAATCAACCTTCCTGACTTCAGACTATGCTACAAAGCTACAGTCATCAAGACAGTATGGTACTGGCACAAAGACAGAAATATAGATCAATGGAACAAAAGAGAAAGCCCAGAGATAAACCCATTCAACTATGGACACCTCATCTTTGACAAAGGAGGCAAAAATATATAATGGAGAAAAGACAATCTCTTTAACAAGTGGTGCTGGGAAAACTGGCTGACCACCCATAAAAAAAATGAAACTAGAGCACTTTCTAACACCGTACACAAAAATAAACTCAAAATGGATTAAAGATCTAAACATAAGACCAGAAACTATACAACTCTTAGAGGAAAACATAGGTAGAACAGTCTCTGACATAAATCACAGTAGGATCCTCTATGACCCACCTCCCAGATTAAAAGAAATAAAAACAAAATAAACAGATTGGGCCTAATTAAACCTAAAAGCTTTCACACAATGAAGGTAACTATAAACAAGGTGAAAAGGCAGCCTTCAGAATGGGAGAAAATAATAGCAAATGAAGCAACTGACAACAAAGAATTAAACTCAAAAATATACAGACAGCTCATGCAGCTCAGTACCAGAAAAACAAATGACCCAATCAAAAATGGACCAAAGAACTAAACAGACATTTCTCCAAAGAAGATCTATAGATGGTTAACAAACATATGAAAAGATACTCAACTTTGCTCATTATCAGAAAATGCTAATCAAACCGCAGTAAGATACCATCTCACACCTTTCAGCATGGCTGCCATCAAAAAGTCTACAAACAATAAGTGCTGGAGAGGGTGTGGAGAAAAGGGAACCCTNCAGCACAGAGTGGCAGAAAAAAAAATCATTTGAACTGTATCTTCTTTTTTTTTTTTATTTATTTTACTTTACAATACTGTATTGGTTTTGCCATACATCAACATGAATCCACCACAGGTGTACACATGTTCCCAATCCTGAAACCCCTTCCCACCTCCCTCCCCATACCATCTCTATGGGTCATCCCAGTGCACCAGCAAAAAGCATCCTGCATTCCGCATTGAACCTAGACTGGCAATTCGTTTCTTACATGATATTATACGTGTTTCAGTGCCATTCTCCCAAATCATCCTACCCTATCCCTCTCCCAGAGTCCAAAAGACTGAGAACTGTATCTTCTTATCCCATGGACAACCTGAAGTGTTATTCTTTGAGCCATTAAGTGAGGACAAAAGATACTCAGTTGTGTGTGTTTCAAGAAATTCATCATGTCATCAGTGTGAAAGAAGTCATGGTGGTGGACTTCTTGGTTACTCAGTTCCTACAAATCTGGAATTTTACTGTGTCCCAAGGACTGATGTTGAAGCTGAAACTCCAATTCTTTGGCCAGCTGATGTGAAGACCTGACTCATTTGAAAAGACCCTGATGCTGGGAAAGATTGAGGGCAGGAGAAGAAGGGGACGACAGACGATAAGATGGTTGGATGGCATCGCCGACTCAATGGACGTGGGTTTGGGTGGATTCCGGGAGTTGGTGATGGACAAGGAGGCCTGGCATGCTGCAGTTCATGGGGTCGCAAAGAGTTGGACACGACTGAGCAACTGAACTGAACTGAACGGTGCATTCAAAAAACTTTAAACACCTAAGATAAATCATAATGGAAAATAATATAAAAAGAATGTATATATGTGCATAACTGAGTCACTTTGCTGTATCTAATTATTAGGGAAACCTTGCCCCACTTAGAGCAGCCTCTTGTGGCCACTAACCAAGAAACAAAATTAAAGTTTAAAAGGAATTGAGGGTTATGATGGGGCTACAAAGAGTCCAGCTAAAGAGGGGTCATGTTGGGCACTCCCAGATGTCAGTCTTGTCCTTGTCCTGCAGGTCCTATAGTGGTAGGGCTTATCTCCACAGCTGGAATGGGAAAGTTGCTGGATAAAGTCCCCCTGGTCCCGGATACTGAGGAACAGGCAATTGCACATGAGACACACGGGGGTTTGCTGTGGGAAGTCTCCCCCATCCTGATGTCAGACGGCATATCCACCTTTATCAGCAATAATAACACCCAGAGCCTCAGCTCCACTGTCACCTAGGTCTTCCAACATGTGAGTCCTGCTGGGATGGAGCTGTGGATGTGGAAGAGTCCTGAATCCTGGGCAGAGCCTTGGGTTTCAGGGGGCTCCCACACAAGTGCATCATATCCCCAGGAAAGCCCAGCATAAGCTACCTTTGGGTCAGCATTTCTGAGCAATAGACCCACCGGCTCACACCTACTTCCTGTCCCTATACTCAGTGATCCTTGGGCCAAAGAAGAAGGTGTACTGCATCTTCTGGGAGTGTGGCCAGAATGTAAGTGGTCTCCAGGCCACTAGAGGCTGCAAGATGGTGGGAACCACCTGCCAGTGCACCCACCTCAGCAGCTTTGCTATCCTAATGGCCCACTATGATGTACAGAGGAGAACCTTCAGAGTGGCTACATTCAGTGTGTGCTTCTGGGTAACAAATGCCCACCCATATAAAACCAGAAAAAATTAAATCTTGCATGGCACAACTGGGATGGTTGCTCAGATTTTTACAGTGCTGACATCATTCTGCCCACCTAGACTGCATTCTTATTGAGGCTTGGAGTCCTCATCCAACCCTCTGACTTCTGGCAAAGTTCAGCTCCTTGCGGTTGTTGGACTGAGGTTTCATCTTCCTATCTGTCATCAGGGGAGCGGTATAGTTCTCAAGGCCTATATGTGTTCCTTCTCAGGTGGCCTCTCCTGGACCCTCTCACGGTGTCTCTATCTGGAGGCCACCAGGAGAAGCTCCCTTACATGAAAACTCTCTAAACTTTGAATCTTTTCTCAAAAAAAAAAAAAGCTCAGTTTGTGGTTTTGCTTTTTTTTGTAAAGACAGTTCTTTTTTTGTTTGTTTGTTTCTCAAACTGGAGGATAATTGCTTTACAGTGTTGTGTTGGTTTCAATGATACTGCTACTGCTAAGTCACTTCAGTCGTGTCTGACTCTGTGCAACCCCATAGACTGCAGCCCACCTGGCTCTGCTGTCCTTGGGATTCTCCAGGCAAGAACACTGGAGTGGGTTTCCATTTCCTTCTCCAGTGCATGAAAGTGAAACGTGAAAGTCAAGTCTCTCAGTTGTGTCCGACTCTTAGCGACCCCATGGACTGTAGCCCACCAGGCTCCTCCATCCATGGGATTTTCCAGGCAAGAGTACAGTGATAAAACAATGTGAATTAGCCATGGTGGTTTAGTCTCTAAGTTATCTCCAACTCCTGCAACCCAATAGGCTGTAGCCCCTCAGACTGCTTTTCCATGGACTTTCCCAGGAAAGAATACTGGAGTGGGTAGCCATTCTCTTCTCTGTGGGATCTTCCCAAGCCAGGGATGAAACCTGTGTCTCTTATGTCTCCTGTGTTCTTTACTGCGTTCTTTATCACCGCCTGGGAAGCCAACCCAGATTCGAATTTGACTTCAAACCTGGAAGTGGTTATGTATACCGCAGGGGACAGTGATATGGTTGTCAATAGAATTCTCAGTACCATGAGAGTCTTCTGGAATGGAGTGCACAGGGGCTGTAGAAAGAAAGATTTGATGATGGCAGAGGTCAGAAGGGACCAGAGGAACCAGTGAGTACAGGTGATTCAGGAGAAATCTTTGCCTCTTCACCTGACCAAGTGAGCTGCTTACTTTCTCTGGTTCATCCAAACCAACACTCTCTGGCAACCTGAAACAATGGGGAATTTACTGAAATAAAAGTGGCACTCACATGAAAGTAAGCATGAAATGACTCTAGCACAAAATGCTTAAGAATCACAGGAGCCCCCAGAAGTTTGAACAACACTCCAACGCCATGTTTCTTACAGCCATGGGACTAGATGTCAAAATATCCGTACTTAATACACCATTTTACATTTATTGAAGAGTTAAAATATTTGGGCTTTGAATGCCAAGACAATAAGAAAGGAACCATCTCCATCTCACTTCGAACCCCAGACACTGAGTTCCTCTTGGTCCAAAAACCAAATTTGGTTTCTCCTGCACGTGTAAATAGATATTTTACACAGTAAATACAATCTATGCATTTCTTATTTGTTCCTTCTTTTTGCACACATCTGATAGATTATTCTCTTGAGTCTACAAAGAGATTTTCCATTATTTTTTGATCATGTGGCATTCTATTGTACAAATTACATATCAAGGCTCTTATAGTGAGTGTTTTCGTTAGATCATTTGGTAATACAAATAATGTTGCAACTGTTTACACTTACTTCATTGATCTTATTTTTTTATTATGCAGTTAGGTTGGATACTGCATCAAATTCACAACTGCATGTTTGTAGAAACTTCCATATTTCAACATCTTGAAGTCACTCCATCAACCCTGCGAACAATAGTGTGTGTGTGTGTGTGCTCAGTTTTGGTGAACTCTGTAGCCTGCAAGCTCCTCTATTCATGGGATTTTCTGGGCAAGAATACTAGAGTGGGTTGCCATTTCCATTTCCAGGATCTTGCCAACCTAGGGGTCAAACTCACATCTCTTGCATTTCTTGCATTGGCAGGCAGATTTTTATCCTGAGCCACATGTTTCCCTACAGCCTCACCACAAGGTTCTTATCAAGTTTGTACTTTCACCCATCTGAGATGTAAATAGCATATCTAGGGAAAGATGTGTATCTTTGTATCCTTTTTATTATTAGTGGAAGGGAACTTCTTTCTTTGTGAGTCAGTAGTATTTCAATCTCTGAAAACAATTTGTTCATATCCTTGGTATATTTTTCTATTAGCTTGTAGTACTTTTCTTGTGGGTTGGGGGACACTCTTTAGATATGCTGCTGGTGAAACCAAAGACTCTCAAGTCTTACAGTACATCACAAATCATCTGGAAGTCTTGTTATTTATTTGACATTTTACTGATAAATGTCATACCTGACCTAGGACCCAGCATACCAATTCATGCCCATATCTTTATTCATGCACTTCCCACTACCCTCATCCACACTACTATACCTGGTGAAATCAGGTTCATTGTCCACTTATCACATCTTCTAAGAAGCCATGGAGGTCCGTTGTTTTCTTGTCATTAACACAGAGAGAACCATCTGGACAGAGAATGCTCTAGCTCATTTCATGGCGAGGAAAAAGATAGGGACATCTTCGGAGGGACCAGGGCAGAGGGACCTCCCACTTCACAAATATAATTGACCATTTGTATTTGTCTTCCCACCAGATGGTAAGGTTTGTGAAATCAGAAATCTTGCCCGTGTTATTTTTAATGCACAAGGTCAGCACAAAGCCATATGCACAAAACATCCACAGTAATATCCGTTGATTGAAATTGGGGATATTTATTCAACATCATAAGGTTACTGAGATGTTGATAAGGATTGCATTGAATCTATAGGTCAATTTGCTGCAATGCTACCATATTAACAATATTGTCTTCCGATCCATGAATGTGGCATGTTGATCCATTTCTTTGGGTCTTCTTTGACTTCTTTTGACAATCTTCTTTCGTTTTCAGTGTAAAAGTTTTGCACTTTCTAACCAAGTGTCATTTTTACATATTCCTTCTCAGGAGACAAATTAACGGCTAAATCAGATGATCTTGTATCCTGCTCGGCAAGGAAAATTCTGAATCGTCCTCTTCGGACAAAACTTTTAAAATATGTTTTCATGTTTGTTACAAGAACTCTTCACAGAACCATTGTGTAAGGAAGTATGATGGGAATTCTTGATATTTAGATTGCTGGGAGAATTTTGCTTTTCTACTTCATATGGTATGCTCACCTCACTCTCGGCATAGTCAAAGGGATCTGATGCAATTCCTCAGTTGCCTTAGATTAAATCACCTGCTTCAACCTTTTGCTACAAAGTTCCTCAAGTCTGTAGGTATATGAAGATATTTGAAGGTATATGATAAGGAAAATGGGCTTCAGAAAACTGTCTTAAAACATCATACGACAGGAAAGTAAGGTTCAAATACCTACATGGAGGGTAAACAATTGCTATGATATCCCAAATTTTTCCTGGATTATGTCCTAAAAACACTTGAGTTACAAGCAAGCAGGACAGTTGGTTTCAATACCTACATGTTTCAACTTCTTCACCCTCCATCTAAAGACTACTAACTTATGCATGAGAAAAATATATTTTACTACTCACCATATGTATGGGTGTTTGTAAGTCACTCAGTAGTGTCCGACTCTTTGTGACCCCGTTGTCCATAGCCCACCAGGCTTTTCTGTCCATGGAATTCTCCAGGCAAGGATACTGGAGTGGATAGCTATTCCTTTCTTCAGGGGATCTTCCTGACCCACGGATTGAAGTCAGGCCTCCTGCATTGCAGGCAGATCTTTACCATCTGAGCCACCAGGGAAGCTCGGTACACACCATGTACTGCACTAAACTAAGAGATCTAGTTTCTAATTTCACAGAGCTTACATGTTAAAGAAAAGGCTTTGTTTAGAGTAAAATCAAAACCCTGTAAATAAATAAAATCTCTACATTCTGACAGTTGTAAGATGCGCTGGGTTAGAAAGAGTATATTGCTACTGCACATTTTTTAAGTTTTACTTACATGTATAACAAGCTATTTCATTCTCAGAATGTGATCTTGGCAAGATCCAAGTCTAGTGGGACATAGAAATGTCCCGTGGATATCCACTGACCAGATTTGTATCAATTTAAACCAAATGGAAAATGACTTTAAATGATCATAATGTGTCAAATTTAAAATATCCATGAGTACATAATGATACTTAACATATTTGAAAATAAGTGTAAAAGATATGACAGAAGAAGATAATTACAATTTTTCAGTATCCTGTAAATCACCACTAAAATCACTGGGGGAAATCTAGTTGAAAGACTGGCCAATCTCACAATGCTAAAGAATTCTCTTAAATGATTATTGATTTATTACAAGGACCAAAGTGTATTTTTATAATGTTAGACTAGATAGGCACCATTCGAACTTAATGATCAATCTTAACATCAATAATATCACTCAGATGTCATATATTTCCTGATAAGACATGAACTGAAAACATCCCGTTTGTGCTAAATAAAGGTTTGTGTCCATATCATAAGAATGCGTGTGTGTGTGTGTGTGTGTGTGTGTGTGTGCGTGCTGTCGCTTCAGTCATGTCCAGCCCTCCAGGCTCCTCTGTCCATGGCATTCTCCAGGCAAGAATACAAGAGTGGGTTGCCTCTAGTATTGATCTCTTCCAGGGCATCTTTCTCATTGAAGGATCGAACCCTCATCTGCCTGTGTCTCCTGCATTGCAGGCAGATTCTTTACCCACTAAGCCATCGGGGAAGCCCAATCAGTTTAACCTATATCTAATCTAACATTTAGACCAAGACTTAGCAAAGTATAACCTGCAGGCAAATCCAGGAAGCTGCCTGTCTTTGCAAATAAACTCTTACTGGTTCATAACCACACTATTCACTGGTTTATTGTCCATAGTTGCTTTCAGGCTACAGTTGAGTAGCCTGTGAAGTTGAGTGCTTGTGAAACAGTCTGCAAGGCCACAAAGCCAAAATTTTTTACCATCCGGCCCTTTCTAGAAAAATCTTTCTGGTACCTGTTCTTTGAGACCAGACTTTCAGTACACATGAAACACAGGGGAAAGGCACACAAGTTAAATAACCATGATGAAGCAGTCAGGCAAGGAGAGAACACAGGAAATTTTTCTAATGTCAGTATCATTGTAAAAGGTGCATAAGGCTATCTAGATTAAAGTGACAAAAGCGGCACGGCAGTCAAATCCACTGTCAACTTTAGTAGTGAGAGGGTAACAGTGGCACCCCACTCCAGTACTCTTGCCTGGAAAATCCCATGGACAGAGGAGCCTGTGGGCTGCAGTCCCTGGGGTCGCTAGAGTCAGGCACGACTGAGCGACTTCACTTTTGCTTTTCACTTTCATGCATTGGAGAAGGAAATGGCAACCCACTCCACTGTTCTTGCCTGGAGAATCCCAGAGACAGAGGAGCCTGGTCACTCAGGGTCATGCAGAGTCGGATACGACTGAAGCGACTTAGCAGTAGCAGCAACAGGCAACAGGCAGAAAGGCCAGGGGTCTCCAAATGGAGGAAATAGACTGCAAGTGTCAGACATTTTTTATCTCTTTCTTAAGTGTCAGGGGGGAAAAAGCAAATACTCTATTTTTTTCCCTTCTCTATATGAATTTAAAGAGTTTTTTCTTAAAATTCTGTGTTGCCATGATGACACCTGGCTCCCCCTGAACTTAACTTTTCCCAAACCTTGAGCTAACCAATGCGTTTTTCTTTGGAAATGTTTGTCTTAAGCTATGTTAATGAACTATGTATTTACCCTAGACTCTGTCTTTCTTCAAGTCGGTTTGCTTAAGACTCAGAACCAAGGAGGGCTCAACAAACCTGTATGTTTTACTCATACATTGTTCTCCTAATCTATATTAATGAATGTATATATTTACTTGAAAACCTGCCTTTCTTCCAGTTCATGTCAATCGTTTTATGGCCCGGGATGACTCACCTGGTGCTAATGTTATCTCAAAATGCATGTTGTGGGTGAGGGGCCTGGTGCCACTCTGAGTTTTGAGATACCTCCTTTCTCTAATTAACAGCTTGCTGATAGGTATACAGCATGCAGCTAAAGGCTAGCAGGGGGCACTCTCTGCCCCCTTCTGGTGTCTATGTCAGAAGCTTTCTCTATCTCTTTTTACTTTAATAAAACTTTATTGCACAATAGTTCTAAGAGAACAAGCCTCGTCACTGGCCCCAGATTGAATTTCTCTCCTCTGGAGGCCAAGAATCCTGGCATCTTTCAGGGCTCAGCAACAGCCTTTCAGTAGGACTCGGATTTGGATATATGCTATAAAAATATTTTGGAAACAATTGGGATAAATTGAATATGTATGAGATATTTAAAGTTATCATGAAATTATTTTCTTGGATATAATAGCATTATAATTATGTAGAGCATATTCTATAAATTCTTCAATATTTGATGAAAATATATTAAAGAAAAAAGTATATATTAAAGAAAAAGTANCTCAGAGAGAGCTGGTATATAGCAAAGTAACCTAAACTCTAAGAAAAGACACTATCATCCATGGAGACACCATCAGGAAGGAACACTGATACACATATGCAAAGCCCAAAAAACATCTGTGATCTAGCTGTCACAGATGATTAGGAGGAATTCATTTAAATTTTTAATCAGAGAAAATGCTCTCACCTTTTCACTGTTCAATATATGATGTTAATTGTGGGTTTTTCTTATATGGTCTTTTCCACAAAACTAGAACAAAGAAATTTTAATGTGTATAGAATTGCAAAAGCAACCTTGAGAAAGCAAAACAGAGCTAAAGGAATCAAGCTCTCTAATTTCAGACTACACTACAAACTATAATTATCAAAACTGCATAGTACTGACACACACATACACACACACAAAAAAAAAAAAAAACAGAAATACAGAACAATGGAATAGGATAGAATTCCAAAGATAAATTCATGCGCCCATGGTCATCTAATCTATGACAAAAGAAGGAAAAATATACAATGGAGAAAAGACAGTGTCTTCCATAAGTGGTGCTAGGAGAACTGGACAGCTACATATAAAAGATTGACATTAGAACACTTTTAAACACAATACCAAAAAAAGAAAATCAAAATGGATTAAAGACCAAAATGTAAGGCTAGATACTATAAAACTCTTGGAGGAAAGCAAAGGCACAACACCCTTTGACAGAAATCACACCAGTATCTTTTGGGGTTCATCTCCTAGAGTAATGGAAATAAAAATAAAAACAAACCAATGAGACCTAATTAAAATCAAAAATTTTTGCAGAGCAACGGAAACTATAAATGAAAAGACAACATACAGAGTGGCAGAAGATATTTGCGAATGAAGCAACAAACAAGGAGTTAATTTGCAAAATAACAAATAGCTCATAGAACTCCATATAAAAAAAGAAAAAAACCCAACTGTGTGGACACAGTTGGAGAAGGACAGGGTGGGACAAATTGGGAGGGTAGCATTGAAACATAAACTTAGTATGCACATGTGTGCATACTAAGTCGATTCAGTTATGTTTGACTCTGTGTGACCGTATGGACTGTAGACCCAACATTTGGGTAACAGCTTTTGATAACCATCCACAAGTGTCTACACTGCTTGGGGGGGAGGATGAAGAGTCACTGCATTATTTGACAAGAGTCGAAGTGACAGAATTTGAAGACATTAAATCAGGTTACAGAATAGATTTTTATTTTGATGAAAACCCTTACTTTGAAAACAAAATTCTCTCCAAAGAATTTCATCGGAATGAGAGTGGTGATCCATCTTCAAAGTCCACTGAAATCAAATGAAAATCTGGACAGGATTTGATGAAACAATCAAGTCAAACACAGAATAAAGCCAGCTGGAAGAGACAGCATCAGGAACTAGAAAGCTTCTTCACCTGGTTTACTGATCATTCTGATGCAGGTGCAGAGGAGTTAGGAGAGGTCATCAAAGATGATATTTGCCAAATCCATTACAGTAGTACTTGGTTCCTGACATGGATGATAAGGAAGGGGAAGGAGAAGACAACAATGATGAGGCTGAAGGATTGCTGAAGAAGAGGATGAGGATGAAGGTGAAGAAGATGAAGATGATGATGAGGGAGAGGAAGAAGAAGATGACTAATGGAAGGAACACATGGATTCCAACCTTTTTTGATTTTCTCCAGTCCCTGGGAGCAAGTGGCAGTCTTTTTTTTTTTTTTTTCCTCCTCTTGTGTTCAGTCGCCCTGTTTTTGAGGTCTCTTTTCTCCTTTATACCATGGTTCAAAGCTTATTTGGTGGGGGGAATACCTTGAGCAGAATTCAGTGGGAAACAAATCTCTACCCACTTCTGTTCCAAATTCATTTTTATCTCTTCCTGTCTCAACACAAATTTTATGGAATCAACACCACCATGCTCTGTGAGAAAAAAAAGGAAAACCTTCTGCTCCCTTAGCTCTGCTGGAAGCTGGAGGGTGCTGCTGCTGCTGCTGCTGCTAAGTCGCTTCAGTCGTGTCCGACTCTGTGCAAGCCCATGGACAGCAGCCCACCAGGCTCCCCTGTCCCTGGGATTCTCCAGGCAAGAACACTGGAGTGGGTTGCCATTTCCTTCTCCAATGCATGAAAGTGAAAAGTCAAAGTGAAGTCGCTCAGTCGTGTCCGGCTCTTGGCCCCTGTTAGTAGTGCATAGAGTTCCAGCTTTTTTCCTCCTTTCTCTGTATATTGGGCTCAGAGATCACACAGTGTCTTTATATGAATATGGATAGCATTTACCAACATGTATCTGTCTACTTTCTCTTGTTTAAAAAAAGAAAAAAGAAACTTTAAAAATGGGGTTATAAAAGGTCAGCAAAGAGTGGGTTTGAGATGTTTGGGTGGGTTAAGTGGGCATTTTGACAACATGGCTTCTCCTTTGGCATGTTTAATTATGATGTTTAATGGAAATCCTTGCAGTTTAAGATGACACTTTTAAAATAAAATTCTCTCCTAATGATGACTTGAGCCCTGCCACTTGATGGGAGAATTAGCAGAACCTGTAGGATCTTATTTGCAATTGAAATTCTCTATTGTAATTTTGCTCCTGTTTATTTTTAAATTTTTCTTTCACTGGAAAGGAAAAATGATGCTCAGTTTTAAATGTTAAAATTGTACAAGTTGCTTGGTTACAATAAAACTAAATGTGTACACACACAAAATTTTAATCTGTTAATATATAGCAAATAAATAATTCTATTGACTCTGAACCAAGGTCCTCATACATGCAAAAAGACCAATAAAATGAGTCTTCATGTTTGATATAGGAGATCTTCATATATCAAAAAGACAAAAACCACTTTTGAAGAGTCTTGCGGCACAAATACCAGTAATGCTATGCAAATGCTTAGAATTTCAGAGAAGCAATCATCAGGCAAAACAGGGGGAAGAAACATCCAGACCAGTGATTTCCTGTTAGGTAATGAAAAGCAGCATGCGTGTGTGCTAAGTCGCTTCAGTCATGTCCGACTCTTCGTGACCCTATGGGCCATAGCCTGCCAGGTTCCTCTGTCCACAGGATTCTCCAGGCAAGAATACTGAGTGGGTTGCCATGCCTTCCTCCAAGGGATCTTCCCAACACAGCTATCAAACCCTTGTCTCTTCAGTCTCCTGCTCTGGCAGGGAGGTTCTTTACCACTAGTGCCACCTGAATGAGCCCCATGAAAAGCAGAAGTCATGAAAGCCAGAAGTCCCTCCTCGACACACAGAGGAAGATAAGACTACTTCTGTGGCTGGGCTTGCTGGTCTCTGCACCATGAGAAACAGGTATCTAAGCTTGCTTCCAAGTAAGTAGAATTACAATGATGGAGTGAGACAACTAAAGCTGTCTGCGACTCTTTATCCAGTTTGAGATTTTTCTCTGTTCTTTACTTTAAAAAGCTTTTGCTTTATTTTTGGTTTTCCCACTATATCTACAAAGGAAAACAGGAAAAGAAATTTCAGTTCACTTCAGTCGCTCAGTCGTGTCCAACTCTCAGCGACCCCATGAACTGCCACATGCCAGGCCTCCCTGTCCATCACCAATTCCCAAAGTTCACCCAAACCCATGTCCATTGAGTTGGTGATGCCATCCAACCTTCTCATCCTCTGTCGTCCCCTTCTCCTCCTGCCCTCAATCTTTCCCAACATCAGGGTCTTTTCAAATGAGTCAGCTCTTCGCATCAGGTGGCCAAAGTATTGGAGTTTCAGCTTCAACATAAGCCCTTCCAATGAATATTCAGGACTGATATCCTTTAGGATGGACTGGTTGGATCTCCTTGCAGTCCAAGGGACTCTCAAGAGTCTTCTCCAACACCGAAGTTCAAAAGCATCAATTCTTTGGCACTCAGCTTTCTTTATAATCCAACTCTCATATCCATTCATGACCACTGGAAAAACCATAGCCTTGACTAGATGGACCTTTGTTGACAATGTCTCTGGTTTTCAATATGCTGTTTAGGTTGGTCATCTTTTCTGCCAAGGAGTAAAGTGAAGCCGCTCAGTCGTGTCCAACTCTTTGCAACCCCGTGGACTGTAGCCCGCCAGGCTCCTCTGTCCATGGGATTCTCCAGGCAAGAATACTGGAGTGGGTTGCCATTTCCTTCTCCAGGGCATCTTCCCAACTCAGGGATCGAACCCGGGTCTCCCTCATTGCAGGCAGACGCTTTACCCTCTGAGCCACAAGGAGTGAGCATCTTTTAATTTCATGATTGCAATCACCATCTGCAGGGATTTTGGAGCCTCAAAAAATAAAGTCAGCCACTGTTTCAACTGTTTCTCCATCTATCTGCCATGAAGTGATGGAACCAGATGCCATGATCTTAGTTTTCTGAATGTTGAGCTTTAAGCCAACATTTTCACTCTCCTCTTTCACTTTCATCAAGAGGCTCTTTAGTTCTTCCTCACTTTCTGCTATAAGATGGTGTCATCTGCATATCTGAGGTTATTGATGTTTCTCCCGGCAGTCTTGATTCCAGCTTGTGCTTCCTCCAGCCCAGGGTTTCTCGTGATGATGGCTTCAGTAGCTGTGGCCCATGGGGTTAAGTTGTTCTGCAGCATGTGGGACCTTCCTGGACCAGGAATGAAACCTGTGTCCCCTGCATTGGCAAGCAGATTCTTGCCCACTAGACTACCAGGAAAGTCCCAAGTTGGTGAAATGCATTCCTAGGGAAACTTGACAAAGATTTTCCATTTTACCATCTGTATTAGCCCATGTTCTCAATAGCAACAGAACCAATAGGATGAATCTATAGAGGAGAGAAAGGATTTTGTTTAAGAAACTAATTCTTGAGATTGTGGAGGTTGGAAAGTCCAAAACCCCGAGGGCCAGGGGCAAGCTGGAAACCCAGGATGACCAGATGTTGCATCTCAACTTTGAGGACCTTCAGAAGCAAATTTTTTTTTTTCCTTCAATAAGGTCAATTTTTTTTCCTATTAGGCCTTCAACTGATTGGATGAGGCTCACCCAGATTATGGAGGGTAATGTGCTTTATTCAGTGTCTACTGATTTAAATGATAACTCAGAAACAGACTCACTGACTTAGAAAATGAGCTTATGATTACTGGGCTTTTCATTGGGGGAGGTTTTGATTTCTCACTCAGTCTTCTTACTAGATACAGGTTTGTTCAGATTTTCTGCTTCTTCTTCAGTTACTTTTGTAGTTTATGTGTCCATAGGAATGTTTGTTTTATCCAAGTTGTTTTTTGTGCTGGTCTCAGCCTATTCATGATCACTGTTGTAGTTGGACTGATCCTTGGGTTCTGTTATCTAACCAAACTTGGATCCCCTCCTCCTCTTGGAGTAAAGCCAACCTACTGAAACTGGATTGTGGTGAAGGAAAATACAGTGTTTATTGTAAAGTACCATACAAGGAGTCCAGGGCATTTAATGCTCAAAGCACCTAAACTCCCCATTGGGCTTCAGGGACCATTTTTAAAGCCAAAGTGAGGGAAGAGAATCTCAAGTTATGTGACCAACTCATGCACAATTCTCTGATTGGTTGATGGTGAAATACCAGGGCAATTGTTGTATCAGTCCTCAAACTCCTGCAGGCCTGGGGGCTATGTGCTCATGATCACCAAGAGGTTAGCTTCTTCCATTTGGTGGAGGTTTTAGCATCTGTAAAACTGAAACAAGAAACCAAGATCTTGTTCCCAGAGCCAAAAATTGAATTTCACAAACTCACAGTCATACAAGCAAAGTTTATGTGGAAGTGTTGGTGGAGTTTGTAATTTCCTCAGTTCTGTCTCACCACAGCAAAGATTTGAAATGGTGGACCAGTGTTACAGCTTGATTACAGATTTGAGTTTTATTCTCAAGCAAAGGAAAGTACACCCTCAAGGTGTAAGGGCAGGCCAACCCTAAAGGAAAGACCTCAATCTGTCTTGGTTTCCTCTTTTTATACATTTTGTTCCCTCCTCCCTGTACCTGCCCTATGCAAATTGGGCTGGCCAAGAAGGGGGCGTGTTTGTTTCACCTGAAATTTTCACTTCAGTCCACATATTTTCTTTTGTTACATTTTCACGGGCTTTTCTCTATATTTGTCTTTTAGCTACCACCATTTTGAACACCTTTTTCCTATTCTAACTACCTAATATTCCCCCCTCAAGAGATGGGAGGCCCAATTCTTTGGGAATAGTGGCATCAAGGTCTTGCTGGTTACTTCCTGCTGGGCTGGGATGATGAGGGGCATTGGGCCTCCCCCTCTTGCTAGTCTCAAGTCTCAGAGTCCGTATAGTGGTGTCCATCCAAGGGTGAGTGACATTTTCTGTGGTCATTTGTAGTTTTATATATCCTTGTTGAATTGGCACAGCATGTGGCAGCTTGTTGACCTGGGCAGAGACAAATGGGTTAGACAATTGATAATACATGGAGCAATCATGAGCAGCATCAATATGGTGATAACAGGATTAGTTGGGGCACTAGCCAACTCCAAATCCCCTCTCACCAAGAGAATTATCCCCCAAAGAGAGATTGTAGCCACCCCAAGAACTCTCCAGCTCATTCTTTGAGATCCCATAAGATCTGAATGTTTTTCTTGAAGCCTGTGAGATTTTCTTCAACTTAGCTGGAGGTATTTAACCAGAAAAAACACATCTCATTCAAGATGGCTCAAGTCCCTCTTTGTCCAGGGATCAGGAGGTCTATCTCCTGTCTATTTTGGAGTACAACCTCTGCCAAACTGTGTTGGCCCTTTAGAGCTATCCTGAGAAATCCTATCCTCAGGAACTTAATTTTGGGGGTGTTCATTAGAATGGCACTCATTTGTAGTCCTGAATAGGTATCTGCTATCTCCCAGGGGCTCACAGGTGTATTGAGCATCCTCTTCTGTTTTCTTCCATGGCTTGACTCATGAGTAGTGAATCCCAGGAGTCATGTCCTGGTTCCTTGACTGTTGTGAGGGTAGAAAGTATTACAGGATAGGGACCCTTCCATGTGGGCCGGACCTTTGGGGACCCATCTTTCCAGACTTAATTTAGGACTTGAGTCCCTGGAGCATACAGTGGTGGCTCTTTAGAATCTTTTGGGTCCTGGTTGACACCTCACAAGTGTATATTTGTTAGAATCACTCAGTGGCCATTGTATAAGATTGGAGGGTCTGAGCCTCTGGATCTAGGAAGAGGTCATTGACATAAACAAAATGTCTCCCATATAGCATCTCATAAGGACTAAGACCAATCTGTTCCTTAGGGGCAATACCAGTGTGGAGGAGAGCTATTGGTAAGGCTTCCTTCCATCCCATGGATGTCTCCTGGATTATATTTTTTTTATCACTGTAAGAATCTCTTTCTACTTTTCCTGAAGACTGAGGCCTCCGGGCACAATGGAGATAATAAGTAATGCCTAATGCTTTACTTAGGCATTTACTTAAGGACCCCTTGGGTGACCATTTGTAATGACCCAGGCAGACCAAATCTTGGAACAAGTTCATGGAGCAGTTTTTTTACCACCTCCTCAGCCTTCTCAGTCCAGGTGGGAAAGCCTTCAATCCATCCCGTGAATGTATTATCATGGCTAGTAGGTATCTTTACCCTTGAGAAACTGGCATCTGGGTCAATTTCATCTGCCAGTCCTCTCCTGGGTAGGCCCCACGTTGTTGGATGGGCTGGGCCAGCTGGGGTCTTCGAGCTCCTTGGGGGTTGTTTAATTGGCAAGTGGGACAAAAGGAGACCACTTGCCTTATAGTCGTTTGGAGGCCTGTTCCTCTGAAGGACCTTTCTAGTAATCTTTGGAGGGCCTTTTCCCCTAAATGAGTGGTAGGTAGCATGTAAGGAGTTAACCAACTTCCATTGGTGGTTCCCAGGCAGAAAAAGGAGTCCCCCCTTTTGGAACCACCCCATATGATCTTCTTGAAAGCCCTCACTTTTAGCTTTAAGAGTCTCACCTTCAGTATATGAAGGAGTTTCTGGCAAATTAGTCTGTGGAACTAAGGTGGCAACCCCTATTAGGTCATTGTTCTGTAATGCTGCTCTCTTAGCTGCCTGATCGGCTGCTTGGTTCCCTCGTGCCACTTCCGTGCTCCCTTTTTGGTGTCCTTTACACTGGGAGACTGAAACCTCAGTGGGTAGATGGACTGTATCCAAGAGTCTAAGAATATGATCACCGTATTTGATTGGTGCCACTTGGGTGGTCAAGTGGCCTCTTTCTTTCCAACTAGCGTCATGTGCATGTAGCACCAGAAAGGCATACTTGGAGTCAGTGTAAATGGCTCCTCTTTTTCCTTTTCCCAGCTCTAAAGCTCAAATCAGGGATATGAGTTCAGCCAATTGGGCCGAAGTACCTGGTGGCAAAGGTTTAGCCTCTATGGTCTCAAAATTGGAGACTACTGCATATCTGCCTCTTCTTTTTTCCACCTAAGACAAAGCTGCTCCCATCAGTGTACCAGATTTCCTCAGAATTGGTCAGAGGATCTTCTGGCAATCCCTCTCGGGGTTTTGTCCAGTGGTCCAAGGTTTCTAGGCAAGAGTGAAAGGGGAGAGAGTCATGGGGGTAGGCAGGAGGGTGGCTGGGTTAAGAACCTCACAAGGGGATATAGTGAGGCCTGGATTTTCCATCAGAACTACTTGATATCTGAGGATTCTTTGACCTGACATCCATAAGTGGCCTCTCCCATTCAGGAGTTGTTTCACTTAGTGGCTGGTAAAAATAGTTAGTTTTCCCCTGAGAGAGTTTTAAAGCATCCTCTATCAGGACTACAATAGCTGCAAGATTTAGAAGGCAGGGAGAGATCTCTTTCCAATAAGGGAGCAAGACACTCAGGGACCACCAGAAAACTGGTGGGAAAATATTTGCCATCCCAAATTGTTACATCTTCATTTGCAACAAAGAAGTGCTCAGGTGAATTTTTTGTAATTGTTTTTCCTGTAGCACCCAAAATGGTACAGGTTTGGGAGGAGAAGGCTCTGGAGTAAGAGGTCAGGACAGAGTAGGTATCCCCTATGTCAACCGAGAAATTCTTGGACATACATGCCACATCCAGTTGCACCCTTGGCTCCAGCCCCGTGATGATTATCTGTGACAGGTGGGCTGGCTGGAGTGGGCCACTTCAGTCCTCTTGAACCATTGTGAGGGAAGGCTTGGCACTTGACCTTGAGGTTCTTGGGTCCCGAGGGCAAAGTGCTACCCGATGTCCCAATTGGTGGCATTTGTAACAGGCTATTTTAGGAGACTTCCCATGGTTCAGACACTCTTTGGCCAAATGTCCCGCCTGTCTACAGATTAGACATTTGTCTCATGCCTTGTCCTTCAGAGTTTGCCATAAGGCTTCCCTGGAGGGCAGCCAGCATTCAGGCATGCCTTGTCTCTTTCCTTTTCTCCCTTTCTTGGGCCTTGGCCTCCCTCTCCTGTTCTGTTATAAAAGGTATTGGTGACTGGACCATCTCATCTAAAGAACCATCAGGGTCCTGCTGCTGTACCTGTTGTAACTTTATCCTGATGTCTAATGCACATTGGGTCTGGAATTTGTCCTTTAAAATCACCTGTCCCTTGTAAGAGTCTAAGTCCAGATTGGTAAACATTTGGAGGGCCTCTTTTAGCCTTTCTCATTCAACTCCTGAGTTATTGCTGAGATGGGGCACAGTCCCACAACTAATAAGCTTCTTTTTATTTCTGTGGGTGGACTTCCTTAGGGGTGAGTCTTTCTGAAGTTTATTCTGTCCAGTACTGTTGCAACCTGAGAACCGGGCATCCTCAGGTCAAGGTGCAGATCCCCAGGCAAGTTGAGGCATGACAACCTCTTGAAGATCAAATTCCCAGGCAGGTCGAGGCCCAGTATGATGTGCTGGTGAGAACCCTCAGAGGGATGACATTCAAAGGCTACTGCTGTGTAGCAAGTTCCAAAAGTACTAAGCTTTAAAAACATAAATTTATTGTTATCTCGCAGTTTCTTCATGTTAACAAATAGTCGTGCTGCAGATGAGCTTTCTGTTCAGGGTCCTACAATGGTCCTTTCATGAGAGGATTGGAGTCCTTCCCTAACTCCCTGATTTCTGGAAGATTTCAGTTCCTCATAGTAGCAGGACTGAGATTTTGTTTTCTTCTCTCTGACAGCCGAGAACCAGGCTCAGTTCCAGGGCTGCCTGTATTCCTTCTCATCTAGTGTTACTGGTGTTCAGTTGCTAAGTCAGGTCCGACTCCTTGTTGACCCCATGTACTACAGCATGACAGGCTCCCCTGTCCTTCACTGTCTCCCAAAGTTTGCTCAGATTCGTGTCCGTTGAAGTGGTGATGCCACCCAACCATCTCATCCTCTGCTGACCCGTTCTCCTTTTTCCTTCATTCTTTCCCAGCATCAGGGTCTTCTCTAATGAGTGGATTCTGCACATCAGGGGCCAAAGTATTGGAGCTTCAGCTTCAGTCCTTCCAATGAATATTCAGGGTTGATTTCCTTTTGAATAAACTAGTTGGAACTCCTTGCTGTCTGAGGCACTCTCGGGAGTCTTCTCCAGCACCACAATTCAGAGGCATCAATTCTTTGGCGATCAGCCATCTTTCTGATCTCTTCTGTGCACTCTCACAGTGTACCACTAAATCTGTCCAGAGATCAGCAGAAGAAACTCCCTCCTGTCAAAACTCTCTCAAACTCTGAATCTTTTTCTCCAAGTACAGTCCAACTCTTCTGAGGGTTATTGCAAGTCTGGCCAGGGTAAACTCTCTAAGTCAGTTGATGGAGGACTTGAATTCTACCGGCAAGAATTTCTTCACAGAAACACCTGGGTTGGCTTTTAATTGAACCCCTTGCAGAATATGGGGATAAGGGTGAGGCTGCCAAATTAGAGTTCTTTTTACCACAAGGGGCTTCAGGACAGGGTGCTCAGGGGCTGCTGCTGATGTGCTCAGTCGTAGCCAACTCTGCAACCCCGTGAACTGTAGCCTGCCAGGTTCTGCTGTCTGTGGAATTTTCCAGGCAATAATACTGAAGTCAGTTGCCATTTCCTTCTCCAAGCTCAGGGGCTGCAGAAAATATGGATTTTATGCTACCACCATTGTCAAAATATAGTAGTTTTCCACCATCAAGTATCCAGTTCTAATCTGTAAGAATTAGTTCCCATCTAAGAATGGACACTGCAGAGATGGATGATTGGAGTCCAAGGTGGGTGGTTAATAGCTGGACATTGAGTCTCAGATACAGACTCTGCCACACACCATCACATGGTGGGGATGGAGGGTGATGCTCAGAGTGAAGTTTCATGCCTCTGTGTACCTACTGTGGTAACCAGGAGGCTTAGTCATGCTCAGAAGTCTACAAGAAAATAAACCCTTGTGAGTTCCAGAGTTTGTTCTTGACTAAAGATTCTCCTGTCCCTCTGTCCTTCCAAGGACAGAATTAATCACTCAGATCCCATAAAATTCTAACATTCAGAAGCTGGAGAAAGCTATCCACAACTATACCAACTCTATCTGTGTCCTCTATTCTTGATTTTTCTCTCTAAAAATAAAAGTGGTGGAAGGGTCATTACCCAGAGCAGGAAAGCATGACTGTCGTCCCCTCTCTGCTGGGTCCCAGGAAGAGGATCCCGCACTGACTGTGATCACCTACGTGGGACTGAGCCTCTCTCTGCTGTGCCTCCTCCTGGCGGCCCTCACCTTCCTGCTGTGCAGAGCCATCCAGAACACCAGCACCTCGCTCCACCTGCAGCTCTCGCTCTGCCTCTTCCTGGCCCACCTGCTCTTCCTGACAGCCATCGACAGAACTGAGAACAAGGTACGTATACTGTCCCAGAATATCCCTGTCACAGGGGCTGCTGAGTTCATGGAGCCATGCTGCTTTGGACACTTTAATAAAATGACTTGGGTTCCAGGCAAGGTTAGATTGGTAAATAACCAATTTCACATTGACTGCCACAACTAGAAGACAAAGACTCTGTTGACAACTCCTTCTTAAACATCAAAGTTCTCCCTAGTGGCAAGTTATAGAAGTACCGGGGCCGTGCTCCACCCTGACAGACCCTCCTGGTGACATTTGACAAGCCACCTTCCTCTTCCCACACGTGCTGTGCGCCATCATCGCAGGTGCCTTACACTATCTCTACCTGGCCTCCTTCACTGGATGCTGCTGGTGGGCCGGGACCTCTTCCTTTCTGCACTCAACCTGACAGTGGTCAGCTGTTCCAGTGTCAACAAGTTCATGAAGAAGGCCATGTTCTCTGTGGGCTACAGAGTCCCGGCTGTGATTGTGTCCACTTCTGCAGCATCCAGGCATCATCTTTATGGGACTTCCACCAGGTGAAATAAATTCTCACTTTTTATCTCTCTAGTGCAACCATGTGTGGAGATTTGTTCACAATCATAGAACAAATGTAGCACTTAATTGTGGCATATCATAATATATATACACTAAGTAATAATCCCTAGGTCATCTTTCTGGTGGAGGATGATAATAATTAAGCAGAATGCCTTCAACCTCTGTTCATGAAATAACAAAGAGGAAATCAAAGGAAGTGCTTAGGGCATCATTTAGAAAAATATAACCTGCTTTTTTATCCTAATTCTATCGGATGTTTCAATTTTTCATTTGTAATAATAGAGCTGATATAAACAATCAAAACAATAAACTGTATCATAATTAAGCATTTACAAGGTGCTTACTTTGTGCCAAGGCATTTTTCTAACCATTTTAATGTATGTTAATTCAATTAATCCTGATACCAATACCATGCAGTAGATACTGTCATTCACCCCACTTTACAGATAAGAAAACTGAGGCACAAATAGCTTAAGTAAATGCCCAAGGGTGCACAGCTTAACTCAGTTTAGTAGGTAGCCAAGCTTAATTCAAATTCAGAGTCAGGCTCCTTAGATTGCACTCTTAATTCAGCTTTTAATACTAGGTTTAATGTGTTTACATTTTTACTGAAGTATATTACATATACAACAAAATTCTCCCTTTAAAAGTATACAGATCAGTGGCTTTTAGAATAGGCACATAGTGCTGCTATCACCATAGTCTAATTTTAGAACATTTTCAACTCCCCCAAAGAAACTTCATACACAATAACATTCACTCCTCATTTCTGTTACCCACTCCTCTGTCCCAACCCTTGACAACTGCTTACCTACTTTATGTCTCTGTTGGATATTTCATATGAATGCAATCATGCATGTGGTCTTTGTGACTGGATGTTTTTACTTAGCCCAATGTTTTCAAGGTTCATTCATGTTGTAGCATGTATCATGACCTCACTCTTTGTTGTTGTTTTTGTTGCTATTGTTTTGCAAATAATATTCTATTATATGTTTCTCCATTGACACAGAGTCTTCCTAGTCGACCTAGAGGGATAGAATAGGGACAGAAAAGGGAGGGAGGTTCAAGAGGAAGGGGGCATATGTATACCTATAGCTGATTCATGTTGATGTTTGACAGAAAACAACAAAATTCGGTAAAGCAATTATCCTTCAATTAANTCATGTTTCTTTGTATGAGACATAGAATTAGGGAAAGGCTCTCAGTCACTTCCAACTCTTTGCAACCCCATGGACTATAGAGTCCATGGAATTCTCCAGGCCAGAATACTGGACAGAATACTGAACAGCTATTCCCTTCTCCAGAGGATCTCCCCAACACAGGGATCGAAGCTCAGTCTCCCACATTGCAGGTGGAATCTTCACCAGCTGAGCCACCAAGGATATCACAATTATTGTTTAAAACTAGATGTCTTAGATAATACATTATAACACTCCAGTTATCACATTCCTCTGCCCTCACAGGTTTGTTGTTTTCAGTTTGTTGCTGTTTGTTTAATAGTTTAGTGATGTTCCTAGATTAATTCTGTGTATTGATAATTTCTTGCACTGGGTGGCCTTTGAGTTCTAGTTTCCTCTGCCCTCCAAGGTTTGTTGTTTCTAGTTTTGTGTTGATTGTTCATTAGTTTAATTTTGTGTATTTATAATTCCCTGCAGTGTGTGACCTTTGAGTTCTAGCTTAGGTTCTTGTTTTTATTTTTAGTTCTAGGTGCCTAGGGGCTCATATCTGGTTCAGTATGATCTAATGGCCACCCAGTGTTTGGCCATAAGATTTCCTTAAATGCCTTTTCCAACAAGTTGGCTCTTTGCATCGAGAAGATGATCCTCTTGTTTACTACTCAACTAAATGCTTGTGCTGAGTTCTTCTGTATCAACTTGATTAACAAGATTTTTAGAATCGCCTTTCCTCTTGTCATAAGAGAAACTAGTATGCAATTTAACAGGCAGAAGTGAAGTAACAATAATTGCTTTCTGAAGGTCTTTGACATTCGATGAATTGACAGACAGATTCAGGAGTGCCAATGAATTTTAGTTTGACTTCTCTGTATTCTGCTCTACTCGGCTCTTCTTCCCAACTAATGTTCCTGACGATCAAAAGTGACTTCAAGCCTATCAACAGACATTTGCCTGCGGAGCCAAAGACATGACAGACTTGCAAATGCTTTATCACAAAATCAAACTTGGCAGTCTCTCTTCAGCTGGTGGATATTCTCTTACTAACCGCTTGGTGGCTATTTTGAAAATCAAAACTCTTTCTTTCAAATTTTCCACTCCAAGCTGTTTCCTCAGATGTGTACGGTCTAATTCCTATAATAAATCCATTATCCCTAATTTCATAGTAGACTTGGTTCCATGATTGAATTCTAACTTTTACAGTTATTGGTTCTAGAAGTATGGAACTCTAGAGCTGGGCATCTGAAATTGGTTCTGTGTTCTGATTAGATTTAATCAGATTAATTATTCTATTGTGTGTGTGTGTTTAAAAAGACAACAATATTTCACAGCATGCTGTGGCAAAAATGTAATTAAATTAACCTTATACAATTCTTTGTAGATAACTATAGATAAATGCCTGTAGAAAGCAAAGCACTGAGTACCCAAGTATTTGCTGTCTTACAGCTTTTTAGTGAAAGAAGAGCAGTGGGTTGGTGGGTTGCTTCTAAAAGCACAGGAGAACTTGGAGAAGGAAATGCTGAACTCAGGACTTGAAATGCTTTAATGTCCAGTTCAAGTTTCAGGCAAGGAAAAGCAACAGTCGGTTACCAGAAGTATTTCAGAAATTTGTTCTACTCTCTAGTGCTTATAAAGTGCAGAGGGATTGATTCTCTTCTGTACTGTGCTAATTCAATAGACAGATAAGGCAGAGAGTGATGTCAGCAACATGCTGGAGTGCAAAGCTGCCTTTGTCTTTCCCCATCAATTTACAGCCAGTAAAACATACACAGTTTGGGAAATGTGCTCCAGCATACCAAGATGATGGATTATTACATGCATCTGTGCATCTAAAGGTGGGTAGAGTGAAATATATAGAGGAGGTGAAACTGAGGGAATGATGGAGGCACTGTCTGCAACCCAAGCACCTGTCTGTGATAGCTGAACCTGCAGCCCCAGGGAACCTGGTAGGATTTAGGGGACGTGGAACACAAGCCTCTGGCCCCCCAGCCACAAGGACACTTGCGGCCATTGATACCTGGGTAAAAGTGGCAGTGGACCCTGGGATCCTGTTCTTCCAACCAGTGAGGTGCCCACGACCATGGACCCCCATCCCCACCTTGCAACAGTGGAGCTCATGAACCTTAAAACATTAGGCACAGCAAGGGCACCTGCATGACCCCAGCTCCCCTGGGGTAGTAGTACCTGCAAATCATGCCATCCTGGATATGAGGGACGAACTCAACATCAGAGTGAACCAAGCAGCAATAAATGGTAGCAGCAAGGCACCAGCAACCTCAAAGACACCACAAACAATAATGAAGGCACAGAGCCACACCTTGCAGGCAGCATATAGTTGGGTCTTATTTTTAATCCATCTAACTCCTTGACAGAAGCAGTGCAGGATGGAAAGTGCCATTTCTCAAATACAACCACAGGCAGCTCAAGTAAAAGAAATAAACAAACAAAATGCGATATCGCCACCTACTGGAAACAAAAGAGGTGCATTTAATGTCTGATGCATTGAATCATTAGAAACAAGCAGAAAGGTGCTCCATACTTCAAATGTGCAGAAGTACAACTCATCACCACCGTTATGGCAGAAAGTGAAGAACTAAAGAGTCTCTTGATGAAAGTGAAAGAGGAGAGTGAAAATGTTGGCTTAAAGCTCAACATCCAGAACACTAAGATAATGGCATCCGGTCCCATCACTTCATGGCAAATAGATGGGGAAACAGTGGAAACAGTGGCTGACTTTACTTTTCTGGGCTCCAAAATCACTGCAGATGGTGATTGCAGCCATGAAATTAAAAGATGCTTACTCCTTGGAATGAAAGTTATGACCAACCTAGACAGCATATTAAAAGCAGAGGACATTACTTTGTCAACAAAGGTCCATCTAGTCAAGGCTATGGTTTTTCCAGTGGTCATGTATGAATGTGAGAGTTGGACTATAAAGAAAGCTAAGCGCCAAAGAATTGATGCTATTGAACTGTGGTGTTGGAGAAGACTCTTGAGAGTCCCTTGGACTTCAAGGAGATCCAACCAGTCCATCCTAAAGAAGATCAGTCCTGGGTGTTCATTGGAATGACTGATATTGAAGCTGAAACTCCAATACTTTGGCCACCTGATGCAAAGAGCTGACTCATTTGAAAAGACACTGATGCTGGGAAAAATTGAGAGCAGGAGGAAAAGGGGATGACAGAAGATGAGATGGTGTTGGATGGCATCACCAACTCAATGGACGTGGGTTTGGGTGGACTCCAGGAGTTGGTGATGGACAGGGAGGCCTGGCGTGCTGCGGTTCATGGGGTTGCAAAGAGTCGGACACGACCGAGAGACTGAACTGAAATGAACTGACAACTCATCAAGCACTATGAAGAAACAGAATAATGCTATCACAGAAAGAAAATGATAATCCTCTAGAAACCAAGCTTAAAGTCACAGAGTATAGAGACTGAACTGACAAAGAATTCAAACAGCTGCCATGAAGAAACTCAACCAGCTATGAGAAAATTCAGAGAGGTAGTTTAATGAGCTCGGAAATAAAATTAATGAACAAAAGGAATACTTCAAAAAAAAGATTGAACCTCTAAAAAAGAACCAAACATAAATTTTGGAGCTTAGGAACTCAATAAACAAGGTAAAGAATACACTAGACAGCACTGGAAATTAAGCAAGGTGATAAACACTGAATCAGGAAATTGCAACTCTTTATCAGAATAGGTTTATAACAATTTAATACAGCATAAAGGCTAAAGGGGTAAATAAAGCAGAAAAATAACTATAGTTACCTCAGCTTGGTAACAAATTCACAATATAAAACCAGATTATTTGAGACAACCAGAACACAAAATAAAAAAGATGGAATCCATGTAGGTAGGTGTAGGTAAGATCTTATCAACAGAAAAAAGGACTATTTAATCTGAGACACAGTATACAAACCTCATGGCAACCACAAAACATAAATCTAAGTCAGAGAAGCAAAACATTAAAAAAAGAGGAAACTGAGAAAAACATCTAAGAAAATCACCAAACCAAAATTGGCAGACAGAAATACTTGGAAAAAGGAACAATGAATATATAGAACAACCAGAAGATAAAATGGCACTACTAATTCTTTTATCTACCAATAATCATCCTAAATGTAAATGAATTGAATTCATCCAAAAAACAGAGAGTAAAAACAAGACGGGGGCGGGGGGTGGGGGCGGTCCTAAGAATAGGACGGGGAGACCACTTTCTCCCCCACAAATTCTTCAAAAGAACATTTTAACACTGAGCAAATTCCACAAAACAACTTCTGAATGCTGGAAGAGGACATCAGGCACCCAGAAAGGCAGCCCATTGTCTTCAAAAAGAGGTAGGAGAAAATATAAAAGATAAAAAGAGAGACAAAAGAGGTAGGGACAGAGATCTGTCCTGGGAAGGGAGTCTTTAAAAAGAGAGAGGTTTCCAGACACCAGGAAACACTCTCACCGGAGGGTCTGTGGTGAGTCTTGGAATCTCAGAGGGCAACATAACAGAAAGGAAAAATAAATAAATAAATAATTAAAACCCACAGATTATGTGCCTAACAGCAACTCCCAGCAGAGAAGCAGCACAGACACTCTTGTCTGCCACCAGCAAGGGGGTGCTGGACAGGGAGGCGAGGGCTGCATTGCTTAGGGTAAAGACGGGCCTGAATGCCCCGAGGACAATCTGAGTGAACTAACAGGAGATGTCAACCCATACTGGGGGATAGCACAGAGAGAGGGGAAAAAAAAGAGAGAGAACTATCCCATGAAAAGCCCTAACCTAAGACACTGCCAGGCCCACTCAGAACAAAGGACTGAACAACAGAGCTAGCCGGCTGCAGACCAGTCCATCCCCCACCAGAGACAGGCAGGCGAGGGCAGCGAAAGCCAAAAGGGAGCAATCGCAGCCCCAGAGAGGCATCATCTACCAAATTGCAAGGAGGCTTCGTTGCTAACCAAGACTTCTTGGGGTTCTGGATGGTCGACATCCACCGGGAGGGTCGCAGCCAGAGATCAGCTCCCCAGAAGGGACACACAGCACACCTGAGAAGGCATGCCCATTGTACACCCAGAAAACCAAGTGGCTGGATCAGGGGAGGCGATAAGACGTACCCCCCAACTGGAGGTGACTACGCTTGCCAAGCACCTGGTCACCTGAGCTGCTCGGACCTGGGAAGGGCACAAAACGCAGGCCCAACTGAGTCTGCACCTTTGTAGACCACCCAAGAACCTGAACCTGAGCAGCTTAGACCTGAGAAGTGCACACAATCCAGGGCCCACCTCAGACAGTTCCCGGCAGAGCAACCTAAAGCCTGAGAAGTGTAGACCATGAAAGCACACACGCTGTGAGCCAGGGCAAACCCAATGCAGCTGAAACACTGCAAGCACTCCTCACACACGCCAGTGATATCTGTTTGCAGTGTTCCTCCCTCCCCATAGCACGACTGAACAAGTGACCCTAAAAAAATTGATCACCATCGCCCCCTTGTGCCAGGGCAGAAATTAGACACTGAAGAGACCAGCAAACAGAAGAAGCTAAAATAAACAGAGGGAACCTCTTTGGAAGTGACAGGTGCAATAGATTAAAACCCTGTAGTTAGCACTGACTACAAAGGAAGGGACCTATAGATTGTGACAAGTATAAGCTGGATCAAGGAACTACCTGAAAATGAACTGACCCCACACTGTCCACAAAAACACCAGAGAAAGTCCTAGATATATTTTTACTATTATCATTCTTTAAATTTAAAAAAAAAATTTTTTAAGTCCTCTATTACTCCTTTAATTTTCATTTTTATAACTACTATTACCTTGCAAAAAAAAAGACCCCATTTTTAAAGCAAACTTCATATATATTTTTTATAATTTTGTGACTTTGTTTTGTTTTTACAATACTGTATTTTTGAAAATCTAACCTCTACTCTAGATTTTTAATCTTTGCTTTTTGGTATTTGTTATCAATTTTTTACCTTTAAGAACCCAATCTTCAGTACCCATTTTTATTTGGGAGTGAGATTACTGGCTTGACTGCTCTCTCCCTCTTTTGATTCTCCTTTTTCCCCACCAGGTCGCCTCTATCACCCCCATCGCCCTTTTCTTCTCTACCCAACTCTGTGAATCTCTTTGTTCCAGACTGTGTTCCAGACTGTAGAGAGCACTTAGGGAACTCATTACTGGCTGGATCTCTCTCACTCCTTTTGATTCCCCTTCTTCTCCTGGTCACCTCTATCTCCCTCCTCCCTCTTCTCTTCTCCATGTAACACTGTGAACCTCTCTGGGTGTCCCTCACTGTGGAGAAACTTTTCATCATTAACCTAGATGTTTGATCATCAGTGTTGTATAGATGGAGAAGTCTTGAGGCTACTGTAAGAATAAAACTGAAAACCAGAGGCAGGCAGCTTAAGTCTAAAACCTGAGAACACCAGAGAACTCCTGACTCCAGGGAATATTAACTGGTAAGAGCTCATCAAAAGCCTCCATACCTACAATGAAACCAAGCACCACCAAAGAGCCAACAAGTTCCAGGGCAAGACATATCATGCAAATTCTCCAGCAACACAGGAACATAGTCCTGAGCTTCAATATACAGGCTGCCCAAAGTCACATCAAACCCAATGACATCTCAAAACTCACTACTGGACACTTCATTGCACTCCAGAGAGAAAAAATCCAGCTCTACCTACCAGAACACCGATGCAAGCTTCCCTAAACAGCAAACCTAGACAAGCCACCTGTCGAACCCCACCCACAGCAAGGGACCTCCACAATAAAGAGAACTCCACAAACTGCCAGAATACGGAAAGGCCACCCCAAACACAGCAATATAAGCAAGATGAAAAGGCAGAAAAATATTCAGCAGGTAAAGAAACACGATAATTAACCATCAAACCAAACAAAAGAGGAAGAGATAGTGGATCTACCTGATAAAGAATTCAGAATAATGATAGTAAAAATTATCCAAAAGCTTGAAAACAAAATTGAGTTACAGATAAATAGCCTGGAAACAAGGATTGAGAAGATGCAACAAATGTTTAAAAAGAACCTAGAAGAAATTTAAAAAGAGTCAATATATAATGAATAATGCAATAAATGAGATCAAGAACACTCTGGAGGGAACCAACAGTAGAATAACAGAGGCAGAAGATAGGATAAGTGAGGTAGAAGATAGAATGGTAAAAATAAATGAAGCAGAGAGGAAAAAAGAAAAAAGAATTAAAAGAAATGAGGACAACCTTAGAGAACACTGCTGCTGCTGCTGTTAAGTCACTTCAGTCATGTCCGACTCTGTGTGACCCCATAGATGGCAGCCCACAAGGCTCCCCTGTCCCTGGGATTCTCCAGGCAAGAACACTGGAGTGGGTTGCCATTTCCTGCTCCAATGCATGACAGTGAAAAGTGAAAGTGAAGTCGCTCAATCGTGACCGACTCTTAGCGACCCCATGGACTGCAGCCTACCAGGCTCCTCTGTCCATGGGGTTTTCCAGGCAAGAGTACCGGAATGGGGTGCCATTGGGACAATGTTAAATGCCCCAACATCCGAATCATAGGAGTCCCAGAAGAAGAAGACAAAAAGAAACACCATGAGAAAATACTGGAGGAGATAATAGTTGAAAACTTCCCTAAAATGGGGAAGGAAATAGTCACCCAAGTCCAAGAAACCCAGAGAATCCCAAACAGGATAAATCCAAGGTGAAACACCCCAAGACACATATTAATCAAATTGACAAAGATCAAACACAAAGAATAAATTTAAAAGCAGCAAGGGAAAAACAAAAAATAACACGCAACGGGATTCCCATAAGGATAACAGCTGACCTTTCAATAGAAACTCTTCAAGCCAAAAGGAAATGGCAGGACATACTTAAAGTAATGAAAGAGAAAAACCTACAACTCAGATTACTGTACCCAGCAAGGATCTCATTCAAATATGAAGGAGAAATCAAAAGTTTAACAGACAAGCAAAAGCTGAGAATTTAGCACCACCAAACCAGCTCTCCAACAAATGCTAAAGGATCTTCTCTAGACAGGAAACAAAGAAAGGGTGTATAAACTCGAATCCAAAACAACAAAGTAAATGGCAATGGGATCATACTTATCAATAATTACCTTAAATGTAAATGGGTTGAATGCCCCAATCAAAAGACAAAGACTGGCTTAGTTCAGTTCAGTTCAGTCGCTCAGTCGTGTCTGACTCTTTGTGACCCCATGAATCACAGCACACCAGGCCTCCCTGTCCATCACCAACTCCCAGAGTACAGTGAGACTCATGTCCATCGAGTCAATGATGCCATCCAGCCATCTCATCCTCTGCCGTCCCCTTTTCCTCCTGCCCCTAATTCCTCCCAGCATCAGAGTCTTTTCCAATGAGTCAACTCTTCGCATGAGGTGGCCAAAGTAGTGGAGTTTCAGCTTTAGCATCATTCCTTCCAAAGAAATCCCAGGGCTGATCTCCTTTAGGATGGACTGGTTGGATCTCCTTGCAGTCCAAGGGACTCTCAAGAGTCTTCTCCAACACCACAGCTGAAAAGAGTCAATTCTTCGGCACTCAGCTTTCTTCACAGTCCAATTCTCACATCCATACATGACAAATAGAAAAACCATAGCCTTGACTAGACTGACCTTTGTTGGCAAAGTAATGTCTCTGCTTTTCAATATGCTATCTAGGTTGGTAATAACTTTTCTTCCAAGGAGTAAGCATCTTTTAATGTCATGGTTGCAATCACGATCTGCAGTGATTTTGGAGCCCAAAAAAATAAAGTCTGATACTGTTTCCACATTTATTTGCCATGAAGTGATGGGACCAGATGCCATGATCTTCGTTTTCTGAATGTTGAGCTTTAAGCCAACTCTTTCACTCTCTTCTTTCACTTTCATCCAGAGGCTTTTTAGTTCCTCCTCACTTTCTGCCATAAGGGTGGTGTCATCTGCATATCTGAGGTTATTGATATTTCTCCCAGCAATCTTGATTCCAGCTTGTGCTTCTTCCAGCCCACTGGAAGACTGGCTGAATGTATACAAATACAAGACCCCATATATGTTCTCTACAAGAGACCCACCTCAAAACAAGGGACACATACAGACTGAAAGTGAAGGGCTGGTAAAAGATATTCCACACAAGTAGAGACCAAAAGAAAGCAGGAGTAGCAATACTCATATCAGATAAAATAGACTTTAAAATAAAGGCTGTGAAAAGAGACAAAGAAGGACACTACATAATGATCAAAGGATCAATCTAAGAAGAAGATATAACAATTATAAATATATATGCACCCAAAATAGGAGCACCACAATATGTAAGGCAAATACTAACAAGTATGAAATGGGAAATTAACAATAACACAATAATAGTGGGAGACTTTAATATCCCACTCACACCAATGGACAGATCAAATAAACAGAAAATTCACAAGGAAACACAAACTTTAAATGATACAATAGACCAGTTAGACCTAATTGATGTCTACAGGACATTTCACCCCAAAACAATGAATTGCACCTTTTTTCTCAAGTGCACATGGAATCTTCTGCAGGATAGATGACATCCTGGGCCATAAATCTAACCTTGATAAATTCAAAAAAATCGAAATCATTCCAAGCATCTTTTCTGACCACAATGCAGTAAGATCAGATGTCAATTACAGCAGAAAAACAATTAAAAATTCCAGCATATGAAGGCTGAAAACTACGCGGCTGAATAACCAACAAATCACAGACAAAATCAAAAAAAGAAATCAAAATATGCATAAAAATGAATGAAAATCAAAACACAACGATCCAAAACCTATGGGACACTGTAAAACCAGTGCTAAGGGGAAGGTTAGTAGCAATACGGGCTTACCTCAAGAAACAACAAAAAGTCAAATAAATAACCTAACTCTACACCTCAAGCAACTAGAAAAGGAAGAAATAGAGAACCCCCGGGTTAGTAGAAGGAAAGAAATCTTAAAAATTAGGGC
>SJYQ01003774.1:159681-198206 GCA_006410935.1 Redunca redunca
CAAGAATATACAATGGAGAAAAGACAATCTCTTTAACAAGTGGTGCTGGGAAAACTGGTCAACCACTTGTAAAAGAATGAAACTCGAACACTTTCTAACACCATACACAAAAGTAAACTCAAAGTGGATTAAAAATCTAAACATAAGACCAGAAACTATAAAACTTCTAGAGGAGAACATAGGCAAAACACTCTCCGACATACATCATAGCAGGATCCTCTATGACCCACCTCCCAGAATATTGGAAATAAAAGAAAATATTAACAAATGGGACCTAATTAAAATTAAAAGCTTCTGCACAACAAAGGAAACTATAAGCAAGGTGAAAAGACAGCCTTCAGAATGGGAGAAAATAATAGCAAATGAAGCAACTGACAAACAACTAATCTCAAAAATATACAAGCAACTCCTGCAGCTCAATTCCAGAAAAATTAACGACCCAATCAAAAAATGGGCCAAAGAACTAAACGGACATTTCTCCAAAGAAGACATACAGATGGCTAACAAACACATAAAAAGATGCTCAACATCACTCATTATCAGAGAAATGCAAATCAAAACCACAATGAGGTACCATTTCATGCCAGTCAGAATGGCTGCTATCCGAAAGTCTACAAGCAATAAATGCTGGAGAGGGTGTGGAGAAAAGGAAACCCTCTTACACTGTTGGTAGGAACAAAAACTAGTACAGCCACTATGGAGAACAATGTGGAGATTCCTTAAAAAACTAGAAATAGAACTGCCATATGACCCAGCAATCCCACTGCTGGGCATACACACCGAGGAAACCAGAATTGAAAGAGACACATGTACCCCAATGTTCATAGCAGCACTGTTTATAATAGCCAGGACATGGAAGCAACCTAGATGTCCATCAGCAGACAAATGAATAAGAAAGCTGTGGTACATATACACAATGGAATATTATTCAGCTTTTAAAAAGAATACATTTGAATCAGTTCTAATGAGGTGGATGAAACTGGAACCTATTATACAGAATGAAGTAAGCCAGAAAGAAAAACACCAATAGAGTATACTAATGCATATATATGGAATTTAGAAAGATGGTAATGATAACCCTATATGCAAGACAGCAAAAGAGACACAGATGTATAGAACAGTCTTTTGGACTCTGTGGGAGAGGGCGAGGGTGGGATGATTTGGAAGAATGGCATTAAAACATGTATATTATCATATGTGAAATGAATCGCCAGTTCAGATTCAATGCATGATACAGGGTGCTTGGGGCTGGTGCACTGGGATGACCCAGAGGGATGGGAGGGAGGTGGGAGGGGGTTCAGGATGGGGAACACGTGTACACCCGTTACGGATTCTTGTTGATGTATGGCAAAACCAATACAATATTGTAAAGAAATTAGCCTCCAATTAAAATAAATAAATTTAAATTTAAAAAAAATAAATATTATTGTGGGAAAGGTATGGGGTGGGGGGGAATCTGTCACTGTTTCCACCTTTTTTTCCAACCCAGCTAAGCCAGCTTATCAGATCCCTGACACAGAGAAAGTCATATAATAAATTTGTGTTGTCTTAAGCTGGTAAGTTGGGGGGGGGTTGGTGATTTGTGATAAAGCCATTAAAAACTAATACGCCCCATAAGAGAATTCTCCTTGATGAGGTTTGACATTATCTTCTCGGCCTTATCTTCCCCTCCACAGTAGAGAGTGTTCCTCTGACACCTGAATGTTGGAAGGCCAGGGTTTATCTTACACTGTTCCTGCCTCAAGGAGCCTCCAACTCCACCTAAGAAATTATCCTTTCTATGTATTGTACAAATGGGTAATACGGCTAATACTCTGTAGTAACTGTAAATGGACTGTAACCTTTAAAATTGTATTAAATGTTTTACATTTTTATGAATTAAAAGTTATATAGACTTATGGATTGAATAGATTATAATGCTGTGTTAGTTTCAGGTGTAAAGCAAAATGAATCAGTTATTCAGCTATGTGTATAGATATAAATATAGATTCATTCTTTTTCAGATTCTTTTCCCATATAGGTTATTACAAAATATTGAGTAGAATTCCTGTGCTAAACAGTATGTCTTTATTAGCTATCTATTTTACATATAGTAGTGTGTATGTCAATCCAAATCCCCTAATTTATTACTCCCCCCCCCCCACGTTTCCCCTGGGGTATATTTGGTAAGTTTGGTTTTTATCTTTTGTAATTTTTATTGGGGTATAGTTGATTGTGTTACCCTGGTAACTCAGAGGTTTAAAAAAAAAAACCCACTTGCCAGTGTAGGAGATGTGGGTTTGATCCCTGTATCAGGAAGATCCCCTTGAGAAGGAAATAGCAATTCACTCCAGTATTCTTGCCTAGAGAATCCCATAGTCAGAAGAGCCCAGTAGGCTGCTGTCCATAGGGTCGCACAGAGTCAGACATGACTGAAGCAACTTAGCATTCATGCATGCATTGGAGAAGGAAATGGCAACCCACTCCAGTACTCTTGCCTGGAAAATCCCAAGGACAGAGGAGCCTGATGGGCTGCCGTCTATGGGGTCGCATAGAGGCGGACACGACTGAAGCGACTTAGCAGCAGCAGAAGCAGCCAGTATTCTTGCCTGGGAAATCCCACGAATAGAAAGAGCCAGGTGGGCTACAGTGCAAGGAGTCATGAAATAGTCATACATGACTAAGTGAATAAACAACAATAGTTGACTTACAATGTTATGTTAGTTTCAGTATACAGCAAAGTGAATCTGATTTTTTTAATTTTTTTAACTGATGACCATAGTGATGCCCAGGACCCCAGCTGCAGTGAGATATCTGTCTGCACTTCCATGACAAGCCTCTATTTTTGGAGTTCATAACTCAATGATAGAAATATGCTTTGCATTGAACAACAACAACAAAAAAAAAAAAAAAATCCTTTCTAACCAAAGCCTAAATGTCAATCAGTTCAGTTCAGTTCAGTCGCTCAGTCATGTCCGACTCTTTGTAACCCCATGAACCGCAGCACGCCAGGCCTCCTTGTCCATCACCAACTGCCAGAGTCTACCCAAACCTATGTCCATTGAGTCGGTGATGCCATCCAACCATCTCATCCTCTGTTGTCCCCTTCTCCTCCTGCCCTCAATCTTTCCCAGCATCAGGGTCTTTTCTTTTTTTTTTTTTTTTTTTACTTTTAAAATTTTTATTTTAACTTTAGTTTACTTTACATTACTGTATTGGTTTTGCCAAACATTGACATGAATTCACCACGAGTGTACAAGCGTTGAGTCAGCTCTTCACATCAGGTGGCCAAAGTACTGGAGTTTCAGCTTCAGCATCAGTCCTTCTAATGAACACCCAGGACCGGTTGGATCTCCTTGCAGTCCAAGGGACTCTCAAGAGTCTTCTCCAACACCACAGTTCAAAAGCATCAATTCTTCGGCGCTCAGCTTTCTTTATAGTCCAACTCTCACAGCCATACATGACCACTAGAAAAAACCATAGCCTTGGCTAGATGGACCTTTGTTGACAAAGTAATATCTCTGCTTTTGAATATGCTATCTAGGTTGGTCATAACTTTACTTCCAAGGAGTAAGGTAAGCATCTTTTAATTTCATGGCTGCAGTCACCATCTTGGAGCCCAAAAAAAATAAAGTCAGCCACTGTTTCCACTGTTTCCCCATCTATTTTCCATGAAGTGGCAAATATATTAAAGCATATATATGGAATTTAGAAAGATGGTAATGATGGCCCTATATGCAAGACAGCAAAAGAGACACAGATGTAAAGAACAGACTTTTGGACTCTGTGGGAGAAGGCAAGGGTGGGATGATTTGAGAGTATAGCAATGAAACATGAATATTGCCATATGTGAAACAGATCGCCACTCCAGGCTCGATGCATGAAACAGGGCTTTCAGGGCTGGTGCACTGGGATGACCCTGAGGGATGGGATGGGGAGGGAGGTGGGAGGGGGGTTCAGGATGGGGGACACATGTACACTCATGGCTGATTCATGTCAATGTATGGCAAAACCACTACAATATTGCAAAGTAATTAGCCTCTAATTAAAATAAATAATTTTTAAAAAAGAAATAAAAATCAAAATTGGAAAAAAAAAAAAAAGAACCTGAACTTAAACTAGGTCTGTGATCTCAGCTGGAAGATCATGGGTTTTAGCTGAGTTTGAATCCCAACCACGTGGGGTAGAGTCCCAAACAGAGTTTTGGCTGGGTTTGAGTCCCAACACACAGTTTCAAGTCCCAATCTGAGGTAAATTGTTTCAGTCTCACCATTGATTATTTTTTCCTGTTCTTAAATATTCCCAAGTAGTATGAAATGGACCATATATGTGATTATAATCCTATGGACTCTTTACCATCTGAGCTAGCAGGAGGGCCCAACCTTCCTGGGAGAAATAGTAAATAGCCACTCCTTAGGGTGCACGGGCTCTCAAGCTCAGGTTTGGAGAACTTTCTGCTTTTGATTTTAAGCGATAAAGATACCTCTTATTCAAATAAATCACATGAGAATTTATATGTATGTGTTCCATAGATGAACTGACAGGAAATATCTAGGATACATGCTTTCTTCCTCATGGCTTATTATGAGACCCACAGTTCTGCTTTTTTTATTCCTGGTATTACCAGTAAAAGTACAGCCTGCCTATGTGGTGGTGTTCAAGTTTCCTACTAATAAGGGAGCAAAGGATGCAACTGCCCCCAGCTCACCTGCAAAAGAAAGTTTTGTGAATATCTCACTAAAGGATTCCCTCAGCTCTGAAACTGGCATCAATCTACTGGTCATTCAATGAGGAGGTGGGTCTGATATCACAAAACTAATGACTGGCAGGGCCAAGAATCAGATTCTGTGCTTTTTTAATGGCAAAGCTTGTGCTCTTTCTACTAAATTGCTCTCTTGTCTAACTAACATAACTGGAGTGGATGCAAAGAAAAACAGAAAATGAAAAATTAAACGGCTAGGGTGGAGAACTGAGCCTGGTGCCTGGCAATGCAGAGGAATGGTCATCACGTGTGAGCTTCATGGCATTGTTTGTAAATGAGGCCTGGGGGATGGATAGGGAGTAGGCTCTGCGGGCTGAGGGATAACAGGATGGAGCATCTCAGGGGTGGGTTGTTTTCCAGATAAATAACTGGGATCATGGAACTACGATTCTTCAGGGCTAGGCTAGGAAATGTGAACCTCTTTCTGAGAGCAGTAGAGACCCATGAAAGAATCTTAGGGGAAAGGTGTTTGAAAGTTCAGAATCTATGGGAAGCAGCGGGGAGTGCAGTCAGTTGGAGTCAGCACAAGCACCAGAATGCTCTAGGATGAGGTACAAGAGTCTAGTTGGCATTCACCCTAAATTAGGAAACTCCCTGGGCAAGTCTATTCCTACACAGAAATCAAACAGGCACCCAAATACCCATAAAAAGGGGGCTTCTTTGTTAAGCTACCAACATCGGTGTGGTCATGACAGCATCATTTGCATCTCTCCAGTTACTAGGTACAGTTGTCAAGCAGCAAGTTGATGCAGGAGAAACACAGTCTCTATTTGCCCCCTTCCAAGGAGTCACGGCATTGCACGTACATCCTCCATTTAGGAGCATTTGTCTATGTGAATTCATGTAGATTTAATGAGTATGTTTATTTTCTGTCAGGCACAGTGCTAGACTCAAAGGAAGTGACACTAAACAGGCTCCACATGATCTCTAATCTCAGGGAACTTACAGAAAAGAGGACGATAAAGTCCAGTAATCAATTCCCAAAGGCAGCATGATTTAGAAAGTAAAGAACCCCGTTTCTGGCTTCCAGCGTGGATATAGAAAACTGGTACACTTTGATGCCACCACAGCAACAAGAAAAGCCTGAATAATTGGCAGAAATATAAATTTCTTGGAGGGAAGGGATCGTTAGGGAGTTTGGGATGGACACGTACACATTGCTATATTTTAAATGGATAGGACTTCCCTGGTGGTCCATGGGTTAAGAATCTGCCTGCCAGTGTAGGGGACATGGGTTCAGTCCCTGGTCCAGGAAAAGTCCACACGTCATGGGGCAACTAAGACCATGAGCCACAACTACTGAGTCTGCGCTCTAAAGCCAGTGTGCTGCAACAAGAGAAGGCACCACAATGAGATGCCTGTGCCCCTGCTCATCGCAATTAGAGAAAGCCCACATGCAGCAACAAAGAACTGCCTCAGCCAAAACTAAATAAAAATTTTATTAAATAAATAAAAAATTAAGTGGATAACCAAGGACCTACTGTATAGCACAGGGAACTCTGCTCAATGTTATGTGACAGCCTGGATGAGAGGGGAGTTAGCGGGAGAATGGATACAAGTATATGTACGGCTGAGTCCCTTTCCTGTTCACCTGAAACTGTCACAACATTGTTCACTGGCTATACCCCAATATAAAATTAAAAGTTTAAATAAAATATTAAAAGAAACAAACACACACACACACACACACACACAAAAAAAACACACATAACTTTCTTGAACCCAGAAGGTGTAACTAACCTGAAATCTAGGGGAAGAGATATGGACAGAGATATGGATATGAGCACTGGCTCACCCATAGCACAGGATGAAGACAAGAGAGTAAGACACCTGCTAAAATTTGTAACCAAGGGCTAAATGTCAGACATGTGTATGATAGAGAATCTGGAAGCCTCACACACAAGGCAAGTTCTAACCCACTCAAGATTCTTCTTGCACCACCAGGCACTCATAAGGAAGATTACGGAGAGGGCCAGAGATGGGGAGAAAATTTCCCTCCTCAGCCAGATGCACGTCACTATGTTCTATCTTCTAAGTTACTACAGACATTACCACCAGTGGTTTCCCTACCGCATAACCACAAAGCCTTTTCCTAACCTCTAGCGGCAGTTTTCTCACCATATTTCCAGCCATTAAGTTTCCTCACCGTTTTCATCTTCTTATTTGATGCAAAGTTCTAAAGTCAATGCCACACTTTAAGCTTTTGTTTCAGCCACATCCTATTTCTGATACAAATGTCTGTGTCAGTTATGTATTGCTACCTAACCAGCTTATATGCTCACAGTTCTTTGTGTCAGCATCTGAGATGAACTCAGCTGGGCAGTTCTGATACCCAGGGTCATTCATGAGACTTAAGTCACCTGATGGCTTGTCTGGAGTCAGATGGTCTAAGGCCTCACTCACCTGTCTGAGGATTGTTGCTGACCATCAGCGAATCCTCTCTCTCCATGTGGTGTCTACTCCTGGAGGAGGCTGGCCCAGGCTTCATCATGCTGCCAAGAATCTAATCTTGAGCTAAAAGACGGCAAAGCCTAATGTGTTTTTCTTTTTTTTAATCATTTACTTTTGGCTGCATTGGGTCTTCATTGCTTACTCTCATTGCAATAAGCAGGGGCTCCTCTCTAGTACAGTGCACAGGCTTCCGTTGCAGTGGGTTCTTTGTTGCAGAGCACAGGCTCTGGGATGGGCAGTTTCCAGTTAACTGCAGCTCCCAGGCTCTAGAGCACAGACTCAACAGTTGTAGCTCACAGAGTGAGTCGCCCCATGGCCTGTGGGATCTTCCTGGACCAGGGATCAAACCAGTGTCCCCTACACTGGCAGGTGGATTCTTAACCATCGGACCACAAGGGAAGTCCCCCAATGTGTTTTTCTACCTTCTATCATGTTTGATGTTTCACTGACCAAAGAAAGTCATGTGATCAAGTTCATCTTCAAAGGGTAGAGAAATAGTCCACCTGTTGATAAGAGGAGCATCAAAGTCACACTGAAGAGAGGTGTACATAAGAGAATGGATGAAATTACCATGTAGCAATCTACAACATCACTATTCACACACACAAAATAAAGCAAGATAAAACATAAGAAATCACTCACCCACTAATACAGCTATAAATAAATTGACAGTAGCATGTGCTGTCAAGGATATGAAGCAAATGAAACTTTAATCTACTGATGTGGTAGTTGGTTGTTTAGTCGCTGAGTCATATCTGACACTTTCTCAGCCCCACGGACTGTAGCACACCAGACTCCTCTGTCTATGGGATTTCCAAGGCAAGAATACTGGAGTGAGTTGCCATTCCCTTCACCAGGGGATCTTCCCAACCCAGGAATTGAACTGGCATCTCCTCCATTGCAGGTGGTCTGCTCCTTTACCACTTCACCACTGAGTCACCAGGGATTCCCAGCTGATGATGAAAGTATGAACTGTTTCAACCACTCTGGAAAACTATTTAGCAGTATTTACTGAAGCTAAAAATATGCCTATACAATGACCCAGAAATTCCATGTCTAGGTTTTATACCCAAGAGAAATAAGAAGATATGTTCACAATAACATGTACACAAGAATACTCATAGCAGCTTTATTCATAACAGCATTGGGAAAGAACCCAGATGTCCATGAACAGAGTGAAATTTTTTAACTGTAGTGTATTCAGACAATGGAATATTACACAGCAATTTAAGAGAGATCTACTGATAATGTGACAAAGATAAAGTTCATAGGCACTATATTAAGTAGTAAAACATCAGACACAAGAAGGTGTACTGTGTGGTTCTATTTTTCTGAACAGGAAAAACAAATCTATAGTGGTAGAAGTCAGAATACTGGTTAACTCTGGAGATGGGGCTCATTGACCTGGGTCGGGCCCAAGAGAACCTTCTGGGAAGATAGAATATCTTCTTTTTGATATGGGTGGTGTGAAAGTGTCATTCAATCATGTCCAACTTTGTGACCCTATGAACTGTAGCCCACCAGGCTCTCTGTCCATGGACTTCTCCAGGCAAGAATACTGCAGTGGGTAGCCATTTCCTTCTCTAGAGTGGTATAGATATATATATATAACTCACTGAGGTGAACACTGAGACTTACAGACTTTTATATAAGTTATGTTATGTCTCAATTAAAGAACTTTAGGGGAATTCCCTGGCAGTCCTGTGGTTAGGACTCCGCACTTTCACTGCCAAGGGTGTGGGTTCAATCCTTTGTCAGGGAACTGAGATCCCACAAAGCCTTTCAGTGTGTGGGGGGAAAAAAAAAAAAAACACTTTAAAACACAAAAACAGAACTCTGAGTACAGAGAAAAGTAGAGAACAACTCCCTGCAGTGAAGTTCTGTAGAGAGAGCCAGACTGTCACTTACCACCTGCAGGACCTCAGTTAACTCAACTTATCAGGCCTCAGTTTCCTATCTGTGAACTGGGGATAACAGTACCTTCCTCAAAGTGTCATTGTAAGGACTAAATAACTTAAAAGATACAAAGTTTAGGGTAGTAGCTATAATACTATCTAGCAATAATAAGCACTAAATAATCATTTGCTATTATGATGATGAATGGCTAAATATTCATTGCTAGGGAGAAAGATGGCCACTATAAGAATAAAAGGAATAATTAACTGAAAGCTTACAAGATGTCAAAAATCTTTTAATTCCACTGCTTCAAAATATATGAAATTTAAAACTAACAGAATTAAAAGACTCATTCAGCAATTCATACATACGGTGGGAGTTTAATGTAACTTTCTCAGTAAATGATAGACTGGAAACTGCTAAGGACTGAATGTTGGTGCTCCCTGGAGTTGACATGCTGAAGCCTAACTCCCAAGGGGATGGTGTTAGGAGGTGAGGCCCTTGGGAGGTAATTAGGTTGTAGGGATGGAGCCCTCATGAATGGGACCAGTGCCCTTACAAAAGAGACCCCAGGGAGCTCTCTTGCTCTCCTTCCGCCATGTGAGACATGGCAAGAAGATGGCCATTTATGAACCAGGAAGTGGGGCCTCCCCAGTCATCAAATCTGCCAGCCATGATCTTGGACTTCCTACTTCTAGGAACTGTGAGAAATAAATTTCTGCTGTTTGTAAGCCACCCAGTATTATTGTTATAGCAGCCTGAGCTAAGACAGAAACCAGTATTTTAAAATGGGTAAAAGACTTTTATACACAAAGAGCATGCTCCATCTAGTGGACATTTGTAGGATACAATACATTGATTTCTACCATCCAAGAAGCATTTATAAAAATGAACCATATATTAAGTGCATCAGTTAGAGACTGCATTCAGCCACAATAAACCCATCCCTACCCTCCCCCAGATTCCCCTCCCCCCCAAAAAAGACAATGTTATGTACCAGTAAGAAGTGCATCATTTTCATGTAAACAAGATGTCCAGAAACAAACAACCCAGGGCTGGTACACCCACACAAGGATACCAACCGGGGAACCAGGATGGTTGTAGCTCTGGCCACAATCTATTCTTTTTTAATCTATTATTTTTATATGTTTAATTTGGCAGCACCATACAGCTGTGGGATCTTAGTTCCCTGACCAGGGATCAAACCCTCAGCCCTGTATTGGAAGCTCAAAGTCCTAACCACTGGACCACTAAGGAAGTCCCCCACACTCTAGGCTGTGGCTTTCACCCTCGTGGTCACAGGATGCCTCCCCTAGCACCAGATATGGTGCCCGCTTGTACAAAAGGCAAGAAGGAGAGAAAGTGAAAGTGTTAGTCGCTCAGTCGTGTCTGAAGACTTTTTGTGACCCCATGGACTGTAGTCCGCCAGACTCCTCTGTTCATGGAATTCTCCAGGCAAGAATACTGGAGTAGGTAGCCATTCCCTTCTCCAGGAGATCTTCCCGACCCAGGGATTGAAGCTGGGTCTCCCACCTTGTGGGCAGATTTTTCACTGTCCAAGCCACTAGGGAAGGAGAGGGATCTGGCTACATGAAACCATTCCTTTGTGACATCTTCCCCAGGACTCACACTCAATGATGTCTCTTTCTGGCCAGGACTGGAGAACGTGGCCTCCCCTGCCAGCAAGAAGGACAGGGAGGTGGAAGTATTTTAATCATGCACATTCCCTGATGGTGTAGTGAACTGAATGCGGCCCCCACCACCACCATCACCAAAAGACATGTCCACCCAGAAACTCTGGTTGTGAACTCAGTTGGAAAAGTGTCTTTGTAGATGTCATTAAATTAAAGATCTTGAGATGAGGCCATCCTGGATATCTGGGTAGACCCTAAATCCGATGATGTGTCCTTATAAGAGACACTTAGAAGACACAGGAGAGGACACAGACACACAGAGAAGGCCATTTGAAGATGGAGGCAGCGATGGGGAGGATGCTGCCACAAGGCAAGGCACACCTGGGGCCACCAAAAGTGGGAAGAGGCAAAGAAGCCTCCTCTCCTAGAGACTTTAGAGGGAACGTGGCCCTGCAGACACCTTGATTTCAACTTCTGCCCTCCAGAAGTATGAGAATAAAATTCTCTTGCTTTAAGCCACAAAATATATATATACATTGCATAGTCCCAATCTGAACAAATAAAACCTAGGTGCTTTTGCAGGTAAGAAGGGGCAGTTTTGGCAGGCAACTACCAAGACATGCCATTTTCCAGGCAAGAGTACTGGAGTGGGTTGCTGCTTCCTTCTCCAGGGGATCTTCCCAACCCAGGGACTGAACCCAGGTCTCCAGCATTGCAGGCAGACGCTTTACCGCCTGAGCCATCAGGGAAGCCCTAGCCCTAAAAGCAAATCTCCACAAATACTTAACATTCAACAACACAAAGATCACACACACTGCTTGTGGTGTGTTATGTGTGTGTGTGCACGTGCTCAGTCACGTCTGAGTCTTTGTGACCCCAGGGACTGCAGCCCACCGGGATCCATGGGATTTCCCAGGCAAGAATACTGGAGTGGGTTGCCACTTCCTTCTCCAGGGGATCTTCCCAACCCAGGGATACACCCCTCCTCTCCTACACTGGCAGGCGACTGCTCACCACTGAGCCACCATATAGGGTGTCGCTAAAGGAGTACTATGAGAGACGATTAGGTCCCCAGATGTTTAGTCTGTAGAAACAGGAAGTGAATCAGCAAGGGGCCCTTCCATGGGAAGAGACACAGGTAAAGGCAGGTCGCCAGGCCTGATGTTTTCGCCCCTGGCGTGAATCCTCTTGTGCACGCTGAGTGAAGAGCTGTGTCGGAAGGCTTTGTCACACTGAGTGCATTCGTAGGGTCTCCCTGTGGTGTGGGTTCTCACGTGGACGATGAGGTGCGAGGACTGGCCGAAGGCTCGCCCGCACTGCGGGCAGACGTAGGGCTTCTTGCCGGTGTGGGTCCGCGCGTGTTTCCTGAGGGATGAGGGCTCCCCGAAGGCTCGCCCGCACTCCGGGCACGGGTAGGGCTTCTCTCCGGTGTGGATCCGCATGTGACTCTTGAGGGTGGAGAGCCGACTCAGGACCTGCCCGCAGGTGGCGCACTCGTACAGCTTCTCACCCGTGTGGATCCTCTTGTGCACGTTCAGGTTGGTGCTCGTGCGGAAGGGCTTCCCGCAGTGGTTGCACTGGTAGGGCTTCTCTCTGGTGTGGGTCCGCACGTGCGTCTTCAGCGACGAGTGCTCCCGGAAGGTCTTCCCGCAGTGGCCGCATTCGAAGGGCTTCTCTCCGGTGTGGGTCCGCATGTGGCTCCTCAGGGAGGACGGCTGGGTGAAAGCCTTCCCACAGTCCTTGCATGAGTAGGGCTTCTCGCCCATGTGGTTCCTCTGGTGCAGGATCAGGTTGAAGTTCCTCGTGAAGGTCTTCCCGCACTGGCTGCACTCGAAGGGCTTCTCGCCGCCGTGCGTCTTCAGGTGGCGCCGCAAGTTGGAGAAGTACTTGAAGGCCTGCCGGCACTCCTGACACTCGAAGCACTTCTCCGCGGTGTGCGTCTTCTCGTGACGGATGAGCTCAGAGCTGTACCGGAAGGATCTGGCACATTTGTCGCACGTGTAGCTTTTATCCCCGCCAGGGACTTTCTCAGGCACGATGAGGCGGGTGGCCCGGAGGAAGGATTTTCGGCTCTCTCGACCTTCAAACGGGCTTCCTTCGGTAGGAAATTGCCGGTACTGAAAAAGCGGTTTGATGCTGTCAAAGGGCTTCCCAAGCTCGTCATATTCATAGAGGTTTTCTCCGACCTGCGGTGGCTCCTGTCAATTGAGGAAAATGGGAAGACCAGAGGCTTTACTTCAGTCACAGGTATTCTCCCACAAGCAAACTGTAGGAGAGGGGCGGTCCTACAGCTCAAACTTTTACCCTCCTCGTGTATCTCTGCCCTTGCTACCCTGAGTTCCTTCAAGAGGATACTCTGCCGCAAAGAGCTATCCTTTTCATTACCTTCGTGGGACTTCTTAGAAGAAGATTTTTTTTTTAATTGTTAAAGGCTAAATTAAGTCTTGCATGTTCCACATCTATGTCAGATTTACAAAAATGGTAAACTTTGCACTGTTTACAACAGCCAAGACATGCAAGCAACCTAAATGTCCATCGACAGAGGGATGATAAAGAAGATAAAGTAATGGACTACTACTCAGCCATTAAAAAGAATGAAATAATGCCATCTGCAGCAACATGGATGGACCTAGAGAGTGTCACATGGAGTGAAGTAAGTCAGAGAACTATCCTATGACGTCCCTTATACAAGGAATCTAAAAAGAAATGATATAAATGACTTCACTTGCAAAACAGAAACAGACTCATAGACTTAACAGTACAAACTTATGGCTGCTGGCTGGCAGGGGGGCGAGGGGACGGGACATGAAGGGACAGTTAGGGAGTTTGGGTTGGGATGGACATGTACACACTGCTATATCTAAAATGGATAACAACAAGGACCTGCTGTAGAGCACAGGAAACTCTGCTCAGTGTTATGTGGCAGCCTGGATGGGAGGGGAGTGTGGGGGAGAATGCAGACATGTCTGTGTATGGCTGAGTCCCTTCACTGTTCTCCTGAAACTGAACATTCACCTGAAACACAACACTGTTAATCGGCTATACCCCAAAACAACATACAAAGGTTTTAAAAATGACTAGCTTTGGGGACTCTGTGAAGATACATCTTGATCTACATTTAGAGTTTTTTCCCCAATTCATGACATTCACAGACACTCTCCCAACAAACTGCTTTCTCCTAGGTAAGTACCACTTGCCTTGAATCTCTCTCTGAGCTTCTTGAGTTTCTAGCCTACAGCAATCCCAGGCTTTTCCTACTGTAGAGGACCAAGAAAAATCCCTTTATGCCTTACCCTTTTCATGCCAATGGATGGAATTGCCGCCAAAATATCTTGATTAGGAATTGAGTCTTGGTATTGAAGGTGAGGACCTGGAATGAATTAAGGGGGAGGAAATATCAAGTGCACAGGGAAGGAAACTCTGGGATCAAAAGGACTAGTAAGCTAGATACATGCAGATTTTTTTTTAATATTGATCCTAAATATGTGAAGAAACTGAATAAGAGGAATATATCAAGACTTCCCTGGTCCAGTGGTTAAGACACCACACTTCCAATGCAGGGGGTCAAGGTTCGATCTCTGGTTGGGGAACTAAGATCTCACATGCCACATGATGTAGCCAAAAAATAAATTTTTTTTAAAAAAGGAACATATTAAGGAGCAAAAAAAATTTTTAAGGTGTTTGGCTATGTGAAGAGTTAAGCAATCACAGGAATAAGGAGTGGAAATAGTAGATAATTTTCTAAGAAAAGATTCCATGAAGACAGCCTGATGTTGAGAGAAAGTATTACTTACAAACAGAGTGGGGAGGAACTGGATGAAATATACACATGAAAGTGCTAAGTGTAAAAAGGAGGTAGGATAATTTAGTCTATGCTCTATGAGACCAGAGTAAAGTATTAGAGGTAAAAAGGCAAGGGAAAGAGGAAAGAAAGTGAAATTTACTGAGGAAGCTCAACCCAACAGCCTTCCCCATCAAGGATACTGAAAGTGTTTCTAAATCTAACACACTCATCTTAGCGACCAGAGCTAGTGCTCCCCTCGCCTGCCTGGTGCTCACCTAAGTGGGCTCCTGGGAAGATCCCTCTCTCGGTGAGGCACAGCTCTTCTCTTTGCTCCAAATGGGAAGACGTCCTGGTTTTGCAGAGCTGATCACCTGTTCATGGGAAAAGATGCAGGGTGTGAGCAGACTGTGCCTGCCACGCAACAGAGGCTGCTACTCTGAAGTCTTCAGGGTCACTGAAGATGGGAACAGCAAAAAGGGCATGCCTACATTCTGATATAGGCTTCCTTTACAAAGCAACTAAAGTACAAGCTCCCTCAATGGGTCCCGAAGAACAGCAGGACTCTCTTATCCCTGTAACCCAGGGCTTGGCTCAAGAAGGCACTTAAGAAGCCCAGGAAGGGCAGACAGGCCTTTCATTTCCATGAGGAAGCCACAAGACTATAATAAGCACCATGAGGGCAGGACCTGTCTGTCTCTTCACCTCTGAATTCCCCAGACCAGCACAGTTCTGAGAACCCACAGTGGCTACAAGAATGTGTGCATGAAGCAGCAAGGCTGGCCTTACCCACAGAGGCCAGGTTCCTGTAGTTCTCCAGCATCACATCTCTGTAGAGGCTTTTCTGGGAAGAGTCTAGAAACATCCATTCTTCCGGTGTGAACAGCACGGCCACATCTGCAAAGGTGACTGGCTCCTAAAATGCACATCCAGGGGCTCAGACAGAGGCCAGCCCCACCAGGACTCAAGAGGACAGTGAGGGGCTTGCAGGCCTGGGGAAGGGAGACTCCTGTGCACAGGATGTTCAGACATGGTTCTAAGGTCCCTCAGCTCAGGCCTCAGAACTGGAACTTTTCTCCATCTATTCTTCCCTCCAAAAATGAGAGCATCCCGAAGTGTGGCAGCCAAGGACCTCAATTTCATGACAGGACTTAGCTACTAACAACTAGCCAGGACTTCCCTGGTGGCATCTGCCTGCCAATGCAGGGGACACAGGTTCGATCCCCGGTCCAGGAAGATCCCACATGCCACAGGGTGACTAAGGCCACGTGCCACAACTACTGAAGCCCATGCACCCAGAGCCCATGCACCACAAGAAGAGAAGCCACGGCAATGAGAAGCCCGTGCACTGCAATGAAGAGTGGCCCTTGCTCGCTGCAACTAGAGAAAGCCTGAGCGCAGCTACAATGACCCAGTGCAGCCAAAAGAAAATGAATGATTTAAAATAAAACAACTACTAGCCTGGAAATCCTTGCCCCTAACCCCAGGGTCCAGCAAGTGAGGTCACTGCTCACCCACCACTAGAGGCCCAGTGCCTGGAAGCCTAGACACCAGCCCTGTGGGGTTGAGAAGCTCCCAGACAGGGGGAGGGGACAAGGAGGCAAAGCGGGAAGAAGAGCAAGGACTTCTGGCTTACCTGTGGACAGGTGGTCAGTCCCCCAGGAGTCATGGCTTCTTCTGTGCTCCCCTTCTGGAGCCAGGCAGGGCCCTGAGCGGACAGAGCTGCAGGAGAATAGGAGAGCCATGAGGGTCTCAGCAGCAGGGCTGAGGCTGCCCACCTCGACTGTGAGTGACCACAGGTGCACACACTCCCTTGGACAAACACACACACACACACACACGTACTGTACACTGAGACGTGCATGCACATATGCTTGCACACACCCACAGCTACTTGGGCACGTGGGCACACTCACCCGCACCAGTACACACACATGCATACACTGTGTGCAGAGACACATACACAAGCACACACACAAACACACAGCTCTTTCATCTCAGCAGCCAATATGCCATCCAGATTAAGGAAGACACGAAAACTTAGGGGCCACATGAGCCACGGCCACAACATGGGAAACACCCAGGAAGCTGAGCTAACACTGCTGGCCTGTTTCACCACAGGATCAACTTGGACGAATATCATGCAGGAGACTTTGGGAAAGTCGGTACAAGGCATTACCACTTAAAGAGGAACTAGAGCCTCTGTCCAACTGTCAGACTTGATAAACAGTTAACCTTGGTCAGTGAGAAGATCCAGATAAGTGCTATTGAGAACAAGACTGAAGCTGTCCCTATCACTGATGTGGTATGATCAGAAAGATCTGGGGAACAAAAAGCTCCCAAAGCAGCCTGTCATCATGAAGGCCAAATTCTACAGCAGAAGAGCTGAGAAGAAGACTAAGGGTGTGGGAGGGGCTTGCAGAGAAGGAAATGGCAACCCACTTCAGTATTCTTGCCTGGGAAATCCCAGGGACAGAGGAGCCTGCTGGGTTACAGTCCATGAGGTCAAAAGGGGTTGGACACGACTTAGCAAATGAACAGCACCACACCAGCTTGAAGCCACATGGTGGGAAATTCATTAAATGGCATCAAGTACTTCCGCATGGAACTCTGTTCAGTGTTATGTGGCAGCCCGGATGGGAGGGGAGTTTGGGGGAGAATGGATACATGTATACATATGGCTGAGTCCTATATATATATGACTCAGCTTCACTGTTCACCTGAAACTATCACAACATCATTAACTGTCTATACCCCAATAAAAACTAAAACGTTTTTATTTTTAACATTAACAAGTGCTTTAAAAAAAAGAAAAGAAACACACACACATTTCCTCCATTCCAAATCTCCGGAGCCACAGTCTCGATTCACCAACAGACTCTGAGGTTTCTACAGCGCTCCTTTCTCCCCCTTGACTCAGCCATGGGTCAGCTGTTCCTCCCTGATTGCAGGGCCCCTTCCTCTGCCCCAACTCTGTAGGGTTGGTAACGCCCAGGACTTACCACAAGCCGAGCACAGAGAAACCACCACTTCCCTGGGAGCCTGACTGAGAAGGAAGTGTCCTTCCTTTCCTGTCTTCAGATCGATAGCATTCCCCCCCCACACCAGGCTCCTCACTCTGGCCTGTTACAGAAGAGAAGTGACGCCCCGCCATCCCATCTCCCTATACCCTTACTTCCCCTCTCAATGGGACCTTTGCCTCGGTCATTAAATCTGAACCATGTCCAATCCTGATCCCATGTTATTAGTTTCACAGGGCAGCTATTAAAAAACTAATAATAATACCACAACCGGGTGGCTTAAAACAACAGAATTGTATTCTCTCAGAGTTCTGGCAGCCAGAAGTCCAGGATCAAGCCATCAGCGGGGCCACACTCCCTCTGAAACTCCGGCTGAGTCATTCCTTGCCTTTTCTTGGCTTATGGTTGTTGTTGTGATTCAGTCCTTAAGTCGTATCTGACTCTGCAACCCATGGACTGCAGCACACCAAGTTCCCCTGTCCTTCACTACTTCCCAGAGTTTGCTCAGATTTGTGTCCATTGAGTCGGTGATGCCATCCAACCATCTCATCCCTTGTCATCCCCTTCTCCTCCTGCCCTCAATCTTTCCCAGTATTAGGGTCTTTTCCAGTGAGTCAGCTCTTCACATCAGGTGGCCAAAATATAGGCCATCAGCTTCAGCATCAGTCCTTCCAATGAATATTCAGGACTGATTTCCTTTAGGGATGACTGGTTTGATCTCCGTGCAGTTGAAGGGACTCTCAAGAGTCTCCTCCAGCACCACAATTCAAAAGCATCAATTCTTTGGCAGTCAACTTTCTTTATGGTTCAACTCTCACATCCATACATGACTACTGGAAAAACTTTGGCTTCTGATGATGAAGGTCAATCCTGGGCTTGTAACTGCGTCCCTCAAATCGCTGCCTCTGTTGTCATGTGACCTTTGCCCCCATGTGTCCCTGTCTTCACAAGGCATCTTCCCCTTCTTAAAATGGCACAATTCATATGGGATTAGGGTCCACTGTCATGAACTCATCTTAACCTGATGTCATCTGCAAAGACCCTATTTCCAAACAAGGTCACGTTCACAGGTACTAAGGGTTAGAACTTCAATATAGGTAGTCTGGTGGGAGGGGGGGCTCACAATACAGCTCTAATACTCCACCTTTCCCTCTGGCTACTGTTTTATCTCTTTGTTCCCCATCATGGGCAATCTCTGTACTCATTCCCTCACCTCGTATTCAGTTCCGAAACACTACCATTCAACAATCAGCACCTCACTAGGGTCCCCTGTGACCTCCATCTACAGGGAGGATCTAGTAAAAATGTTCAGTCATCCAATCCCTCTATCTTAAAACCCACCACCCCAGGCTTCGGAGGGCTTCCCTGGTGGTTCAGTTGGTAAAGAATATGCCTGCAATGGGGGAGACCTGGGTCAGGAAGATCTCCCTGGAGAAGAGAATGGCAACCCACTGTAGTATTCTTGGCACTCAATTCTTGGCACTGAAAAATCCCATGGACAGAGGAGGCTGGCAGACTACAGTCCTTGGGGCCACAAAGAGTTGGACATGAATGAGTAACTAAACACTTCCCTTTGCTGGGCTTCGGCACCCAAACCCCAGCCTCCTCCTCCACTCCTGTTCAAGTTCCTGCCCCGTCACATGCTGGTGTCCCATAAGGATGCCAGCATGCTTCTCCTGCATTGGCAGGTGGGTTCTTTAATGTTGAGCCACCAGGGAAGCCCCCAGTCCCCCTCCCATAAATGCCCCCAATTTTCTGGTAAATGAATGTATACATGACCCACCAAACTATCTCAACTTGACCTCCTGAATACATTTTACACAGTTCCATGCTTCCCTCCTGTGCAGACAAAAGTTAACATAGCCCTCCTGACTGCTCTCCTTAGCAAGGCCAGCTGGCAAGGCTGGCCCTTAGCTGGCCACACAGCATGTGGGATCTTAGTTCCCCAACCAGGGATTGAACCTATGCCCCCTACATTGGAAGCATGGGGTCTTAACCACTAGACCACCAGGGAAGTCCCAGAACTTGGATTTCAAGACAGCTCCCTGACCCTAACTGATAAGAGGGGCTCACTCTGCTTAAACTGTCTGTACAAACAACGCGGTCCATGTTGGATGGCTGCTTCCTTTCCAGAAGCCTGGAGTTTAGGTATGTGCTGGGCAGATGGTGCCCACATGACCAGCCCCCAGGGGAGACCCTGGGCTCTGAGTCTATAATGAACCTCCCTGTAAATTTCACTGTGCACGTGTTGTCACAGCTTGCTGCTGAAGGAATTAAGCATGTCCTGTGTGACTCCACTAGGAGAGGACTCTGAAAGCTTGTGTGTGCCTGGGTGTCCTCCAGGCATCTCCCCAAAAGCCTTTTCCCTTTGCTGGTTTTGCTTTGCATTCCTTTACTGGACTAAATCAGAGCCACAAGTACAACTGTAAGCTGAGTTTGGGGCGTGGCTTTAGGGACCCCTGACACGCCTACTCCATACACACTCCCCAGTCAGACTGCGAGCCCCCAGTGGGAGGGTGTCAGGAGTTTGTCTGCAATTGCTTCCCAGTGCCCTTCTCACCAAGAGATGACAGTCTAGAGCACTTCCAAGGTACTTTAAGAGCAAAGAGTACTCCAAGTACTCCATGAGTACTTTATAGCACAGATGGCCAAAAAGCACTTGAAAAGATGCTCAACATCGCTAGTCATTAGAGACATGCAGATCAAAACTACAGTGAAGTATCACCTCGCCCCTGTCAGAATGGCCATCATCGAAAAATCTACAAACAATAAATGCTGGAGAGGGTGTGGGGGAAAGGGGACCCTCCTTCAGGGTTGGTGGGAATGCAAATTGATACAGTCATTATGGAGAACAGTATGAAGGTGCCTTAAGAAACTAAAAACAGAACTACCATATGACTCAGCAATCCCTCTCCTGGACACATACATGGAGAAAATCATAATTCAAAAAGATACATGCACTCCAGTGTTCACTGCAGCACTATTTATAACAGCCAGGATACCAAACCAACCTAAATGTCCATTGACAGAGAAACGGATAAAGAAGACATGGTACATATATACAATGGAATATTGTATGTGCTACATTTTCAGTTGTGTCTAACTTTTGCAACTCCACAGCCTGTGGCATGCCAGGCTCCTCTGTCCATGGGATTCTCTAGGCAAGAATATTGGAGTGGATTGTCATGCCCTCCTCCAGGGGATCTTCCCAATCCAGGGATAAAACCTACATCTCTTTTGTCTCCTGCACTGGCAGGCAGGTTCTTTACCACGAGTGCCACCTGGGGAGCCCATAAAAAATAAGATGACTTTATATATTCTCTCCCTAAGACAACGACTGCAGTCAGAAAAAGGAAGGTGGATCCAAGTTCCCAGACACAACAGAACACAACACAGCAGGGCCCTCAGGCTGTAATTCCACCAGGCACTCACTCACCAGCACCCTCAGCCCTCCACAGTCTGGGGAGGCCCAGCGCTGGCTCCGGCGTGGCCACCCTCTGCATCTGCACAGCCACCTTCAGCCCCTGGACGGAGTGACAGGAACAGATTATAAAGCCACAGCGTGGGTGGGATCCACTCACACCTGCTCACCCAGACTGAACTGGCGTGACTGGCCCTGCTTTGGGAAACATGCTAAGAGGAGGGACAAGGCTCATTCACCATGTCCAGGTTTACAACTCCTCAACACAAAGCTACTCAGTGTCATGGAATTTCAAGTCCAAGACGGGACGGAGAGAGGGGGCCTGGGTAGGTAAGGCCTCATCTAAGCAGCCTCTGGGAGGGGGGGACATCCTGGGGCACAGAGGAGCCAGTAAACTGACAGGTGAGGCAGGAGGCATGGGTGGAGCCCTGCAAATGAGAGGGTGGGTGTTAGTAAACTATTCCCAAGAGGAAAATCCCTGCTGTGGGAGAAGGGATGGGAACTCTCCTACACCAACGGCCACTCCCTCAGGAAAGGTGTTTGAACCAACTTGTGTATTTTTTTTTTTAATTTCTATTTACATTTGGCTGTGCTGGGTCTTCGTTGCTGCGCCTGGGCTTTCTCTAGTTCCAGTGTGCAGCACTCTCTAGTTGTGGTGAGGGGATTCTCACCACAGTGGCTTCTCTTTTTGCAGAAAATAGGCTGAACAGTTGCAGCTCTAAGGCTCTAGAGCTCGGGCTCAGTAGTTGTGGTACACCGTCTTAGCTGCCCCGTGGCACATGGAATCTTCCTGGACCAGGGATCGAACCCATGTGCCCTGCGTTGGCAGGTGGATTCTTAAACCACTGGACCACCAGGAAAGCCCCTGACTTGCTTACTATAGGATGTCTCTGGCCTCCATGTCCAGCAGGAGGCTGGGTCCAGGAGAACTAACAGTGGCTCTGGGCAAGGTGGTGGCACCAGGGCCAGGAGGAGCAGTCAGAGGCAGGTTTATATTTTGGAGGAAAAGATAGCAGGTCTTGGTGCAGGATGGGACGCAAATGTGGCTGGTCCCTCAGGGCCGGTGATGGGTGGGAGACAGGGGAGAATAGGCCCCTTCTCCTCAGGGCAGGGCTCCAAGCACACCTTAAAGTGTCCTTCTCTGTAACTCTCTCCACCTCAGAATCAAAACATAAGGCCGCGAGCCCAGAGCATGGTTACCAGCCTGGACACTCTCCACACAGCCCTTGGGTCACAGGACCTGCTCATTCCTGCAGGTTTCCTGGCCGTGGAAAGGATGGAAGGATTGAAGAAGGAAATCTGGACCCAGAGAGGCAAGACCTGGACCCTGGGTGCCACCCTCTCCCCTAGGACTGCCCTGGGCCTGACATCACACTGGGGATAATTACACTCAATGCAGAAACACCAAGGCCTGTTCAGTAGTTCTCACCAGGAGCAAAACCTGGGCCTCCAGCATGTTCCCCATTTCCAATCTAGTTGGTCTTCCATTCCTCCCTCCCTCCTGCCTCCCCACTTACAGACATATCCTGAACCTTGGGTCTTCTTGGCAGGGGCTGGGGCCCTCCTAGCAGACCAACCCCCAGACTTACTGCATATTCAGAAGACTGCTGGAGAGCTGACCAGTCCTCTGGAGCCGGAGGCATCACCTCCTCTTCCATCTCAGACTTGATCTCTATCTTCAGGTCCAGCTCTGGCCCCTGGGAAAAGGAGTGGAGAATGCTAAGCAGAAGAGGTGGTATGGAGGCTGTCCTCACCATAAGAGACCCAAAGTTTGGGGGTAGTGCCATCAGAATTTGGGGTCCGTGGGACTTCCCTGGTGGTCCAGTGGCTAAGACTCTGCACTCCCAATGCAGTAGGCCTGGGTTCTGTCCCTGGTCAGGGAACTAGATCCCACCTGTCACAACTAAAGTGTTAATTGCTCAGTCATGTCTGACTCTTTGTGACCCATGGACTGTAGTCCGCCAGGTTCCTCTACCCGTGATTCTCTAGGCAAGAATACTGGAGTGGGGAGCCATTCTCTGCTCCAGGGGGATCTTCCCGACCCAGGGATTGAACCTAGGTCGGTCCCACATTGCAGGCAGGTTCTTTACTGTCTGAGCCACCAGGGAAGCCCATGTCGCAACTAAGACCCAGCCAAATTAATTAAGAAAAGAATTTGGGCAACGTGGGTCTGGCAGTTTCAGACCTGGCAACTCCCCTACTTCACTGTGGGCACCAGCCAACAAGAGTCTCTGAGGACCAATTGCACCAAGGACTTGGACGCACACACCCAACCCTTTTCTAGTTCTGGAGGCGGCCATGGCTGGAGGGTAGACCACCAACCCTCAAAGGCACTGCAAGATATTTTACTAGAAAGGTTTTTGCTTTGTTCCAGGCAGCACTGCACAGCTTGTGAGATCTTCGTTCACCAACCAGGGATTAAACTTGAGACTCTGGCAGTAAAACTGCAGAGTCCTAACCACTAGCCTGCCAGGGGAGTCCCTAAAAAGGTTTTTACAGAAAAGATGGGAGCACTTAGTTCTGAATATGAACACTGTTCTGTGTTTTCCTAGGTTCTGTATCTGCCTGCCTGGCATCTGTCCATCACAGGGCCACAGTCAGTTATCCACATCTCCCATGACCCACAGCCCACACTCTGAACCACCTCCTTTATGGAGTTCTCACACACCAAGCCAATATTCCCCCCACCCTAAATCACCCAAGACGGGTGCTCCCTCCAGATACTTCGTGTCCTGGAGGAAACACCTTGGCTCAAGTGTCTGCCTGGCCCTGGTGTGCACATCCAACTCAGCTACTCCTCACCTTCTCCTATGACAGGGAATGAAGAATCATCTCCCATGAATCTTACCATTTGGAAATCATAGGATGAGTTTTCTTCTGAAATATCCTGCAGAGGAGTAGGCTCTTTGGGTGTAAATTGAGATTCCCAGTCTAAAATGAATGGGGAAAAAAAAAAAAAACTATCTTATTTCAGAAAGAAGTCATGGTATGAAACTGACACACACCTTTTTTTTTTAATATTGACCCTAAACTTGGGACAATACTGAAAGGTAGAAGGTATCAGTGAGCAAGCTTGTGTTACGCTGCGTGCTCAGTCATGTCCAGCTCTTTGTGACCCCATGGACTGTAGCCCGCCAGGCTTCCCTGTCCATGGGATTCTTCAGGCAAGAATACTGGAGTGGGCTGCCATTTCCTCCTCCAGGGGATCTTCCCGATCCTGGGGACAGTCTCTTGTGTCTCCTGCATTGGCCGGCAGATTCTTTACCACTGCAGTGAGCAAAGGGAGATTCTAAAGAGTAGGGCTGTGTGTAGAGTTGGGCAGTGATGGGATGAGGCGGAAACCAGAGGCTTTTCCTGGTAAAAGAATTCATGGAGACTTTTTTTAATATTTATTTACTTTTGGCTGTGCTGGGTCTTCACTGTGGCCCGTGGGATCGTCACCGCGGCATGCGGGATCTTTCGCTGCAATGCATGCGCCTCTCTAGTTGTGGTCCACAGGCACGTGGGCTCTGTAGTTGCAGCTCAAGGGCTCTCCAGTTGTGGCGCTGGGGCTTAGTTGCCCCTCGCTATGTGGGATCTCAGTTCCCTGACCATGTATGGAGCCCATGTCCCATGCACTGGAAGGTGGATTTTTAACCACTGGACTACCAGGGAAGTCCCCTCCATGGAGATTTAGACTGATATTGCCAGAAAGTGTGTTATCAGAGAAACAAGATGTAATCAAACAAGAAATATATATAGAAATGTTCAATATAAAGATGAACCTGGTTATACCCCAATACAAAATAAAAAGTTTGAAGAAGAAAAAAATTTTTAAAAAAAAAAGGCAAACTTGTGACTTCCCTGGTGGTCCAGTGGTTAAGGCCCCACACTCCCAATGCAGGGGACCTGGGTTCAATCCAGGGTCAGGGAACTAAGATCCCATATGCCACTGCAAGTAAAGACCCTTTGTGCTGCAACTAAGACCTGCCACAACCAAATAAATAAATAAATATTTTCAAATTAAAAAAAAAAAAAACTAAAGACAAAGTGTGTGTATGACATGCAGAAATCAGAATCCTCACCCACCACTGGGGGAAAGGTAAATTAGTGTCCTTAATCTCAAAAGAGGGCAACAGAGGATCAGACGGTTGGATGGCATCACCAAAACAACAGACATGGACTTGGGCAAACTCAGGGATATCATGAATGACAGGGAAGCCTGGCGTGCTACAGTCCATTGGGTCACAACGAGTCGGACATGACTTGGCGACTGAACAACAACAAATCTCAAAAGCAGTTTGACTGAATTGAAGCTGTGATCAAAAATCTCCCAAAAAACAAAAGCCCATGACCAGATAGTTTCACAGGAGAATTCTGTCAAACATTTAGAGAAGACATAATGCTTCTCCTTCTAAAACTCTTTCAAAAAACTGCAGAGGAAGCAACATTTCCAAACTCATTCTACGAGGCAACCATCTCCCTTATACCAAAACCAGACAAAGACAACACAAGAAAAAGAAAACTACAGGCCAATGTCACTGATGAATATAGATGCAAAAATCCTCAACAAAATTTTAGCAAACGGAATTCAGCAACACATCATAAAGACAAACTTGTGACTTCCCTGGTCAAGTTGGGTTTATTCCAGGAATGCAAGGATTCTTCAATATACACAAATCAATCAATGTGATACACCATATTAACAAATTGAAAGATAAAACCATATTATCATCTCAGTAGATGCAGAAAAAGCCTTTGACAAAATTCAGCACCAATTTATGATTAAAACTCTTCAAAAAATGGGCATAGAAGGAACCTACCTCAACATAGTAAAGGTCATATATGATAAGCCTACAGCAAACATTATTCTCAATGGTGAAAAACTGAAAGCATTTCCCCTAAGATGAGGAACAAGAAAAGGGTGTCCACTTTCAACACTTATTCAACACAGTTCTGGAAGTCCTAGCTACAGCAATCAGAAAAGAAAAAGAAATGAGGAATCCAGATCAGAAAAGAAGTAAAGCTCTCACTGTTTGCAGATGACATGATACTGTACATAGAAAACCCTAAAGATAGTGTCAGAAAATTACTAGAGCTAATCAGTGAACTTAGCAAAGCTGGAGGATACAAAATCAATGTATAGAAATCACTTGCATTTCTATATACTAACAATGAAAAATCAGAAAAAGAAATTAAGGAATCAATCTCATTCACCATTGCAACAAAAAGAATTAAAAATCTAGGAATAAACTTACCTAAAGAAACAAAAGAACTGTACAAAGAAAATTATAAGACACTAATGAAAGAAATCAAAGACAACATAAACAGATGGAGAGATACTCTATGTTCCTGGGTAGGAAGAATCAATATTGTAAAAATGACTAGACTGCCACATGCAATCTACAGATTCAATGCCATCCCTATCAAATTACCAATGGCCTTTTTCACAGAACTAGAACAAAAAAATTTCACAATTCATATGGAAACACAAAAGACCCACAAACAGCCATAGCAGTCTTGAGAAAGAAGAATGGAACTGGAGAAATCAACCTTCCTGGCTTCAGATTATACTACAAAGCAACAGTCATCAAGACAGTATGGTACTGGCACAAAAACAGAAATATAGACCAATGGAACAAGATAGAAAGCCCAGAAATAAACCCATGCACTTATGGGTACCTTATTTTTGACAAAGGAGGCAAGAATATACAATGGGAAAAAGACAGACTCTTCAATAAACGGTTCTCGGAAAACTGGACAGCTACATGTAAAAGAATGAAATTAGAACACTTCCTAACACCATACACAAAGATTAAACTCAAAATGGATTAAAGACCTAAGTAAGACCAGAAATTATAAAACTCTTAGAGGAAAACATAGACAGAAGAATCTCTCTGACATAAAGCAAGATCTTCTATGACCCACCTCTGAAAGTAATGGAAATAAAAACAAGAGTAAACAAGTGGGACTTGATTAAACATAAAAGCTTTTGCACAGCAAAGGAAACTATAAGCAAGGTGAAAAGACAGCCTTCAGAATGGGGAAAATAATAGCAAATGAAAGAACTGACAAAGGGTTAATTTCCAAAATATATAAGCAGCTCATACAATTCAATGCCAGAAAAACAAACAATCCAATCAAAAAGTGGGGAAAAGACCTAAACAGGCATTTCTCCAAAGAAGACACACAGACGGCTAACAAACACATGAAAAGATGCTCAACACTGCTCATTGTAAGAGAAATGCAAACCAAACCACAGTGAGATATCACCTCACACCAGTCAGAATGGCCATCAAAAAGTCTACAAACAATAAGTGCTGGAGAGGGTGTGGAGAAAAGGGAACACCCTTGCACTGTTGGTGAGAATGTAAATTGATACAGCCACTATGAAAGACAATATGGAGATTCCTTAAAAACTAAGAATAAAACCACCATATGACACAGCAATCCCACCCCTAGGCATATACCCTGAGGAAACCAAAATCGAAAAAGACACATGCATCCCACTGTTCATTGCAGCACTATTTACAATAGCTAGAACATAAAACAACCTAGATGTCCACTGACAGATGAATGGATAAAGAAACTGTGGTACATATACACAATGGAATATCACTCAGTCATAAAAAGGAACTCATTTGAGTCAGTTCTGATGAGGTGGATGGACTTGGAATCTATTATACAGAGTGAAGTAGGTCAGAAAGAGAAAGATAAATATCGTATTCTAACGCACATATACATAATCTAGAAAAATGGTACTGAAGAATTTATTTACAGGGCAGCAATGGAGAAACAGACATAGAAAACAAACTTATGGAGATGGGGAGAGGGGAGGAGAGGGTGAGATGCATGGAAAGAGTAACATGGAAACTTACATTACCACCTGTAAAATAGACAGCAAACAGGAATTTGCTGTATGGCTCAGGAAACTCAAACAGGGGCTCTGTATCAACCTAGAGGGGTGGACTGGGGAGGGAGATGGGAGGGAGGTTCAAAAGGGAGAGTATATATGTATCCCTATGGCTGATTCATGTTGAGGTTTCACAGAAAACAACAAAATTCTGTAAAGCAATTATCCTTCAAGAAAAAAATAAATTAAAAAGAAAAAAAAATGTTTTTAAAGCAATTTGGCAGTTCTTCAGAAAGTGTAACAAAATGACCCAGCAATTCCACACCTAAGTGGAATTCTCACACTCAAGGGAAACGAAAACACATCCACAAAACTTCTTGCTCAGGAAATGTTCAGAGTAGCACTACTCACAGTCACCAAAAGTGAAAACAAACATCCACCACCTGATGAATGGAAACAGAATGTGGTCCTTCCACAAGGAGGACTGCCATTTGGCCTTAAAAAGCAATGAAGCCTCTCATGCTATGACATGAAGGAGCCTCAAAAAACACGATGCTGAGTGAAAGAAGACAGATACGGATGTGTGAGTCCATCTGTATGAAATGTCCAGGACAGGCAAATCCACAGAGACAGAAGGTGGATTAGCGGTTGCTGGGGGCTGAGGGAGGAGGGATGGGAAGTGACCGTTAATCAGTACAGGGTTTCTTTTTGAGGTGATGGAAGTGTTCCAGAGCTGGATAGTGGTGATGGCTGCACAACTTTGTGAATATACTAAAAACCTGTGAACTGTACACTTTAAAAGGGTGAAGTTTCCAGTGTGTGAATATCTCAATTAAAAAAAAAAAAAGACAAGTTGATTTGCAGGGCAGGAATAGAGACACAGACATAGAGAACAGACTTGTGTACACAGCAGGGGAAGGAGGGGGTGGGACGAGTTGACAGAGGAGCACTGAAACATATACATTACGTATGCAAAACAGCAAGTGGGAAGTTGCTGTGTAACACACGGAGCTCAACCAGTGCTCTGACAACCTAGAGTGGTGGGATGGGGTCGGGGGCGTGGGAGGGAGCTTCAAGAGAGAGCAGATGTGTGCATACTTGTGGCTGATCCGCATTGTGGAATAGCAGCAGCCAACACAACACTAAAGCAATTATCCTCCGATTTTAAAAACAGTATACACTTAAAAAAAAACTTAAAAAATAGAAATTGAAACATCTTTTTTTCAACTTTTTTAATTTATTTATTTTTAATTGGAGGATAACAGCTTTACAACATTGTGCTGGTTTCTGCCATACATCTACATGAATCTGAAACCAACAATTAGAGGGGAGTTAGAAAGTGAAAAAAGGAAGGGTTAGAGGAACTCACCCCAAACAGTCTTATTTCCCCTCAGAATAAAGAATCTTACAAATAGTCTCAAACTGACACTTCCCAGCAGCACCCACCCCTCAACCCCAGTCTGGGTGGGTCATGACACCCTATGCCCCCGGGTACTTACCCACACCCGTGACACAGAGAACACCCTGCTCTGCTGCTTTCAGCTCCTCTCTTGGCTCCACCTGGGAGACGAGACTGGCTTTGCATGGTGGAGTCCCTGCTGCTGGAGAAGGACATATGGGCCGAGGGAGGAAGGGCTTGCAGAGGAAAATAAATGCTTCCCCAGCCTGCCCACTCTCCACCTGGGCCTTAGCTCCTGAAGCCAAGCAAGTAGGTGGGGACCTAAGCAATCACATTCAATTTTTTTTTAATGAATTCAATGAGGTTCCTTTACAAGGGCCCAAACCACAAACACTCTCCTCTCTGCCCTTCCGAACTGAGGTTCTCTAAGTCCCAAGGCCAAACTCAAGGAGACCTATGCAGGTCCTGACCATGGAGAAAGTATTAGTCACTCAGTCGTGTCCAACTCTTTGCAACCCCTATGAACTGTAGCCCACTAGGCTCCTCTGTAGTTCCTCTGTCCATGGAATTCTCCAGGCAAGAATACTTGAGTGGGTAGCCATTCCCTCCTCCAGAGGATCTTCCTGACCCAGTGACTGACCCTGAGTCTCCCACAGTGCTGGCAGATTCTTTACCATCTGAGCCACCAGGGAAGCCCTGACTATAGAGAGAATGAAGTCCACTCAATGCATGCAGCTGTTATCCTATGAAAGCCCATGAATGACAAACCTTATGAAACCCACATCGCATCACTGTGGCCTTGTGGCAGGCACTTAAAGGGCAGGGCTTCCCCGCCTACCAATGCAGGAGACGTGGTGGGTTCAGTCTCCGGTCCAGGAAGATCGCTCATGCTGTGGGGCCACTAACCCCATGCACCACAACTACTGAGCCAGTGCTCTAGAGCCAGGGAGCCGCAACTACTGAAGCCTGCGCGCCCCAGAGCTTGCACTCCACAATAAGAGAAGTCGCCGCAGTGAGAAACCCGCGCACCACAACCAGACAGTAGGTCCTCCTTGCCCCAAGTAAAGCAAGACCCAGCACAGCCATAAGTAAATAAATAATTTTTTTTTTTTTAAAGAAAGAGCATCTGCATACAGGAAGAACCAGAGCAGCGAAAGCCTTACCCCTGGGCGCCGGGGTCCTGCAGCTGTCCTGCAGCACGTGTCTGCACAGGTTCCTCCCAGCATCGTCCAGCAACGTCCACTCCTGGATGAGCTCCATCGCCACATCCTCTAAGGTGACTGATTCCTAAGGCAGCGCATGTATTGCGGCTCAGCAAGGACCACCCCCACCGTTCTACAGAATGAGGGTTTATCCCTTGGGGAAGGCACACCCAGTGCGAGAATATTCAGTGTTCTCTGCAAAGCTGGGCTCAGCAAACCTGGCCTGCCTCCTGTTTGTCTAAATAAAGTTTTATTGGCACATGGCCACACCCATCTGTTCATCTCTGTGGTTGTCACTGTGCTACTGGGACAGAGCTCCTACGGCGCACCCAACCAAAAATAATTACTTTAACATTTGGACAAATCTGAAAGTATAAGCGTTGGCTCTCTGCTGCTGCACTATCCAGGGATGGCAGCGCCTGTTCTTCTCAGCTTTACTGAGGTTCTCCTGAACTCCTCATTCAAGGCATCAGAAGTTTGAGCTTGCTCTTTTCATTTTCATGAAGTCCCTAGGATGAGTCATTGTTTTATGCCTGTTAAAACTGGACTTCCATTGCATCTGGGAAACGTGATGGCCTTTTAATCTCGGAATTCTCTAGATCAGCACTGACTGGTAAAGCTCTCCGTCATGAATGGAATGTCCTATGCCTGCACTTTCCAAAAAAAAAGGCAGCCACCAGCACGTGTGGCTCCTGAGCACTTGAGAAATGTGGTTTGGTAACTGAGAAACTAAGGTTTAAATTTTGTTGGATTTTAATTAACCTTAATTTTTAGAGCCACATGTGTTTTCGAGTAGGTCTCACAAGCGATGACAGGGATGGCCGTGGAGAAGTTCTGTGGCTGCCGGCTCAATCTGAGCCCCCTCACTGCCATTAGACTCCGGAATTAGGTACCAAACCCCAGGGTTGCTTTGGGAACTTCCATCCAAGCCAGTTCCCTCTGGAACTGCAGGTCATGCACTGAAAGAAGCTAAACCGTCCCGGGAACGAGGCTAAAGATGCTCCACACTTCCCTCCCCTTTCCGAGAGAGCAGACAGGGCCCCGAGCACAAGATTATCCCACCCTCACAACCATCCAGACTCAATCTTCCCCCTCACCATGATACCAGCGCCAGGGTATAAAGTTTCAGTGTGTGTCCTTCCTGCAATAAGAAAGACAGAGGTAAGAGGAGAAACGAGAGGAAGCAGAACACCAAGCAGAGGTTTGGCCCAGGTGATTAATTCCCTTTCTGTGGACCATGAGCAGGGCGCCAAGCCAAACAGCCAAATTACTCGGAAATTTACTTCAATACGCATCATATTGGGCCCCTCATCATCTTTCACACCACAGGCCCTGACCATTTCTACTGACTCCCCTCACATAATAAAAGGACCATCTTTCCTCTTTGTTGTTGTTGTGCGGTCACTAAGTTGTGTCCAACTCTTTGCAACACCATGGACTGTAGCCCACCAGACTCCTCTTGTCCATGGGATTTCCTAGGCAAGAATACTGGAGTGGGTTACCATTTCCTTCAAACTTGAGTCTTCCGCATTAGCAGGCAGATTCTTTACCACTGAGCCACCGAGGAAGCTCCCTTAAAACACCTCAAGGGACTTCCCTGACAGTCTGGTAATTAAGACTTCGCCTTTCAATGCAGGGGGTTCGAGTTCTATCCCTGGTCAAGCAGCTAAGATCCCACATGCCTCATGTCCAAGAAACCAAAACAAAACAGAAACATCATTTTAACAGATTAAATGATTATAAAAAGTCCACATCGACAACAAAAAAAAATTTTTTTAAACAAAAAAACCTCTAACACTTTCTACTTTTCCTCCATTACCCTTATCAAGTTGGGATTTTTATATGTATTTGTTTAGGTGAGTTTGCTTCTCCCTCCAACCATAACATAAATCCTCCAAGTACAGAACTGTGTCCCTAAAATTAAAAGACACTTGCTCCTTGAAAGAAAAGCTGTTACAAACCTAAACAGTGACCTAAAAAGCACAGACATCACTTTGCTGACAAAGGTCTGTGCAGTCAAAGCTATGGTTTTTCCAGTAGTCATGTAGAGATGTGAGAGCGGGACCATAAAGAAGGCTGAGCGCCGAAGAATGGATGCTTTCAAGCTGTGGTGCTGCAGAAGACTCTTGAGAGTCCCTTGGACAGCAAAGAGATCAAACCAGTCAATCCTAAAAAAATTCAACTCTGAATAATCACTGGAAGGACTGATACTGAAGCTGATGCTCTAATACTTTGGCCACCTGATGTGAAGAGCTGACTCACTGGAAAAGACCCTGATCCTGGGAAAGACTGAGGGCAAGAGGAGAAGGGGGTGACAGAGAATGAGATGATTGTATGGCATCACTGACTCAATGGACATGAGTTTAACTCCGGGATATGGTGAAGGACAGGGACGCCTGGGGTGCTGCAATGCATGGGGTCACAAAGAGTCGGTCACGACTTAGCGACTGAACAACCACCACCACTTTCTTCAGGACTCCAAATCCTGCCACCAGCAGGGCACTTGATGCATACTTTATGTATTAGAGGTTGACAAACTTTTTCTATAGATGGCTAGAAAGTAAATAGCTTAGGATTTGTGGCACGGGACTTCCCTGGTGGTTGAGTGGCTAAGACTCTGCACTCCCAATGCAGGGGGCCCAGGTTTGATCCCTGGTCAGGGAACTATATCCTACATGCCACAACTAAGAGTTCACATGGTGGGCTTCCCTGGGGGCTCATGGTAAAGAATACACCTGCCAATGCAGGAGACACGGGTTCGATCCGTGATCAGGGAAGATCCCACTTGGCTCACAGCCACTAAGCCTGTGCACCACAACTACTGAGCCTATCCTCTAGAGCCTGGGAACTGCAACTACTAAGGCCACGTGCTACAACTCTGAAGCTCACATGCCTAGAGCCTGTGCTCCGCAACAAGAGAAGCCACCACAATGAGAAGCCCGTGCACCGCAACTAGAGAGTAGCCCCTACTTGCCACAACTAGAGGAAAGTCTGTGCAGCAACAAAGACCCAGCACAGTTAAAAATAATAAATGAATAATGAAATCAGGAAATTGAGGGGAAAAAGTCTGTGAGCCACATGTATGGCAACTATTTAATTGTGATTGTAGCACAGAAACAGCCATAGGGAGCATGTAAACACATGTGTTCCAATGAGTGAATGAGTGAGTCACTCAGTCGTGTCCAACTCTTTGTGACCCCAGGGACTATAGCTTGCCAGGCTCCTCTGTCCATGGAATTCTCCAGGCAAGAATATTGTGTTTTATAGTGTTTAAATAAAACTTTATTAATAGAAACTAGCACTGGAACAGTTTTGGCCCACAGGTCACAGTTTGCCAACCCCTACTCTGTATCATGGGCTTCCCTGGTGGTTCAGATGGTAAAGAATCTGCCTGCAATGCAGGAGACCCAGGTTCAAAACCTGAGTTGGCAAGATCCCCTGGAGAAGGGAATGGCAACCCACTCCAGTATTCTTGCCTGAAGAATTCCATGCACAGAGGAGCCTGGCGGGCCCCAGTCCATGGGGTCACAAAGAGTCAGACACGACTGAGCGACTAACTTATACACTTACTCTATATCATGTGGTAGAGAGAATACATCAAACACCAAATACTCTAATTCTATCTCCTACACATCTTAAACATTCAAGCTTTTCCAATTTCACCATCATCACCAAACCCCAACTTTTTCAGCTCCAAAATCATCTGAGTTCTGAACTTACCCAAGCTTCTATACATGTGGACTCTGCATTCATTCTTATCCATCCTAAACTCCATGCTGAATCCAGAAGCTAGTGTTTTGTTTAAATCATCAACAAAATCATATTACTCCGTATTTAAAACTCTGATTCAATGGTTTCCAAATGGCCTTAAAACAAGGTCCAAAGCTTACCATGATCTTCCATGTCCTCCCTCCTCTCCACTCAACCCTTTCACTCCACACTTGGCTTTCTGTTTTAACTTTCTCCATCTTTTCTCAGCTCCTGGAACACACCAGGCTTTGTACTGCCTGAGAGATTATGCTTCTATGGTTCTTTCAAATCTCCTCCCTACTCCGATTCCACAGCCTGACTCTTTGTCTAGCTATACACAACGCATCTTTCAGGTTCAAACGTTTGTCCCTTTTAAGATACTTTTCCTGACTTTAAGTTCTCCCGATTTGTGTTTTCTATTGGTTTGGCCAAAAAGTTCAAATGGAATTTTGTGTAACATCTTATGGGTGTGTCAACTACAACTGGCACTTGTCAAGGGCATCAGCCATCTGCCTCTCCTGGGACTGTATCCTATGATGCTGCTGGGGCTGCCACTGACCTTTGACATGCCCTGAAGAGAGTTCAGGGTGGAGAATACATGAGGCAATATGCCTCAGGAAAACTGGTGGAACAGGTCTTCAGATAGATATTTTTAGGAACTGGTTTTATGAACCCAATCTTTTCATCTCCTCATATCTAGTAAAGCACTAACTCCCTTCATGGTGACATCAGCTCCTCGTGACTAGCAGAAAACTTTCTGTAAAGTAAGTACCTGGTTGAATTGAACTCCCCCTTCACCAAAATCTTATATACTGACCTTCCTCCCCTACCTCTTGGGAACAGTTTCTCAGAACTATCTGAGGTGCTATCTCCTGGGCTGCAGTCCTCAATTTGCCCCCAAATAAAACAACGCACAACTCTCAAGTTGTGCCATTTTTCACATTGTGCAATCACCCTTATTGTTAATTTAAAATCTGTCTTCCCAGCTAGACTAAAACCTCCACAGGGGCAAGTGCTAAATCTATTTTGGTCACATTGTTTCCCCTGTTCAGGGTCCAGTTCACTGGCCCCCCTCCAGTGAAAATGTGCCCAAAAAATCTACTCAAGAATGAAGCAGTACAGCTAGATTTAAAAGGCACATGCCTACATACACACACACACACACACCCCACCACCACCACCACAAACGTCAAAAATAAAAATAATTTTAAATGCTTGATATAAAATCATACCAGATTTCAAGTATCTTTAAGAAACACTGATTCTTTCTAAAAAGACACAGTGGGACATGAAATCTCTGAAAAGAAATACCTCACTCATTAAATCAAAATCTGACATTTAATTTTCCTCCAGAATTAATTTCTTCCTCATTTCTTATTAGAAGTGAGTCTTAAATGTAAATCAAAACGACAATGAGGTACCATCTCATGCAGGTCAGAACGGGCTGCCATCTACAAACAAAAGTCTACAAACAATAAATGCTGGAGAGGGTATGGAGAAAAGGGAACCCTCTTACACTGTTGGTGGGAATGCAAACTAATACAGCCAGTATGGAGAACAATGTGGATTCTCTAAAAAACTGAAAATAGAACTGCCATACAACCCAGCAATCCGACTGCTGGGCATACACACCAAGGAAACTAGAATTGAAAGAGACACGTGTACCCCAATGTTCATCGCAGCACTGTTTACAATAGCCAGGACATGGAAGCAACCTAGATGTCCATTGGCAGATGAATGGATAAGAAAGCTGGGGTACATATACAAAATGGATTATCCATTAAAAAGAACGCATTTGAGTCAGTTCTAATGAGGTAGATGAAACTGGAGCCTATTATACAGAGTGAAGTCAAAAAGAAAAACACCAATACAGTATATTAAAACACATATATGAATTTAGAAAGATGGTAACGATGATCCTATGTGCAAGACAGCAAAAGAGACACGGATATAAAGAATAGACTTTAGGACTTTGTGGGAGAAGACAAGGGTGGGATGATTTGAGAGAATGGCATTGAAACATGTATATTACCATATGTGAAACAGATGACCAGTCCAAGTTCAATGCATGAAACAGGGCACTCAAAACTGGTGCACTGGGACAACCCAGAGGGATGGGATGGGGAGGGAGGGGGGGTTTGGGACAGGGGACATGTGTACACCTGTGGCTGATTCATGTCAATGTAGGGCAAAAACCACCACAGTATTGTAAAGTGATTAGCCTCCAGTTTAAATAAACTAATTTTTTTTAAAAAAGGAGTCTTAAACCTATTATTTTAAAAAGACATTCAATTTACTGCCAACTCAACTTCAGTTCCCAGTACTAACAAACCTTATGTTCTTTTTCCTGGCATCGCAAGTTTTGAAGCCTTCTGCTGATTTACAGGCTGGAGCCAACTTGAAAAGAACTAAATAACCTTACTTTTCATTGATGTTAGTAAGATTTGTGACATAAGTGAAAAATAGCTTTTATTAAGACTCGCTTCCCTTGCAGTAAGTAAAACTGATACAAAGTAAAAGTCACAAATTTCAAGCGCTTTTGAAGGAAAGAAAGGAAAGAAGGAAGGAGAAAGAAAACCAAAGGGAAAGGAAAATTAACAGATCCTAAGCTAGAGAACTGCAAATTGTCAGTCGCAAAAAAAAAAAAAAAAATCGTCTAATTCATCCTTCGATAGAAAGTACATTCCATTTTTCAAATCCACATGCCAAGTCACTCAAACGAATTTGCACACGTAGACTCAGCCCTAAATTTCCTTGGGCAGAGCTGGGTAATCTGAAACGCAATATGCAACAAAACGTGATTTATTAATAAAAAATTATCCTGCATAAAAGAGATATGGAAGGCCTACAAATCCGGAAGGACAAGTGAATGCTGGAGCCAGCTGATGCACCATTCCTTCGCTGCGGGACCCAGACTATACTTCGTGACTTCCCGCGCAATAAGTGGATGACAGTCCCGTCTCCCCAAACAAGGAGTACCTGAGCGCGACAGACTGGAGAGGGGGAGCTCGGCTGCACAGCCAAGCTAGGCGATAGCCGCCCCAGCCCCAGGCGGACCGCGGGGAGGAAGTCCCTTCGCCAGCTAGTCCGTTCTAGGCCCTCAGACCCCTCCCCGCTCCCGCCGAGCATTCCCGAGGGGATGGGCCGCACCTGCAGACTGGCCGGAGACACTCCCACCGCAAGGCGCCGCGCGGTCCAGCACAGCCACCTCTGTCCGCGGCCGAGGAGCACTTCCGCTTCCGGTGTCAGGGCCCCCAGCAGCGGAAGTGGCCGAGGCACTGGCTCTCAGGGCCAAAGGAGCTCCGGACTGTGGCGGGGAGGTTAACTCCTCTTTTATGACCTTGGAGGAGAAATTCTAGTTTCTTTCCCCCGGTTGGGGGTAAGGTTAAGCTCTGGGATGGGGTCTGACCGGACCTAGAGGGTGGAGTTAGGGGCGGGGCGTATGCCACATGGTCCGGGCTAGTTGTTACTGTTGTTTGTTCAGTTGCTAAGTCGTGTCCGACTCTCTGACCCCATGGACGGCAGCGCGCCAGGATTCTCTGTCCTTCACCATTTTCCAGAGTTTGCACAAATCCATGTCCCTTGAGTCGGTGATGCTATCTAACCATTTCATCCTCTGCCGGCCCTCCTTCTTCTTTTGCCCTCAGTCTTTTCCAGCATCGGGGTCTTTTTCCAATGAGTCGGCTCTTCGCATCCGGCGGCCAAAGTATTGACGCTTCAGCAACAGTCCTTCCAATGACTATTCTGGGATGAGCTTAAGCCTGTGGAGTGGGGATTGGGGCGGGACCTAGGCTTGGTGGGTGGGGCGGCGCTTCGCTGGCACTTTGGGATGCTCAGTGTTTGACTTTCCTCTCCCCCTTCCTTCCGCCCCCACCTCCTCGCCTGCCCCGCCCTGCCTTTCTCCTTTGTTTTTGGTTTGGTTCAGGGGTTTGGGGTGTTTTGTTGTTTTCTTTTTGGCTTTCTTAGAAGAGAATAGTGTTTTTTAGAGCGGGAGAGGATGTAAGAAGGGAGAGCCGACTTTTTTCGCTGGATAGTAGCCAGTTCTTTGGGGTTGGGTTTTTTTTATGTTTTGATGCTTTATACACAGGAATGATATATTTTACAAACTAGCCTGTGAAATCAAAAACATTTCTTAATATGTCTCAAAGGGAAAGGGAACTTTATAATGACACGCTTTCATATTAACCAGTATGACAAATCATAAGAAACTTAACTCCATGTTCAAAGTAAAATATACAGAACAAGCATTTTGAAGTCAGCTATTGTGTGTAACTCACAGTTAATATTATGTGTACATGTCTCATTATTTCCTCCAAGGTTATCAACCAATGAAGCAGATATTCCTTTGATGCAGAAGCACAAACACATATTTGTTTTTTAGTTGAGCAAGTTTTATTC
>SJYQ01003774.1:198917-228534 GCA_006410935.1 Redunca redunca
TTCTAAAAGAGATCAGTCCTGGGATTTCTTTGGAAGGAATGATGCTAAAACTGAAACTCCAGTACTTTGGCCACCTCATGCGAAGAGTTGACTCATTGGAAAAGACTCTGATGCTGGGAGGGATTGAGGGCAGGAGGAGAAGCAGACAACAGAGGATGAGATGGCTGGATGGCATCACTGACTCGATGGACGTGAGTCTGAGTGAACTCCGGGAGTTGGTGATGGACAGGGAGGCCCAGCATGCTGCAATTCATGGGGTCGCAAAGAGTCGGACACGACTGAGCGACTGAACTGAACTGAACTGATAGTCCATGGGGTCACAAAGAGTGGGACACAACTGAGTCACTTTCTTAGTAAATTCTATTTTATTACATTTGATCTTTTTTCTTTTTCTTTTTCTTTTTTTTTTTTTTGGCCATGCTACATGGCATGTGGGATCTCAGTTCCCCAACCAAGGATGGAACTTGCACCTCCTGCACTGGAATCATGGAGTCTTCACTGGCCCACCAGGGAAGTCCCCTGTTGGGACTTCTAAGTGAAGTCACATACTTCTAAGTGAAGTTTCCCCCATACTTCCAAAATAAGATAATGCTGATGATAACTTATAATGAATTTCACGTTTGACCTTATTTTTTTGTGTAACAACAGTTGTGAAAATTGTTAGTCTTAAAAAAAAAAATTCCTCCCTTAACATGCATCTTTTCTGAAACTTGTCAAGACAATTGGACACATTATGACAGCAATATTCAGAAAGATAACCTTTTTTTTTCCTTGAGTTTGAATTTTAATGTCAAAATAAGGTCTTAAAATAACCCTTTCACAAAAATAAGGTAGCTTTATGCTGTAAAAACATTAGTTCTTTGTCAAAGGTTATGTTCATCTGTTTTCATGTATGTTCTGCTGTCACCACCTGTCAGCATCATCTTTAATGTTTATGTATTTATTTATTTGACCACCCAGGTCTTACTTCCAGCACATAGGGTTTTGGGTTTGTTTCTTTTTTCCCACATGTAAACTCTTGGTTGCAGCATGTGGGATCTAGTTCCCCTACCAGGGATCAAAGCCAGGCCCCCAGCACAGGGAGTCTTAGCCACTGAACCACCAGGGAAGTCCCTAGCATCTTCTTTAAAGATCTCTTTTTCTTTTGTATAGAGAGCTACATGGTGGCTCGTTGGCTATCCAGGTATGCTTTGCAGCCTAAATGTATAACCCTGACAGTGAAGAAGTCAATTGTGGTTTCATGAACATGCTGAGTTGGTCCCAGTGTTGTCTGCACATCTCAACAGATCTTGAAGGAATAAAACTGGTACTCCTCATCACAGTGCTTTTAATTTTGCCACAAATCCCATAGCACATTCCACATTGGCTGCAGCACTTTGTCAGGGAAGGAAAGCTAATATTCAGATGGACACCAAACAGTGAAGAGCCATATACATTTGGCAGGGAGGATTTATCATCATAACATGGGAAAGGCTTAGATCCATCCCTTCATTTATACTTGCAAAGCTGGTGCTCACTTCCCAGGAAGTTCAAGCTGGCATTCAGGTGTTTGTCTGTCTTGTGAATTCCCTTCTGGTTAGTCTGCAAGGTAGCCCTCCAGTCAGTAGCCTGGGCCTGCTCCTGGCACCTGAAAGCTGTGGTCAGGAGAGGGATGAGGAGAGTGGGAGGCAAAGGCCATTGGTGCAGCGTGGAACCCCATGTGTCTCCAGAGCCCGCAAGGTGGGTGCCCCTCCCCGGAGCCCCCAGGCCGCCCTCAATAGCAGAACCAAACCGGGTTTGATGACCTTGTGCATGCGTGCCAAATCGCTTCAGTTGTTTCTGACTCTTTGCAACCCTATGGATCATAGCCCACCAGTTTCCTTTGTCCATGAGATTCTCCAGGCATGAATGCTGGAGTGGGTTGCCATGCCCTTCTCCAGGAGATCTTCCGAACCAGGGATCGAACCCAGGTCTCTTATGTCTCCTGCAGTGGCATACAGGTTCTTTGATCCACATCCATGTGTCCTTCCTGGTCCTCACAGCCTCCACTGGGCTTCCACCAGGGAGGTGACCTCACTGTACAGTATTTCTAAATCTTGTTTCAGAATAAAAGCAGAAAAAGCTGGAAACTTTGAATTCTGTTTTCCTGCTTTGATGATATAACCAAATAAGGGAGAGATTGTGTTAGGTCAGGTTCCTGTAGTGGGGGGCTGAGTGGTTGGGATTTGTTGGGAATGCTACCAGGAGAGGGAGAGAAGGAAAACAGGATGAAAGAATGGAACAAAGATGTAGGTTCAGCCAGAGTCAAAATCACCTTGTGGCTTCCCTGGTGGCTCAGTGGTAAAGAATCCGCCTGCAAGTGCAGGAGACACAGATTTGATCCCTCTTCTTGGAAGATACCACATGCTGTGGAGCAACTAAGCCAGAGCACCCACAACTACTGAGCCTGTGCTCTGCAACAAGAGAAGTCACTGCAGTGAGAAGCCTGCACACCACAATTAGAGAAAGCCCGTGCACAACAATGGAGACTGAGCACAGCTAAAAATATATAAATGATAAATCAACCGATTTTTTTAATTAAAAATTTAAATGTAATGAAAGAGGAAATGACATTCATATTCTGTGTAGCAACTTTTGAGGCAGTGGGCAAACATAACCAGACAAAGATTTGATCAGAGTAGTGGACACCCCTGATGCTCTGCCCAGATCCCATCCATCACTTTACCTGTCAGGTTATGTCCCCACCCTACCCCAGGGGCAGCCCACGGTCAATGACTGACACAGGGCGATAAAAGGCCTCACCTCAAGACAGATCATCTCCATGATGACATACTGGAGTATGACAGTACATATTCCAGAGCTCCCCCACAGAATTAGCTGCGGTGACCCCTAGCCTCCCTTAAAAAAAATGTACATCCCAACCCCTCCTCCCCCGAACAAACCATATACATCCCAAGATACCCTCAACAAATTATTTGCATGCTAACCATTACTCCCCTCAACACAGCATGTGCATTCTAATCCTTACTCAAAAACAACAAAAAAAGATCATTTGTATGCCAACACTTAACCATGCAACAAATTATGTCATCCTAACCCTTACTACTTCAACAAGTCATGTGATCACAACCCTAGCACCTCTGACAAATTATGTACATCCAAGCTCTTAACCTCACTCCCCCAACAAAGCATGGGCATCTTAATTCCTGTATCAAGATCTGCTGAAAGGCAACTGGCTTAAGATGACCACCTTACGAAAGGATTTCTATCAATTAGCACAGGCTATTTTGGGAGCTATTCTGAAGGCTTCCTGAGAAGAAATATCTTTCCTGGGTCTGAGAGTTGGAAGGGGAGTTGGAAGAGAGAGAAAGGGAATTTCAGATAGTGGGAATATCATGTGCAAAAAGACTCCATGAGAATGGGGGACTTTTGTCTGTTCAGTTTTATCCCTTGGACCTGAGAATGGAGAGTGTCCTCTAGGGTGAGGCTGAAGGTTGAGCCTGGACTCTACGATATGTAGATGCCCAGAGATCCACATTGTTGGGAGTTACTGGCTCCTACCACCAGAAGACCTCTCAGGAGCTAGACTTCTCTGAAGCAGCTGATAACTACTTTCTGAAAATCTTTATGTTCATGTATTCATTTAAATAAATATTTATTGAACACCTACTGTGTGCTAGACCCTATGGGAAGTGCAAAGATTATAGCAGTGCAAAAGCTAAACAAAAACCCTTGCATATGATTATCTCAATAGATGCAGAGAAAGCCTTTGACAAAATTTAACATCCATTTATGATAAAAACTCTCCAGAAACCAGGAATAGAAGGAACATAAGAAAAGCTATATATGACAAACCCACAGCAAACATTATCCTCAATGGTGACAAATTGAAATCATTTCCCCTAAAGTCAGGAAAAAGACAAGGATGCCCACTTTCACTGCTACTATTCAACATAGTAGCAATCAGAGCAGAAAAAGAAATTAAAGGAATCCAAATTGGAAAAGAAGAAGTAAAACTCTCACTGTTTGCAGATGACATGATCCTCTACATAGAAAACCCTAAAGACTCCACCAGAAAATTACTAGAGCTAATCAATGAATATAGTAAAGTTGCAGGATATAAAATCAACACACAGAAATCCCTTGCATTCCTATACACTAATAATGAGAAAGTAGAAAAAGAAATTAAGGAAACAATTCCATTCATCATTGCAACAAAAAGAATAAAATACCTAGGAATATATCTACCTAAAGAAACTAAAGACCTATATATAGAAAACTATAAAACAGTGGTGAAAGAAATCAAAGAGGACACTAATAGATGGAGAAACATACCATGTTAATGGATCGGAAGAATCAATATAGTGAAAAATGAGTATACTACCCAAAGCAAGCTACAGATTCAGTGCAATCCCTATCAAGCTACCAGCGATATTTTTCACAGAGCTAGAACAAATAATTTGTATGGAAATACAAAAAACCTCGAATAGCAAGAGCAATCTTGAGAAAGAAGAATGGAACTGGAGAAATCAATCTGCCTGACTTCAGGCTCTACTACAAAGCCACAGTCATCAAGACAGTATGGTACTGGCACAAAGACAGAAATATAGATCAGTGGAACAAAATAGAAAGCCCAGAGATAAATCCACACATTTATGGACACCTTGAGATTACCTAGGGCTTCCCTAGTGGCTAAGAGGTTAAAGCGTCTTCCTGCAATGCGGGAGACCTGGGTTCGATCCCTGGATCAGGAAGATCCCCTGGAGAAGGAAATGGCAACCCACTCCAGTATTCTTGCCTAGAGAATCCCATGGACAGAGGAGCCTGGTGGGCTACAGTCCATGGGGTCGCAAAGAGTCAGACACGACTGAGCGACTTCACTTTCACTTTCATGGACACCTTATCTTTGACAAAGGAGGCAAGAATAAACAATGGATTAAAGACAATCTCTTTAACAAGTGGTACTGGGAAAACTGGTCAACCACTTGTAAAAGAATGAAACTAGAACACTTTCTAACACCATTCACAAAAATAAACTCAAAATGGATTAAAGATCTAAATGTAAGACCAGAAACTATAAAACTCTTAAAGGAGAACATAGGCAAAACACTCTCCGACATACATCACAGCAGGATCCTCTATGACCCACCTCCCAGAATATTGGAAATAAAAGCAAAAATAAACAAATGGGATCTAATTAAAATTAAAAGCTTCTGCACAACAAAGGAAACTATAAGCAAGGTGAAAAGACAGCCTTCAGAATGGGAGAAAATAATAGCAAATGAAGCAACTGACAAACAACTAATCTCAAAAATATACAAGCAACTCCTGCAGCTCAATTCCAGAAAAATAAATGACCCAATCAAAAAATGGGCCAAAGAACTAAATAGACATTTCTCCAAAGAAGACATACAGATGGCTAACAAACACATGAAAAGATGCTCAACATCACTCATTATCAGAGAAATGCAAATCAAAACCACAATGACATACCATTTCACACCAGCCAGAATGGCTGCGATCCAAAAGTCTACAAGCAATAAATGCTGGAGAGGGTGTGGAGAAAAGGGAACCCTCTTACACTGTTGGTGGGAGTGTAAATTAGTACAGCTACTATGGAGAACAGTGTGGAGATTCCTTTAAAAACTGGAAATAGAACTTTCTTATGACCCAGGAATCCCACTGCTGGGCATACACACTGAGGACACCAGAACTGAAAGAGACACGTGTACCCCAATGTTCATAGCAGCACTATTTATAATAGCCAGGACGTGGAAGCAACCTAGATGTCCATCAGCAGATGAATGGATAAGAAATAAGTGGTACATATACACAATGGAGTATTGATCAGCCATTAAAAAGAATACATTTGAATCAGTTCCAATGAGGTGGATGAAACTGGAGCCTATTATACAGAGTGAAGTAAGCCAGAAAGAAAAACACCAATACAGTATACTAATACATATATATGGAATTTAGAAAGATGGTAACGATAACCCTGTATGCGAGACAGCAGAAGAGACACAGATGTATAGAACAGACTTTTGGACTCTGTGGGAGAGGGAGAGGGTGGGGTGATTTGGGAGAATGGCATTGAAACATGTATAATATCATATGTGAAATGAATCGTCGGTCCAGGTTCGATGCGTTACACAGGATGCTTGGGGCTGGTGCACAGGGATGACCCAGAGGGATGGTATGGGGAGAGAGGTGGGAGGGGGGTTCAGGATTGGGAACACGTGTACACCCATGACGGATTCATGTTGATGTATGGCAAAACCAATACAGTATTGTAAAAGTAAAATAAAATTAAAAAAAAAAACCCTTGCACTGTGGAATTGGCATTCCAGTAGTGGAGAGAGACAATAAACAAAATAAATCAAGTAAGAAACTTCCCTGGTGGTCCAGTGGCTAAGACTCTGCATTCCCAATGAAGGGAGCCCAGGTTTGATTCCTGGTCAGGGGGCTATATCCCACATGCAGCAATTAAGAGTTTACATGCTGCAACTAAAGATCCCACACGCCAAAACTTAAGACCTGGCACAGCCAAATAAATATTTACTTATTCATTCATAAATAAAGTAAGTAAGCAGATTGCTCTGTATATTAGGCTTTCCTTATAGCTCAGTCAGTAAAGAATCCACCTGCAATGCAGGTGACCCCAGTTCAATTCCTGGGTCAGGAAGATCTGCCGGAGAAGGGATAGGCTACTCATTTTAGTATTGTTGGGCTTCCCTTGTGGCTCAGCTGGTAAAGAATCCACCTGTAAAGCGGGAGACTTGGGTTCCTTTTCATATATGCAAAAGTGATATATTATAAAACCTTATTTCCAAATAAATCTGTAATAGCTTGTTCAATAAGAATAAAATGAAAACTATAAAGAATGAGAAAGACATCATGTCATAGTTTAAATATTACGTTTGGTGGCATGTAAAATAATGGTGGCTTCCCTGGTGGTACAGATGGTAAAGAATACACCTGCAATGCTAGAAACCTGGGTTCGATCCCTGGGTCAGGAAGATCCCCTGGAGAAGGGAATGGCAACCCACTCCAGTATTCTTGCCTGGAGAATTCTATGAACAGAGGAGCCTGGTGGGCTACAGTCCATGGGGTCACAAAGAGTCTGACATGACTTAGTGACCAAACAACAAAATAATGGTGCCCCTTTAAGTTGATAATGCTTTAGGTTTGCTTACATATAGAATGTATAGAGAGGGGAAATGTTAACTCTACCTTAGAGTAGGGAAGAAGGCAGAGTAGAGCTCCGGGGGATCTACTTTGGGAGTCAAGGAAGGATGTATAAAAAAACAAAAAATGCACACGTGGAAGTTGTGGCCAAGGGCAGAGCAGTGGAGGAAAAAGGGAAATTTCAGGTGGAGGTGACCACACAGAGGCCGGACCACGAACATGTGTGCAGGGGTGCCTAAGCAAAGTTGCTCAGGAAAGCTGGGCAGCCTGAGGGAGAAGAGTGGGAAATGAAGCTGGAGAGGTGAACTGGGGCCAGATTGAGTGGGACTTACATGCCTATGATGCACATTTAGCCTGCAAAGTATCTGTGGCGCTGCGGGACAAAGAATGGGATGAAAGAACAACCATTCTGAAGACTGTTAAAGTTACTCCAGATCAGAGATGTCTGAGGGACAGAAAAGTGGAATAATTTTTCCCAAGTCACATAGCTAGTAACTGGCCAAGCCAAGATTTGAAACTAGACATCTGGCTCTAGAACTACCACTCTGCAACAACATTGGCCTGACCATCAGGTGGCACTGTCTGTCCTTCTTGATCAGCTCTTGCCTCCGACTCTCACTCCACCTTCAGAGGGCCACTAGGGAGAAAGAACAGGAAGGCCCACCTCATGGCTGCTGGGCCAGTGAGACGGTGAGAACCCAACAGTCTCACTGTGCAAGATTCACAGCCTTGTCGACCCCAAATGAAAAAGTGAAAGTGTTAGTCACCCAGTCGTGTCTGACTCTTTATCACTCCAGGGACTGCCACCACCCAGGCTCCTCCATCCATGAGATTCTTCAGGCAAGAATACTGGAGTCAATAGCCCTTCCCTTCTCCAGGGGATCTTCCTGACCCAGGGATTGAACCCAGGTCTCCTGCATTGCAGGCAGATTCTTTATTATCCGAGCCACCAGGGAAATCAACCCCAAGAGCTGGCTAATTCCACCAAGCTCCAACCACCCAAGGAAGTCCCTCTTCATCTTCTCTCATTCACACACTAGTCTCCAACTCTGTCTAGAGTTGATGTTGACTGTACTTGTGTCTCCACTTCTTCACCTCCCATTTTTTCCTCAATCTACTCCATTCTGGCCTCCATCATCACCTCCACCACCATGATCTCTGCCACCAACCTCCACTGTTATCAGTACCATCACCATCACAACCACCACCTTTACTGAAATGAAGCAGGACCCCATGGTCCTTGCCCCCCTACCAACATGTCCTCTCCCTGCCTTTTGTCTGTGATAAACTTTACTCAAAGAGTAAGTTTAATTAGAGAAGTGAGAAATGTGGAAACCATGGAAAACAGTCAAAGGAGACTAAATAATAATAATGTAGTCATTAAGCAGTCAATGACCTTTCGCTCTTTCTCAAGGGCTGTAGATAATATTCTGAGCGATATCCTGTGAGCTGTCTTATAGATACTGAAACACCAGGTGGAGAAATTAACTACATGATGACCAGACTGTACCCAGGACTTGAGCTGCCACAATTCTGAGAACCGACCAAAGCAATGGGAACAAGTGTACCCTGGAACTAAAGATAACTGTATCTAAAACAACCAAGATGATGCTGGTCAGACCAACTGATGACCAATTTAAAGATAACTGTTAGAGATGACTATGCTGTTTCTGCATGGAGCCCCCACCACCACCCCTGGACGCTATAATGCTCTCACTCCCTGCTTCTCAGCCCCGGTGGGACGGGCCTTTGGAGAGATGTCGGCCATCCACCCCCCAGCCCCAGTGACCAGCATCTGAAATAAAGCAAACTTCTCTTTCCACCAACCTGGCCTGTTTATTGGCTTTTGAGCAGTGAGCAGCCGGGCCCACACACTCCTTTCAGTAACATTATCACCATCAGCACCACCAATACAACTGTCCCTGCTGCCACCATCATCTCCGCCACCACCTGTACTATCTTTCTCCACCAGTATCCTCGTCACCGCTATCATCCTCACCGCTGGAGCTGCTCTTCCCAAGAATAGAACAGCCTCCTTACTGCTCTGTCCTGTGAATGCTTTCAGTCAATTCACTTTGGTCTCTTTCCTTGGTCCTCCATGAAACTGTACTCTACTCGTCTCTCCCCATCTATCTGGCCATTCTTGCCCTGTTTTCTCTATTAGCAGCTCCTCCACTCCCTGAGTTTGGGGGGAAGGGGGGATGTGGCTTAGCTGGATCTTCATTGCTGCTTGCAGACTTTCTCTAGTTGCAGACAGCAGTGGCTCTTCTTCATTTCAGCACCCAGGGTTCTCACTGCGGTGGCTTTTCTTGTTATGAAGCACAGCCTCCAGAGCACAAGGGCTTCAGTACTTAAAACACATTGCCTTAGTTGCTCCACAGCATGTGGGACCCTCCCCGGCCAAAGATTGAACCTGGGTCCCCTGCTTTGGCAGGCAGATTCTTAACCACTGGACCACCTGGGAAGTCCCTTCACTCCTTGATTTTTAAAACGCTTACTCAGGACTCTATTATCAGTCTACAGTCACTGTCTCAATGATTTAATCTATTATCATGGCTATGAATGGGCTTCCGTGGTGGCTCAGTCGATAAAGAATCTGCCTGCAATGTGGGAGACCTGGGTTCAATCCCTGGATTGGGAAGATCCTCTGGAGGAGAGACTGGCAAACCACTCCAGTATTCTTACCTGGAGAATCCATGGACGGAGGAGCCTGGAGGGCTACAGTTCATGAGGTGGCAAAGAGTCCGACACAACTGAGCGACTAACACTTTCACCTTCATGGTTATAATTGCCATCTATTGGCCAGGAGTGGAAGGGGGAAAACCCTCCATTTTGTGATCTAGATTACATATACAATGTATATTGAAATCACAACACCTCAAAATCAACTTATCCAAAACTCAATTCTACCTCTCCCCCCAAATCTGCTTTTCCTCAAATGTATCCTTTTTCTATAGTTCTATATAGAAAACATTGTGCTAATTTTGTTCACTGCTATATCCCTAGAAAGTAGCACAGATCCTGTCATTCAATATATTCATCTTGGGCATTTCCTTGGTGGTCCGCTGGCCAAGACTCCACTCTCCCCCAGCAGGGAGCCAAAGTTCAATACCTCATCAGGGAACTAGATTCTCCATGCCCCAACTAAAGATCCAAGACCCGGCACAGACAAACAAATATAAAATAATAAAAATTTTCATCTTAATAAACATTTGCTGAGAGAGGGAATGGTTCCCAAATCTTACATTGGTCTAGACAGCCCCAAAAGACCAAATAATTCATCACCTTCTACTATATTTTGAGACTCCAGTCAGATTTGATGAGTGCTGTCTTCTGAGGGAGAAGGGGAATCCCCAGATTTGTTAAAAGAAAAAGAAAAAAAGACTCTTCCACCAGATTTCCCTCTGGCACAGTTTTACTTCTGTCTAAGAAACTTCCCTTCTTTAATTTTTTTTCTTGGCTCTCTGTGATCAGTTAATTTTCTTAGTTTTTCTTTATAAGGATACATCTTTGTTTAACCTTCATTCCTCAATGATGTTTTCACCAGATGTAAAATTCTGAGTCGACAGTCTCTTCTTTCATCATTTAAAAACACTATTCTACTCTGTTCAGTGTTATGTAGCAGCCTGGATGGGAGAGGAGGCTGAGGGGAAATGGATACATGTGTATGTATTGCTGAGTCCATTTGCTGTCCACATGAAAGTATCACAACATTGTTAATCAGCTATACTCCAATATAAAGGTTTTTTAAATAATTAAAAAATTTAAAAATGACTCTTCCAAATCAGTATTATGAAAATGACTATACTACCCAATCTACAGATTCAATCAATTTCTATAAAATTACCAAAAACATTTTTCACAGAACTAGAACAAAAATTTTTACAATTTGTATCGAAACCCAAACTATGCCAAATAGCTAAAGTAATCTTGAGAAAGAAGAAAGTAGCTGGAAGAATCAACCTTCCTGACTTAAGACTATACTGCAAAGCTACAGTAATCAAGACAGTACAATACTGGCCCAAAAACAGAAATATAGATCAATGGAACAAGACAGAAAGCACAGAGATAAACCCACACACCTTTGGGCACCTTATCTTTGACAAAGGAGAAAAGAATATACAATGGAGAAAAGACAGCCTCTTCAATAAGTGGTGCTGGGAAATCTGGTACAGCTACATGTAAAAGAATGAAATCAGAACACTTCTTAACATCATGTACAAAGATAAGTTCAAAATGGATTAAAAACCTAAATATAAGACCAGAAACTATAAAACTCTTAGAGGAAAACATAGGTAGAACATTCTTGGACATATATCACAGCAAGATCCTCTTTGACCTACTTCCTGGGTCATTGTTTTAATGGAAGTAAAAACAAAAATAGACAAATGGGACCTAATTAAGCTTAAAAGCTTTCACACTGCAAAAGAAAACTATAACAAGATGAAAAGACAACCCTCAGAATGGAAGAAAACAATTGTAAATTAAGTAACTGACAAAGGATTCATCTCCAAAATATACCAGCAGTTCATGCAGCTCAATATCAGAAAAACAAACAACCCAATCAAAAAACGGGCAGAACACCTAAATAGACATTTCTCCAAGGAAAACATACAGATGGCTAGTAAATATAAGAAAAGATGCTAAACATCAGTAATTGTTAGAGAAATGCAAATTAAAACTACAATGAAGTAACGTGACTCATCAGTCAGAACAGCCACCATCAAAAAATCTGCAAATGGAACTGACAATGACTAGTGGTGTGTCTAGGCCTCCTGGGGCCAGGTTGACCACAGCAAGGAAAGCACCACAGGCACCACCGGAAATCTACAGTGATACAGCATTCCCGTCCCTGCAGTCCACTGCCAAGCAAGTAAAAGCAGGCAATATTGAGACTTCGTAAGGGTCGACTACCTCAGATTTGCTGCACTAGTTGTGAGTTTCATGTGGATCACAACTTCTGGATAAAAAGACTGCAGATATTAAGTGTCGATGTGAAACTAGAAATCAGCTCTACTGAATTCCTATGAGAAATCTTGCAGAAAGTAGGCCATTTGGGTTCTGATCTGCTATGAAAGACGTAGATTTAAATGACCTTAATTAACCTGTCCTGTGCCCCATCCATAAGAAATTCTCTGTAGCAGGTTGTGGCTGGATTAGACTTCCTGGAACATTTCACTCTCATAAGAACTGATGTGTTTGGATAATCTGTGGAGGGTTCCAACTTATAATTTAAACTTTGAGTTGTATCCTGAGGTAACCACAAATTGAATTCAACCAAACTTGGGTCACCAAGTGGCGAAAGGGGTAGGAGGGACTAATCTTATTTCTTTTAGTAATTTTTTATTTGGGTAGTGCTTTTTCTGTGTTCCATATTAAAGTGGCATTTTGTTTTTTTGGCTATCACTTGGAATAGTTCTTTGACAGAGCATATCGCTTAGCTAAATAACCTGAAGTATGCATTGGAATTACAAAATGTCTCGTGAATTTGCAGATCCCTAGAGAGGAACCAAATGGCTTTAACATACAGGGCAGTAAATGAAGGGGGCTCTAGTTCAGGTGCTACTAAAGCCTCCCCTAATCAGGTCTAAACTGCATAGTAAACTGGTGGAAAGAGTTTGTATAGCTTCTGCTCAGGCCAAAGGAGTCACTGACGTGTGTTCAAATTCAAAGCAGTGAGAGCAGAACCTCAACTTAAAACACACTTAAGCTTCACAGATCTTGAATGATCTTTGACAAGAATTCCGGATGCATTTATACCCAAACATTTAAGGTATTAGGTATTCTGTAGATGCAGTGGTTGTCCCAGCCTAACTTTGTTATCAACCTTCTGGGGGGTCTTTACATAGTTCATCTGGAGAATCAGGGGTGAAAGACAGGTGATGTAGCACTTCTGTCTTAAATAATTACAGCTTCAACTATCCAGTAATTTTTAGTCCTGAAAAGGGACACCAGGACACTGCCCCGGATTACTGAAAAGTCTTTCCATCTGGTAATTTCCTAGTTTTGTATAGTCTGGTAATTTCCTAGTTTTATATCTTCAGTTCAGTAGAAACATTTCAAAGTGGCATGTGACCACTTGATGCAGAGTCTGGGTTTCTCTATAATAGAAACCCTTTGCTAAATGTAGGAGTTGCCAGCTGGCTACTGGCAACCATGAAGCAGATGGGTGAGTAAAACTATCCTGATGTGGGAGTATCTCCCTCTAGGAGTTGAGTCTTGATAAAAGTGTCAATGCAGGAATCCTACTCCTGGGAGGCTTACGGAATCACCTGACGGGACCTGCAAACTCTATCTGAGCAACAATGTTGGGGTTATTTGAGGTGGCGGGCTGATGTCTACATTCTGATGTGCTTGGGCGAGTAGAGCGTGTCAAGCCAAGGAGAAGTCGGATTATTGAGAAACAAAACATTCTTGGTTAATCTAAAGACTTCATTTGGGAACCAGAAATCTTTTAACAAATAATCTCTTGGACCTTGAGCCACATACTTCCCCTGAAAAGTGCATTTTTTTTTTACAGCAAAATTTTGTCAGGGATTATTTCATTAAGGAACTAAGATGAATATGCTATTTAATGGCATAAAAATCTGAAGACCTGCAGGAGACTTAAAAATTCCAACCCTTGTTATAACTTTTGTAAAGACTGTAGAACTATCAAAATGCATAAGAATCAAGTTTCAAGGTGCTGTATGATGGGTGGATGAGGCTGTCCATTGTACTATTTCTTTGAATTCTTAGGCATGGTTTGGCAGTGCAGATACTCTCTGTCATTAACAAATTCAAAAAAAAGTAAATATATGGAAAAATCTGCAAACAATAAGTGCTGGAGAGGATGTAGAAAAAAAGAAAACCCTCTTTCACTATTGGTGGGATTGCATATTGATACAGCCACTATCAAGAACATGGTGATGTTCTTGGAGATTCCTTAAAAATCTAGGAATGAAAATATCATATGACCCAGCAATCCCACTATTGGGTATATACCCTGAGTTAACCATAATTCAAAAAGACACGTGTACCTCAATGTTCATCACAGCACTATTTAAAATAGCAACCTAGCTGTCCATCAACAGATGAATGGACAAAGAATTTGTGATACATATATACAATGGAATATTACTCGACCATAAAAGGAACAAATCTGAGTCAGTTGAACTGAAGCAGATGAACCTAGAGCCTATTATACAGAATGAAGTAAGTCAGAAATAGAACAACAAATATGGTATATTAATGCATATACATATATATATATGAAATCTAGAAAAATGGTACTGATGAACCTATTTGCAGGGCAGGAATAAAGATACAGAGAAAGAACAGAGTTGTGGACACAACGAGGGAAGAAGAGGGTGGGACAAACTGAGAGAGTAGCGTGCAAACATACATACTACCATAAGTAAAATAGATGGCCAGTGGGAAGTTACTATATAACACAGGGAGCTCAACCTGTGCTTTGTGATGACCTAGAAGGATGGGATCACTCCAGTACTCTTGCCTGGAAAATCCCATGGATGGAGGAGCCTGGTAGGCTGCAGTCCATGGGGTCACTAAGAGTTGGACATGACTGAGCAGCTTCACTTTCACTTTTCACTTTCATGCGTTGGAGAAGGAAACGGCAACCCACTCCAGTGTTCTTGCCTGGAGAATCCCAGGGATGGGGGAGCCTGGTGGGCTGACATCCATGGGGTTACACCAAGTTGGACACGACTGAAGCAACTTAGCAGCAGCGGCAGCAGCAGAGGGGTGGGATCAGGGGATGGGAGGGAATTTCAACAGGGAGGAGATATATGTATACTTATGGCTGATTTCACACTGTTATACAGCAGAAACCAAGACAACACTGTAAAGCAATTATCCTCCAACTTAAAATAAATTTTAAAAAAAAGAAATACACTTTAGCTGCATTAAGCTAGGAAAATCTGACTCTTTCAGAAACTTCAGTTAACAACAGAGACACTCTAAATTCTGGTTTATCCAGCTCAAAACCACAAGGTTATTTAAAGTTAATTTGACACCAAAGTCACTTCCTGCTCCTCAGATGATGCTGATGCTCTGTAACTAAAGGGCATTCCTTTCCTAGGATCAGTTGGTTCTGTTATCCCAAAGATGATTAACAATACCTAGGAAGGTCTACCACACAGAGAGCATATGAAAATGTATATAAAGGTGAAGAAAAGGTATATAAAATAAACAGATGAAAAGCAGAACCACGAGTCTGATGGTGAAAGACAGAAGTTCACTTTTCTGATAGTGGTTTCCTAAGTCAGCTGACATAAGATATGTGTCAAGACTCATGAAATTTCCTTGAAATAAGAAAAGTGTCAAGAGCCTAATAGGGAGCTTTGAGAGCCGTGGTGAGGGTTACGAGCACACAGGAATGCGAGGGTCATCGCTTCTTCCAGGTATGTGTAACCTTGACAATGACTGTACCTTAACCTGCCCCGTATCAGGGGCTACTTAGTTGAATAATTAGTTGTCTTTTCCTTCTCCTTTATCTTCTGTTCTCTTTGAACACTCTTCTTTCCCCCTTAGATTATGGTTTTCTTCTTCACTACCCTCTTCAAACTGTACTCTCAAATATCCCTAAAATTTTCCTTATGGTCCAGTCCAATGAATTGCTCATCTTCCTCTTCATGGGTCTTTTTCTCTAACTGATATCCTCTCCTCCTTGATAAGTTAAATAAACAGGGTAACCATATACAGCCTTGACATACTGCTTTCCTAATTTGGAACCAGTCCCTTGTTCCATGTCCAGTTCTAACTGTTGCTTCTTGACCTGCATAGAGGTTTCTCAGGAGGCAGGTAAGGCAGTCTGGTATTCCCATCTCTAAGAATTTTCCACAGCTTGTTGTGATCCACACAGTCAAAGGCTTTAGTACAGTCAATGAAGCAGAAGTAGATGCTTTTCTGGAATTCTCTTGCTTTCTCTATGATCCAGTGAATGTTTGCAATCTGATCCTTGGTTCCTCTGCTTTTTCTAAATCCAGCTTGTACATCTGGAAGTTCTCTGTTCCCATACTATTGAAATCTAATTTGAAGGATTTTGAACATGACCTTACTAGCATGTGAAATGAGTGCAATTGTGCAGTAGTTTGAACATTCTTTGGCATTGCCTTTCTTTGGGATTGGAATGAAAACTGACCTTTTCCAGTCCTGTGGCCACTGCTGAGTTTTCCAAATTTGCTGGCATGTTGAGTGCAGCACTTTAACAGCATCATCTTTTAGGATTTGAAATAGCTCCACTGGAATTCCATCACCTCCACTAGCTTTGTTTGTAGTGATGCATTCTAAGGCCCACTTGACTTCACACTCTAGGATGTCTGGCTCTAGGTGAGTGATCACACCATCATTATCCTGGTCATTTAGAATCTTTTTTGTATAGTTCTTTTGTGTATTCTTGCCACAATTCTTCTGCTTCTGTTAGGTCCATACCATTTCTGTCCTTTATTGTGCCCATCTTTGCATGAAATGTTCCCTTGGTATCTCTAATTTTCTTGAAGAGATCTCTAGTCTTTCCCATTCTATTGTTTTCCTCTATTTCTTTGCACTGACCACTGAGGAAGGCTTTCTTATCTCTCCCTGCTATTCTTTGGAACTCTGCATTCGAATGGGCATATCTTTCCTTTTCTCCTTTGCCTTTTGCTTCTCTTCTTTTCTCAGCTATTTGTAATGCCTTCCCAGACAGTCATTTTGCCTTTTTGCATCTTTTTCTTGGGGATGGTTTTGATCACCATCCCCTGTACAATGTCACGAACCTCCATCCACAGTTCTTCAGGCACTCTATCAGATCTAATCCCATGAATCTATTTGTCACTTGCACTGTATATTTGTAAGGGATTTGATTTAGGTCATATCTGAAAGGCCTAGTAGTTTTCCTTACTTTCTTCAATTTGAGTCTGAATTGGGGGCAACAAGAAGTTCATGATCTGAGCCACAGTCATCTCCTGGTGTTGTTTTTGCTGACTGTATAGAGCTTCTCCACCTTCAGCTGCAAAGAATATAATCAATCTGATTTCGGTATTGACCATCTGGTGATGTTCATGTGTAGAGTTGTCTCTTGTGTTTCTGGAAAATGGTGTTTCCTATGACCAGTGTGTTCTCTTGGCAAAACTCTATTAGCCTTTGCCCTGCTTCATTTTGTACTCCAAGGTCAAATTTGTCTGTACTCCAGGTATCTCTTGACTTCCTACTTTTGGAGAACTCTGGAAGATGGTGAAGGACAAGGAAGCCTGGCATGCTGCAGTCCATGGGGTCACAAAGAGCCAGACACAATTGAGTGACTGAACAAGAGCCTCCTTGATAGGGCATTCCAGGTGGTTCATTGGAAAGAATCCTCCTGCCAATGCAGGAGACCCAAGTTCAGTCCCTGGGTTGGGAAGATCCCCTGGAGCAGGAAATGACAACCCACTCCAGTATTCTTGTCAGGGAAATCCCATGGACAGAGGAGCCTGGCAGGCTATAGTCCATGGGATTGCAAAAGAGTTGGACATGACTTAGCAACTAAACAACAACCACCACCACCACCTCTGTGATAATTTCTGTGACCCAGCACTGCCCTGACTTTTCCTCTGCCTCTCCTGGTATTCTTTTTCCCTCCTCCTTTTCCCTTTTCCTGAATATTAACAATAATAACCAACATTTTCAAGTACTCACTATGCACCTTGTATGTTAACCCATTAACCCCCCCTAATGGGCTCATTAGGTGAATACTAATATTATTTCTATCTTGTGGATAAGAAAACTGGAGCACAGAGACCCTCAGCAACCCCATGGACTGCAGCCTACCAGGCTTCTCCATCCATGGGATTTTCCAGGCAAGAGTACTGGAGTGGGGTGCCATCGCCTTCTCCAGGAGCACAGAGAGGTTATGGCAATTGTCCAAGGTTACACAGCTTATAAATGGCAGAACTAGGATTTGAACCCAAGCCACCTCACTCCAGATTTTTGTTAATATGCCTTTGGTTGGTTTTCTCTCTCTCTCTCTCTTTTTCTACTTTTTCTCTCTAGAGGTATCTCAAGACTCCTTGACTTCACTTCTGCAGATGGTTCTCCAACTTCAAATAACAGTATCAATAGCTGTAATATCAGCCCAAACTAACATATATTTTAGCACCTACTTTTTGCTGGTATCAGGCTAAGATTGTTCTCTATACATTATCACAGAGAACCTCCATATTATAGATACAAAATGGCACCACAGGGAGGTTGCTCACAAACTCACAGTTATTTAGTTGCAGAGGCAGGTAACAGACCATAAAGTTTATCAAAATAGTATAATATTAATATAAGCTAGTTGAAGGAAAGTGCCAGGTCCCCTTACCCTTGCAGCCCCTTCTGCACCATCTTCCATGTAAGAGGTATCTGGTATATATCTGTGGAGTCAAATTTAAGTGAAAGAGTGTGCAGTTTTTTATATATCAGTTATGCCTGCATGCATGCTGCCTAAGTTGTTTCAGTCACATCCGACTCTTGGCGGTCCCATGGACTATAGCCTGCGAGTCTCCTCTGCTTGTGGCCTTCTCCAAACAAGATTACTAGAGTGGGTTACCATTTCCTCCTTCAGGGGCTTTTCCCAATCCACATATCAAACTCGAGTCTCCTAAGGCTCTTGTATTTCAGAAGGATCCTTTACCACTAGCACACCTGGGAAGCCTAGAAAAGTTTAAAAGTTATTTTAATGAGAGAAGTTCAAACAAGGTGTTTCCTGCTTTGCAGCAACTGCAGGCAGAGTTCTGGAAACTCCTGAGATGGATCATTTGTGAATGTCAATTATCCATGAGCTCTCTGCCCTCATCCCTAGATGAAACAGGCAGGGTAATAGAATGAGCAGCAAGTGAAGAATTAAAACAGAATTCTACACTTACAGTTACCGGGGGAAGGATGGGGGGAATTGGGTAGTTAGGGAGTTTGGAATGGACATGTACACACTGTTATATTTAAAATAGACAACCAACAGGGTCCTACTGTATAGCTCAGGGAACTTTGCTCAGTGTTATGCGGCAGCCTGGATGAGAGCAGAGTTTGGGGGAGAATGGCTACATGTATATGTTTGGCTGAGTCCCTTTGCTGTCCACCTGAAACTGTCACAATGTTGTTAATCAGCTCTGCTCCTATATAAAATAAAAAGTTAAGAAATAGAAATCTATTGCAAATAAAACGGTAATAGAGGCAGCTAGCCTTTATGGAGTGATTTCAGCCAAACATTGTGCTTCACACATTCCCTCATTTATGTCATCACCCCAAACCCAGGAGACAGGCAACACTGTCCCATATATGGAATCTTAGAGAAGTTAAACAATTTGCTCAAATTCGCACAACTGGTGTCAGAAGTACTTGACCCCTAGGCAACCTGTTTCTTCATGAACAGAAAGAGTCAGCTGAAGATTTCTAAAGTCTCCTAGAATGCTGGGATTCTGACGTGCTAATGACTCTTTGAGAATTCCTTTTTTTTAATATAAATTTATTTAATTCTAGTTGGAGGCTAATTATACTTCTGTAGTTAAGTCTCATGTGCATATTATTGAGCACAGGATTGCGAGCTGGGCTGAAAGGAGAGCCTTGAAGACTAGCCTTGAGGAAACCTGATGGTGCCCAGACTGCCTGCATTCTAGCAACCAGGAAATACTGTCCAGCCATGTGTTTGACTAGCTGCCTCTGCAAGCTAGAGTCGCCACTCGGGCGGATGTGACGTTAGTGTTGTTGTTGTTGTTGGGGCAGATGTGATGTTAGTGTTGTTGTTGTTGCTGTAGTTGTGAATGGGAGCTACTCTCTAGTTACAGCGCACAGGCTTCTCACCGCGGTGGCTTCCTTGTGGCAGAGCACAGGCTCTAGGCGCGCGGGCTTCAGTAGCTGCTGCTCACAGGCCCCAGAGCATGAGTTCCTAGTTGTGGTGCCTGGGCTTCATTGCTCCGCAGCATGTGGGATCTTCCCAGACCAGGGATCGAACCTGTGTCCCCAGCATTGGCAGGCGGATTCTTAGCCACTGAACCACCAGGGAAGTCCTAAAACGTTCATTATGATCTTTGGTGGAAATGTTTTTCTTTTCTTCTTTCTTTTTTTTAAGAATGATTAAGATGAGATCTATCTTTTTAGCATATTTTAAATATGTTATTCTGTGTACAACACCGAATTTTAAAGTGTACAAAACTGGGAATGTTATATTTTACAGCATATCTCTAGAACGTATTTATCTTGTATTTATCAGTATACCTATAGAAAAACAGTTCCCTGAAAATCTGTGAGTTTGACTGCTTCAGATACTTCATATAAGTGAAATCACACAGTATGTATTAGGCTTAATTTCACTTAGCATGATATCCTCTAAGTTCATCTATGTTGCCGCAAATGACAGGATTGCCTTATTTTTAAGGTTGAATAACATTCCTTTGTGTGTATATCATGTATATATATGTGCGTGTATGTCTGTGTGTGTGTATACATACATATATATATATATGTATACACACAGACACATATCTTTTATCCATTAATCTGCAGGACCAACTTTCTTAGGGGATAACCAAAGTTGCCAATAAAGTTACTAGTTACTGGACCTGAATTTTTAAATTATTATTATTTAAAAATTTTTTTAAGGGAACCATTTTTAAAGTCTTTATTGAATTTGTTGCAATATTGCTGCTGCTTTATTTTTTTGTTTTCTTGGTCACAAGGTGTACGGGATCTTAGTTCCATGACCAGGGATCAAACCTACACCTCCTACATCAGAAGGTGAAATCTTAACTATTTAGACCACCAGGGAAGTTCTGAGACTTGAATTTCAACAAGTGCACACTAAAAGAGCCACACTGGTTGTTCATATTGAAATGTCTCCACATCATTTACAAATAATCATGTCCCCAGACTAATTCCCAGGACACTCTTATCAGTCCAAAACATGCCCTGGGAACCCATCAAATGCCTCATAGTTCAGCAGCTGAAAGATTGACACCTGCTGTCTCAGAGAGGGTCTCCAATGTCCATTCTGCTTGGTTGGTTTCTGAACCATTGTTGTTTTTGTTTAGTCACTAAGTCTTTGCGACCCCATGGACTGCAGCACATCAGGCTTCCCCGTCCATCACTGTCTCCCAGTTTGCTCAAACTCATGTCCATTGTGTCAGTAATACCACCCAGCCATCTCATCCTCTGTCATCCCCTTCTCCTCCTTCCCTCAATCTTTTTCAACATGAGGGTCTTTTCCAGTGAGTCACCTCTTCCCATCAGGTAGCCAAGCTATGGGAGCTTCAGCTTCAGCATCAGTCCTTCCAATTCAGGATTGATTTCTTTTAGGATTGACTGGTTTGATCTCCTCGCATTTCAAGGGACTCTCAAGAGTCTTCTCCAACACCACAGTTCAAAAGCATCAATTCTTCGGTGCTCAGCCTTCTTTGTGATCCAATTCTCACATTCATACATGACTATGGGGAAAATCATAGCTTTGATTATACGAACCTTCGTCAGCAAAGTGATGTATCTGCTTTTTAATATGCTGTCTAGGTTTGCCACAGGTTTTCTTCCAAGGAGCAAGCATTTTTTAATTTCAGGGCTGCAGTCACCGTCCACAGTGATTTTGGAGACTAAGAAAATAAAATCTGTCACTGTTTCCACTTTTCCCCCTTCTATTTGCCACTAAGTGATGGGACTGGATGCCATGGTCTTAGTTTTTTGAATGTTGAGTTTTAAGCCAGTTTTTTCACTCTCCTGTTTTACCTTTATCAAAAGGGTTTTTAGTTCTTTAATTTCTGCCATTAGAGTGGTATCATCTGCAGATCTGAGGTTGTTGATATTTCTCCTGGAAATCTTGATTCCAACTTGTGATTCATCCAGCCTGGCATTTTGCATGATGTACTCTGCATATAAGTTAAATAAGCAGGGCGACAATATAAAACCTTGATGTATTTCCTTTCCAGTTTTGAACCAGTAAGTTTTTTTTTCCATGTCCATTTCTAAATGCTGCTTCTTGACCTGCACACAGGTTTCTCAGGAGACAGGTAAGGCGGTCTGGTATTCCTATCTCTTTAAGAATTTTCACAGTTCTTTGTGATCCACACAGTCCAGGGTTTTTGTATAGTCAATGAAGCAGTAGATGCTTTTCTGGAATTCCTTTGCTTTTTCTATGATCTAACAAATGTTGACAATTTGATCTCTGGTACCTCTACCTTTTCTATATCCAGCTTGTACATCTGGAAGCTCTTGGTTCACATACTGCTGAAGCCTAGCTTGAAGGATTTTGAGTATTGCTTTGTTAGCATATGAAATGAGAGCAACTGAATGGTAATTTGAACATTCTTTAGCATTGCCTTTGTTTGGTATTGGAATGAAAACTTACCTTTTCCAGTAATAGCAGCTGTTAAATATATTGTACTTGCAAATGGAAAATTATTCTAGACATTAGTATATGATAAGAGAATGAAAAGGAGGTAAGGGGAGAACAAACAACAAGAAGAGTTGACTCACTGGAAAAGACTTAGATGCTGGGAGGGACTGGGGGCAGGAGGAGAAGGGGATGACCGAGGATGAGATGGCTGGATGGCATCACTGACTCGATGGACGCGAGTCTGAGTTAACTCCAGGAGTTGGTGATGGACAGGAAGGTCTGGCGTGCTGTGATTCATGGGGTCACAAAGAGTCGGACACGACTGAGCAACTGAACTGAACTGAACGACAAGAATGGTGTAAGATCTCATTATCAGANTATAGAGTGAACTTTTGGACTCTGGGGGAGAGGGAGAGGAGGAGGGTGGGATGAGATGGGAGAATGGCATAGAAACATGTATACTATCATATAAGAAACGAATTGCCAGTCTATGTCCGATGCAGGATGCAGGATGCTTGGGGCTGGTGCATGGAGAAGACCCAGAGAGATGTTATGGGGTGGGAGGTGGGAGGGGATTCATGTTTGGGAACGCATGTACACTCGTGGTGAATTCATGTCAATATTTGGCAAAACCAATACAGTATTGTAAACTAAAGTTAAAATAAAAATTTTTTAAAAAAAAAGAAGAATGGTGTAAGATTTATTAAGAAAGGAAGAAAAAACCCACCTAGCCATCCAGTACCTTCAGATCTTTGCAGAAGCAGGAACATAGCTGATGATACCGCCAGATGTTGGGAAGGTTTGGGGAAGAAAACCAGCACTTTAGCAGCCACAGTAGAAGCAGACTTCACATAGAGGCAGCCTTTATTTTCCAAACAGGCAGAAACAACACTTCCCCTCCAAGACGCATTTCTGGAATCTTGTCAATCCTCCATCAAGAGGAAGACTCTGGTTCTGGCCCACAGGAACCTGGGTGGGCATATGACTTGCTTGTAACCAAGAGAATATGGTGGAATGGAGCTGCATGACAGTCTGGGCTAGATCTTGAGAGGATATACAGCCTGGTTGGCCTGAAAACTCATGCTTAGAGCGCTGAGGCACCATGGGAGCTGCCCGAGCAATGCTGCCATGCTGGGAGGAAGCCCAACTATCCCAGGCCCTGAAGTTACATGAAGGGACAGTAATGCTCTGCCAGTTCCCAGCTGCTTCAACCCATTCACAGTGTAGCAGCAACTGCCTAAAAAACCTCAAGCCACAAACACTCAGCTGAGTCTTTCCCAGATTCCCAAATCACAGAAATCATGAGAGATAATAGAACAAATGTTGCTTTTTATGTACATTCTTTGCTTAATATTCTTTGCCATTATGGTTTATCATAGGGTATTTTTTTAAATTGGAGGACAGCTGCTAGTTTCTGCCATACAATAATGTGACTCAACTATGCAAGCATGCTAAGTTGCTTCAGTCATGTCCAGCTCTTTGCAACCCTTTGGACTATAGCCTGCCAGGTTCCTATATCCATGAGATTCTCAGGCAAGAATACTGGAGGAGGTTGCAATGCCCTCCTCCAGGGGAATCTTCCTGACCCAGAGATGGAACGCATGGCTCCTGCACTGCAGGCAGATTCTTTACCACTAAGCCATTGGGGAAGTCCTGGATCAGCTATATGTATACATATACCCTTCCCTCTTGAGCCTCCCTCTCACTCCTTTCATTTGACCCCTCTAGGTCATCACAGAGCACCAGCTGAGCTCTCTGTGCTACACAGCATCTTCCCACAAGCTATCTATTTTACACATGGCAGTGTATATATATCAATGCTACTTTCTCAGTTTATCCCCCCTTCTCTTTCCCCTGCTGTGTCCACAAGTCCATTCTGCATGTCAGCGCCTCTATTCCTGCCCTGCAAATAGGTTCATCAGTACCATTTTTTAAGATTCCATATATATGTGTTAATATACAATATTGTTCTCTTTTTGTCTTTCTTCACTCCATATGACAGACTCTAGGTTCATCCACATCACTACAAAAGACCCAATTTCATTCCTTTTTATGGATGAGTACTATTCCATTGTATATATGTACCACAACTTCTTTATCCATTCATTTGTTGATGGACATCTAGGTTACCTCCATGCCCTGGCTTTTGTAAACACTGCTGCAATGAACGTTGATGTACATGTGACTTTTTGAATTATGGTTTTCCTCAGGGTGAGATTTCTGGGTCATACAGTAGATTTATTCTTAGTTTTTTAAGGAATCTCCCTATTGTTCTCCATATTGACTATATCCATTTACATTCCCACCAACAGTGCAAAAGTGTTCCCTTTCTTTACATCCTCTCCCTCATTTAATGTTCATAGTTTTTTGAGGATGGGAATGCTGTTTTCTAAAGCAATAATTATCATTATTCAGCAATTGATAACTGATACCCAGCCCTTGGGGAATATCCTGGAATCTTTCCTCAACCATTTCATGTGTCTCCCTTATGTTTCGCTGTTCCAGGACTCTGCTTTCTGCTAAGCCTTTCAGGAGTCGTGGCTCAGAAAACCAAAGGTGAGTGCTCGAAGCCTTACTTTTCCATAGCCAGAGACCCGTGAATGTGGAGACCAACAGTGCACCTGAGGCCACTCACATCTTCCATCAGGACAGAGAAAGGAGGCTGCTTCTGGGAACAGAACCGGGAGCCTCACTCCTGCAACTCTTTTTAATTCAACATTTCATCAAATTTAGGTATCTTTTTTTGGCTGCACTGGGTCTTCATTGCTGCCCGAGAACTTTCTGAAGTTGCGGTGAGCAGGAGCTACTCTCTAATTGTGGCGCGTGGGCTTATTGTAGTGGCTTCTCTTGCTGCAGAGCATGGGCTTCAGCAGGTGTGGTTCCTGGCTCCAGAGCGCAGGCTCGGTACTTGTCGTGCGTGGGCTTAGTTGCTCTGCACCATGTGGAATCTTCCCAGACCAGGGATCAAGCCCGTGTCCCCTGCGTTGACAAGTGGATTCTTAACCACGAAACCACCAGGGAAGTCCTCCGTTATCTTCTTTATTTTACTACTAGGTGCCCAAGGTAGAAGTAGAACAGTGAATCAAACACACAAGTCTCATGAAGTGAACATTCTGGTGGGGAGAGACATGATAAAAATCATTTCATCCCATTCATAAGCAAGTCAGCAAACAATGAGCAAGGTCATTTCGGGTTAACTTTAATCCCTAGGCCAACTCACTAGATTCTGAGTCACCAAGTCGAGGGTGGGGCCTGAGATTCTGCATGTCTAGCCAAAAGCCAGAGGGTGCATTCTGAGTAAAGGCTCTGCACGTTGTCCTCCGTCATTTCCCAGCCTCCACTCCCCATGAACCCTGGCAAGCTCCCAGAGTTCTCCACTAGACCTAAAGCTTGAGATACTTCCTCAGCTCCATTATTCCCATTCATTTTCTTTTTTAAGATCTTTTTATTTTTAAAAGATAATTATTGCATTCATTTTTGGCTGTGCTGGGTCTCTGTTGCCGCGCACGCTTTTCTCTAGTTGCGGCCACCGGGGCCTACTGTCTAGCTGTAGGTACGCGGGCTTCTCATTGCAGTGGCTTCTCTTGTTGCAGAGCACGGGCTCTAAGTCCTTCAGTAGTTGTGGCTCGCAGGCTCTAGGGCCCAGCCTCAGTAGTTGTGTCACAGGGCTTAGTTGCTCCTCAGCATACGGGATCTTCCCAGACCGGGGATGGAACCCATATCTCCTGCATTGACAGGTGGATTCTTTACCACTGAGCCACTAGGAAAGCCCCCTCCACTCATTTTCAATGGGCCACAAATAAGATCCTTAGCAATCTCCATCTAAATTAAGTTATACATAGGGTTACAAATATAACATGCACACTTATCAGAATATACCTTCTGTGGTACCCTACAAATTCAAATTTTTGTAATCACAGCTGACACTGGTCATGTGCCAGGCTCTGCCCAAAACATTTTATATGGGTTAATCCATTTATTCCTCACAATAACCCATTTTACAGATGAAGAAATTGAGGCACAGAGAGGTTAGGACACTTGTGCAAAGACACACAGGTAAGAAGAGGTGGAGCCAGAATCAAATCCATTGTCCAAGCTCTTAACCAGCTCATCCCCCTCTTCTATATTCTGCAATGATCTTGAGAATAGCATAGTTATATTGCACTGAAACGTTTGTGTCAAAAATTAACTGGTTTAATGCCAACCCCAGTCCTTTATCATGCACAAGAACCACATGTGCATAGCTTGGGTTTGATGTCTTTCATTCTTTAATGTACTAGCATTTCACAAAAGGAAAAGGGTGCAGCTTCCTCGCCCTTGAGAGGCCCTGGCTCAAAGACAAAACCAAATAATAGCAGGAGAGTTTTTGACTCAAATGTAGTTCAGTTCCTCAGTCGTGTCTAACTCTTTTGCAACCCCATGGACTGTAGCACACCAGGCCTCCCTCTCCATCACCAACTTCCAGAGCTTGCTCAAACTCATGTCCATCAAGTTGGTGATGCCATCCAACCATCTCATCCTCTGTTGTCTCCTCCTCCTCCTGCCTTCAATCTTTCCCAGCATCAGGTTTGACTCAAATGACATCTGACCTAACTCTCTTCTCCTTGCAGGGACCTGTACCCATTGCCCCCAAAATGCTTCCTGTGTCAATGCTACTCACTGTACCTGCAACCATGGATACAATTCTGTATCCAAGGAGAAATACTTCAGCTACCGCTTTGAGACATGTGAAGGTAAAGGGGTAATTTTCTTTTCTTTGTTTTTTGTTTTTCGGTTTTTTTTTCAGCTGTGCTGGGCCGTAGTTGCAACAGGCAGGACTTTTTAGTTGCAGAATGCAAATTCTTAGTTCCCTGACCAGGGGTCGAACCCAGGCCTCCTGCACTGGGAGCTCAAAGTCTTAGTCACTGGACTACCAGGGAATCCCAGGGGTAATTTTCAAATCACCCAGAGGTGGATGTGGAAGGAAGGCAGCATAAAGGCTGTGAGGAAGTAATGATAATATGCAATGCTGAAAACTCTGCCAACTCAACCTTCGCCAAGAAAAATGCTTTCATGGTGTCAGAAAAGTGGGCTTTTCCAGAACTTGCATGTGTCCAACTCTTTATGACCCCAAGGACTATAGCTTGCCAGGCTCCTCTGTCCATGGGATTTTCCAGCAAGAATACTGGAGTGAGTTGCCATTTCTTCCTCCAGGGAATATTCTTGACCCAGGGATCAAACCTGCATCTCCTGTAGCTCCTGCATTGCAGGAGGATTCTTTACTGCTGAGCCACCAGAGACGCCCCCTTCCACAACTTACCTAGGTCTCACTTTTTTCCTCCATATTGTGGGAATAATAATGCTGACCTCATGAGGGTGGAAAGGGAATTGAATAAGGTACTTAATGTGACCATATTTCATGAATTACAAAGCACAAAGCAATGTTTTGTGCAATTTTAAAAACATTTTCTTGACTGCACCGCACAGCATGTGGGATATTAGTTCCCCAAACAGAGATCAAACCTGCACCCAGCTTTTTTTACCACTGAGCCATCAGGAAAGCCCTTGTTTTCTATTTTATTGATTTCAGCTCTAATATCTCCCTAATTTCTTTTTACCAAGTTCTTAAAATAAATACCTAGGTGCTTTATTTTTTCATCTTTCTTCAAAATAAAGACATTTAAAGCCATAACTTTTCCTGTGGTACATGTTCAGATATATTCTACAGGCAGAAATGTTATTTTTATTAATCTGTGAATGGTTTGTAATTTCCTTTTGATGTTTTGTCACTCCAAGAATTATATGGGAGGTGCTTCCTAATTTCTAAACAGTTAAGACTTTTTGTACATGTTTTAATTATATAGTCTTAATTTTAAAATTTTTATTTTTATTGACTTACAGTGTTGTGTCACAAACAGATGCAATGTTGTGTTACTTTCTGTTGTCCAGCCAAGTGAATCAGTCTCGCATATACATATAGCCACTCTTTTTATATTCTTTTTCCATATAGGTCATTACAGAGTACTGAGTAGAGGTCCCTGTGCTACACAGCAGGTTTTTATTAGTTATCTATTTCATATCTAGTAACGTGTACATATCAATCCCAGTCTCCCAATTTACCCCTCGCCTCCCTATCCTCTGGTAACCATAACCTTGTTTTCTACATTCATGACTCTACTTCTGTTTTGTAGATAATACATTTTTTTTAGGTTTTAAATACCATTTTTTAGATTCCCCAATAAGCAATATCATATGGTACTTGTCTTTCTGTGTCCGATTTACTTCAACTCAGTGTGACAATCTCTAGGTCCATCCATGTTTCTGCAAGTGGCATTATTTTGTTCTTTTTTATGACTAATATTCCATGGTATGTATGTACCACATTTTTTTATCCATTCCTCTGTGTTTCCATGTCCTCCCAAGACGCCCCATGTCCAAATACAGCCACAATTGGAGTTAGGGCTTCAACATATAAACTGGCCAGGGCAGGTTGGTGGGTGGTGCAAACACAGGCAGTATCCCATTTAATGTCCTTGGCATTTTCCATTCCTTTGTACACGAAGTCTGGGGCTTTCTCTGGCTCCTGGAGACCACCCAGTCCACACTCAGGACAAATAGAAGTAATGGGGAGTTTACACCACCTGTAAACATTCCTCCACCAATGTGATAAGATTTAGTGGATAAATACCCTGGTTCCCTCACCTCTCAGAAGTGCCTGTTCTACACTGCCTCCCAGAGGTTCCCAGAGGAATTGAGCCTCAGTTGTCCACAGTAGAAATTTGCTAGATAATCAGTTCAGTTCAGTCACTCAGTCGTGTCTGACTCTTTGCGACCCCATGAATCGCAGCACGCCAGGCCTCCCTGTCTATCACCAACTCCTGGAGTTCACTCAGACTCACATCCATCGAGTCAGTGATGCCATCCAGCCATCTCATCCTCTGTCGTCCCCTTCTCCTCCTGCCCCCAATCCTTCCCAGCATCACAGTCTTTTCCAATGAGTCAACTCTTCGCATGAGGTGGCCAAACTACAGGAGTTTCAGCTTCAGCATCAGTCCTTCCAAAGAAATCCTAGGGCTGATCTCCTTCAGAATGGACTGGTTGGATCTCCTTGCAGTCCAAGGGACTCTCAAGAGTCTTCTCCAACACCACAGTTCAAAA
>SJYQ01003774.1:229342-270713 GCA_006410935.1 Redunca redunca
CACCTCCACTAGCTTTGTTCGTAGTGATGCTTTCTAAGGCCCACTTGACTTCACTTTCCAGGATGTCTGGCTCTAGGTGAGTGATCACATCATCGTGATTATCTGGGTCGTGAAGATCTTTTTGTACAGTTCTTCTGTGTATTCTTGCCACCTCTTCTTACTATCTTCTGCTTCTGTTAGGTCCATACCATTTCTGTCCTTTATTGAGCCCATCTTTGCATGAAATGTTCCCTTGGTATCTCTAATTTTCTTGAAGAGATCTCTAGTCTTTCCCATTCTGTTGTTTTCCCCTATTTCTTTGCATTGATCGCTGAGGAAAGCTTTCTTATCTCTTCTTGCTGTTCTTTGGAACTCTGCATTCAGATGCCAGATAATACCCCCTTTATTTTCTGCCTTCCCCTCTCTGTTTCATTTCACCATTTCCCTTCCAGTGATTTCTAGGATTATTTCCTAAATAAAATACTTGCACTAGAATCCTTGTTTCAAAGTCCACTTCTTGGAGAACTCAACCAAAGTCAGCAAAGAAAGGAAAGAACAAAGATAATCATTACCTTAACCAAGTTGCTTTGACAAGCCAGGATAGACTGGTGGAAAGGATACAGTTTCTGACACATATTAGATGCGCAATAAATCTTTGTCAAACAAATGACCAATTTTCTCCTATGTGTTCCAGATATTGATGAATGTAAACATCCCATTAGTGTATATTGTGGAGTGAATGCTGAGTGTCAGAATACCATGGGAAGTTTCTACTGTCACTGTATTGCTGGATATAAACTCCTCTCTGGGAAAGCACGATTCAACAATTCCAATGAGAACACTTGTCAAAGTAAGAAAAAAATTTGTTTTCTTATCTCCCCTCCAAATTTTTAAGTGAGTCTAACACCAGCATGTGTGTGCTCAGTCATTTCCAATCTTTTGTGACCCCCATGGATTATAGCCCACCAGGCTCCTCTGTTCATGGAATTTTCCAAGCAAGAATACTAGAGTGAGTTGCTATTTCCTCCTCCAGGGGATCTTCCCAACCAAAAGACCGAACCTGGGTCTTTTGCAGCCGGATTTTTTTTTACCACTGTACCATCTGGGAAGTCAGAAAATATATATTTGTGGTGGGGCCAGTGAATATCTATTCTCTGGAAGGAAATGGATGATGTAAAGAGGAGGTGAAAAGAAAATAGGAAATTTAGATAAATGATGGGGTTAAGAGTGCAAGTGAACTTTGGAGGTGATGTCACAGGTCACAGGATGATGGTTGAGATAGGATTCTTTGAACTGCAAAGTAGAGAAACCCACTCAGGTTAACTTAAGGGAAAATATGAGTTTATGGTAAGATTCAGGGGCTTTCCTGGTGGCTCAGTGGTAAAGAATCCATCTGCCAATGCAAGAGACACGGGTTCAATCCTTGGGTCGGGAAGATGGTCTGGAGGAGGAAATGGCAACCCATTCCAGTATTCTTGCCTGGAGAATTCCATGGACAGAGGACCCTGGCAGACTACAGTCCATGGGGGTCACAAAAATTTGGACGTGACAGACCACTGAGCACACACACATGCGTGTGATGAGATGCATGGGTATGTCTTAGGTAAGAATACAGCTGGGTACTGGAATGAACTGAAGTTGGGAACCCAACACTCTCACGGCACCCCAGTCTCTCATACTCTGAATCCGCTTCTTCTCTTCCCCTTGCAAACTGGTTTCTCTGCTTCCTAGTCCACAGGGTAGGAAATATGGCCACCAACAGCTCCAAACCTTACCATTGCTACTGATCCAACGACCAAAAGAATGGTAACTGATTCTCTCTCTTGAATATAATTCCATATTCTTTGGAAATGTAAAAACTGACCCAGTTTGGATCATATGCCCACCCTTGGATCTGTGATCTTGGATAACCATGGTAACTGTCATAGAAATCATATAGGTAGAGAAAGTCTAGACATAAGAAATACAGAAGAAAAAAAAGAAAGAAAGAAAGAAATACAGGACTTGGCAGACTATCCATGAGGTACTGGCTACAACTGAAGTCATAAGAGAGAGAGTCTCTAAATCTGAATACTAGGAAACTGATTCATGGAGAAACAATAATGCTGATTGACATGTATACACACATATATATATATGTATGTATATACACTCACATGTGGGTACTCAGGCATGTCTGACTCTTTGCAACCCCATAGACTATAGCCCAACATGCTCCTTTGTACATGGAATTTTCTAGCCAATAATACTGGAGTGGGTTGCCGTTTCCTACTCCAGGGGATCTTTCTGACCCAGGGATCGAACCCACCTCTCTTGTGCCTCCTGCATTGCCGGCAGATTCTTTACCACTGAGCCACCAAACAATAATACTGATAGACAATATTTATTTCAATTGTATGATGTGCCAGAACAGAAGAATCTGACAGGCTACAGTCCGTGGTGTCACAAAGGGTCAGACACAACTGAGCACAAACACACACATACCAGGTACTGCACTAAGTACTTTACATTCTTTGTTCCATTTACAATAATTGCATGAGGTAAGCACTGTTATTACAGATAAAGAAACCGAAACACCCAAGATTTAAGTAACTTGTGCTCCTGCCCATCCAGCATTAAAGCCATGAGGTTGGAGACTCCACAGTAGAAAGAGCTTACAGGAAGATTAACAAGGGTCATTGTATCCCACTCACCCCGCAAGATCCCCTAAGGAGCTCGGGGTCATGAGCAGCATAAGCCTTCAGCTTTGAAATCAGGAAATCTCATATCAGAATTATCAGGCCATCTTTATAGCAATAGGATTCATACCAGGTCGGTTCTGAGATTCTTTCCACTGGGAGGGTCCAGGACCCCACGATCATTCCACAAAACTGAGTCTCAGAACAAAGAGCAACAGTTATGCCAAAGGGAAGCGAGCCACAACTACGGAAGCCCACTCGCCCTAGAGCCCGTGCTCCGCAACAAGAGAAGCACCACCAGAAGCCTGTGCACTGCCGTTAATAGAGAAAGCCGCCGGGCAGCAACAAAGACCCAGCGCAGACAAACACTAATAAATAAATTAAATAATTTTTTAAAAAGGGAAGCAGGACTATTCAGGGACCTAAGACCCAAACTACCTTTAAAAAGATTAAAACAGGATTCCAAGATCAAACTGGAAAAGAACAGTGGTACGAAGGCCCCCACAGGTACAGAAATGCCTTTTCCAGAGACCCACATTGAATTACAGAGGCTTGGCTATTCCACATCAGGGTTCTTAGGTAGCGAAGGGGCCACAGGCAGTCTTCATCAAGGGTGCCTGTGAATGACTGAACTTGCTTATACCTCCTTCTGATTCTTGTGTGTGCAGGCTCTGCACATGTGAAGCGGTACGAGATTTGTTTCCCCCGTGCCTCAGCAGTAAAACTCCACCTGCAATGAAAGAAACGCAAATTTGATCCCTGGGTCGGGAAGATCCCCTAGAGAAGGAAATGGCAATGCACTCCATATTCTTGCCTGGAGAATTCCATGGACAGAAGAACCTGGCAGACTACGGTCCATGGGGCCACAAAGAGTCGGACACAACTTAGCAACTAAAAAGCAACCACCACAATGAGCTTTGCACTTAGACAAGTATGGATTTAAATCTGGGCTCTACTGCTTACCCTCGCATGACTACAGAAAATTCCTTAACAACCTGTGCCTATTTCCTCATCTGCTTAAATAGCAGAACCTGACTCATGAAATCATTTCAAGGATTAAATGAAATGATGCATGTGAGGAGGCATTCAGCAAGTGATAGCTGTGATTTCTGTGCATGGTGCATTTTTCTGCCAGATGCAGCCACATCTTCAAGAGACGATAGAGCAGAATGGTTAAGAATTCTTTCCAGGTGGACTTCCGTGGTAGTCCAGTGGTTAAGAATCTCCCTGCCAATGAAGGGGACATGGGTTCAATCCCGGGTTGGGGAACTAAGATCCCACATGCAACAACCACAAGTTCTTATGCTGCAACTAAAAAGATCCCACATGCTGCAAGGAATTTCGAAGATCCTGCATGCCACAACTAAGACCTCAGTTCAGTTCACTTCAGTTCAGTCATTCAGTCGTGTCCAACTCTTTGCGACCCCATGAACCGCAGCATCAGCATGCCAGGCCTCCTTGTCCATCACCATCTCCCGGAGTTCACTCAAACACACGTCCATCGAGTCAGTGATGCCATCCAGCCATCTCATCCTGGGTCGTCCCCTTCTCCTCCTGCCCCCAATCTCTCCCAGCATCACAGTCTTTGCCAATGAGTCAACTCTTCGCATGAGGTGGCCAGACTACAGGAGTTTCAGCTTTAACATCATTCCTTCCAAAGAACAACCAAGGCTGATCTCCTTTAGAATGGACTGGTTGGATCTCCTTGCAGTCCAAGGGACTCTCAAGAGTCTTCTCCAACACCACAGTTCAAAAGCATCAATTCTTCGGCACTCAGCTTTCTTCCCAGTCCAACTCTCACATCCATACATGACCACTGGAAAAACCATAGCCTTGACTAGATGGACCTTTGTTGGCAAAGTAATGTTTCTGCTTTTCAATATGCTATCTAGGTTAGTGCAGCCAAATAAATAAATAAATACTTATTTTAAAAAACAGTTGATGGTTATAAACTGACATTCCTGTCTCAGTTATAATTCCCAGCCAGACTGAATTTTAAAACGTAAAGCTTCTAGTCTTCTGTTTGCTCAGCCATTTCAGTTATAATGGTCAGCCAGAACCAGATCTGAATGAAAGAGCTTGGAGCTTACAATTTTCTTCTTCCTCTATGCCATGGTATCTATATCACAGCAATGTTGACACTTGGGGTTCCAAAATTATTTGTGGTCAGAAGCTGTCCTCTGCATTAAAAGGCATTGAACAGCATCCACCCACTAGATCCCAGTAGCATCCCCACTCAGGGTCATGAGTGACCTCCAAAAATGTCTCTAGCCATTGCCAATGTCCCCAGGAGGCAAAATCACCCTAAGTCGATAAACACTGTTGTCCATGACAACAAGGAATTTGGACTCTGATCCCCCTAAAGAGCAAATAAACTCATCAGAGAACATGAAGTGTTTGATTTCAGACCTCCTAGATGCAAAGTTACCCACCTTACCTGCCGACTTCTCTACACTTCATTCTTGGTTCCAACAGTAATTTCTCTTGATGTCTTTTTCAGAAATCACTCCTTCAAAGACAACCAACGGCACAAAAGAGGTGAGTGGAAGCTGAATCCTGGAACCTATGTAACAAATGTTTACAAATCTCAAAGTTAGCAAATGGAGGTGAATACTATATATGTGATATATGTCATATATCATATGCATGATAATATAAAATATATGATATAATTATAACAAATATTGTAATATATGCTAATTATAATATATTTATTAAAATATTATATTTGTATTGTATAACTGTGATATATACATATAAATATCATTATCTTTATCACTATTATATCTCACTATAGAGATAGATGATAGATCAATACAGTGTGTAGGTATATATGGGTGTGTGTGTATGAGTGTGGGTGTGTGGGTGTGTGTACTACCCCTGAAGAGAGGATCTATCCCAGATCAAGAAAGAGACTAAGTAAGACTGTATTAGGATTCACTGAGCTGCTGCAACAAAGAGACCCAAATATCCAATGGCTTTAAAAACATGGATCTTTATTACTTTCTGAGTTATTAGTCCAGAGGTGAACAGTCCAGGCTAGTGAAGGAATTCTGCTCCATGAGGTCATTCAGGTACCCACATTCTTTCCATACTGCTGCTCCACCATCCCCTGGCATCTTGTCCTCAACTGCATAGTCAAAGCTGGGTTGCTGCAATGCTGCGTTCATACTGGTGGGTAGAAGGGATGGGAAATCCAGGGCAAGCTGTCTGTGAAGGAGGAGAGTGGAGAGAGGGCCTCTCTCCTCATCTACTCACTAAAGTGCTGATAAGGTCAGGAGAACTTCTTTGGAGACATGTCTTAAGGTGACAGTCCAGAAGTTGCATATATCACAGTGAAACCTAGCTGCAAAGGAAGCTGGGACAATACTATGTATGATTGGGTGGCACAGCCCAGATAAATTTTGAAAAATGTATTCTATTATTAAAAATAGGAGGATAGAACTTCCCTGGTGGTCCAGTGGTTAAGAGTCCACCTGCCAATGTAGGAAACATGGGTTCTATCCCTGGTCTGGGAAAATTCCACATGCTGTGGGACAACTAAGCTTGCATGCTTTAGGGCCCATTCTCTGCAGCAAGAGAAGTGACTCCAATGAGAAGCCCACACACCGAAACTAGAGTGTAGCCCCCCACTTGCTACAACTAGAGAAAGCCCAGGTCAACAATGAAGACCTAGTACAGCAAAAAAAAAAAACAGGAAGGGGAAATGGATATTGTAGGATAATTAAGACAGACCAAGAAAATGATTATAGGTAGTAATCATTAGTGTCTGTAAATTGACTCTGAACTTTAGCAAAGAGAATGATACATGTCTCTGAGCATCTATTGTCTAACAGAATGAGTTCATCCCTCCCTCTCACCACTCCCCAACTTCACCCTTCTCTACTCCCAAGGAACTCTTCATGCCTTGCCCTCCCAAGCGCCAGGTCTCATATACACACCATTCTCTCTACCTAAAACTCCTTTTTCCAGTTCCTCACCTGGCTGCTTCCTTCCACTCTTCTTTACTCAAGACCCAATTCAAGTGTCACCTCCTTCTGATGGCCTCCATCACTCCCTCCATCTGAGTTAATATCCCCCCAGTATGTTCTTATTTATTTATTTATTTGGCTGCACTGGCAGGAAACGGCAACCCACTCCAGTATTCTTGCCTGGAAAATTCCATGGTCAGAGGAGGCTAATGGGCCACAGTTCATGGGGTCACAAAGAGTCAGACACAACTGAGGAGCTGAGCACACACACACTGGGTCTTAGTTGCGGCCGCTGGGATCTTTAGTTGTGTGTGAAGTCTTAGTTGAGAGAACTCTTGGTTGCAGCATGTGCGATCTAGTTTCCTAATCAAGGATCAAACCCAGGCCCCCTGCACTGGGTGAGCAGTCTTAGCCACTGGACCCCAAGGGAACTCCCCACCAGACTATGCTCTTATGGTGGGGATTTCCAATCCTAATACCACAGTGGCAAGTGACTTGGGCAACATGATGACCTCACAGCATTAGGGTTCTCCAGAGAAACAGAACCAATAGGAGATAAGCTATAAAGAGAGCTTTTATAAGGAACTGGCTGACAGGTTCCAAAATCTGCAGTCAACAAGCTGGAGACCCAGAAGAATTGATGATGTAGTTCCAGTTTGAATCCAGGGATCTGAGACCAACCCAGGAAGAGCTGATGTTTCCGTGTGAGTTTGAAGGAAAACAACAATGTCCCAGATTGAGTCATTTGTAGAGATGTGGATGGGCTTAAAGAGTCTGTCACAAGGAGTGAAGTAAGTCAGAAAGAGCAAAACAAATATTCATGTATTATATGTGGAATCTTGAAAAAAAATGGTACTGATTAATCTATTTGCAGGGCAGGAATAGAGACACAAATGTAGAGAACCAACATTCGGACATAGTGGGGTAAGGGGTGGGTGGGATGAATGGGGAGATTAGGTTTGGCATAAATCACTGCCATGTGTAAAATAGACAGCTAGTAGGAAGTTGCTGTATAGCGCGGGGAGCTCAGCTTGGTGCTCTGTGATAACCTACAGTTAGCTTGGGTGGGCAGAGGGAGGTTCAAGAGGAAAAGGATGTATGTTAGAAATAGCTGATTCACTTCATTGTACAGCAGCAACTAACAACATTGTAAAGTAATCACACTCCAATAAAGTTTAAAAACAATGTCCAGTGAAAATAAGTAAATAATTTTTTTAAAAAAATAAAGCTAAAAAGCAATGTCCCAGCTCAAGGCTGGCACAGGCAGTCAGACAGGAGGAAATTCCCTCTTACTCAGACTCCTTGTTCTAATCAGACTCCCAAACTGACTGGATGAGCCCCAACCACATCAGGAAGGGCAATCAACTTTACTTCCTCCATCCATTCAAATGTTAATTTCATGTCAGACCCAGAATGATGCTTGGCCAAACATCAAGGTAACCCATGACTAGCTGACACATAAAATTAACTATCACACTTTTTGAGAAGAATTTACTCATCTTTAAGATGAGTGTGGTGATGGCGCCCTTGGATAATGATGAGCAGGTTCAATGAGATAATACATGTATAGTATTCAGCACAGTGCCGGGTCCAGAGTACACATTCCATCCATGTTATCTATTGTTATCTCCTCCAGACTGATGACATTTAAGTGGGGTGCTGTCACTCACTAGACAGTGAGCTTCTTGAGGAGGGGAATCAGACCAAGCCAGCCTTGGAAGTTCAACATCTGTTCACTGCAGTAATGAACAAATAATCATGTTATCAAAAGGAACAATTCATTATAAAAGTCATTGTCAGGTTTCTCAAAAAATTAAACATAAAATTATCAGGTGACTCTACAATTATCTGAGCTTCCCTGGTGGCTCAGACGGTAAAGTGTCTGTCTGCAATGCAGGAGACCCAGGTTCGATCCCTGGGTCGGGAAGATCCCCTGGAGAAGGAAACGGCAGCCCACTCCAGTAGTCTTGCCTGGAAAATCCCATGGACGGAGGAGCCTGGTGGGCTACAGTCCATGGGGTCGCATAGAGTCAGACACGACTGAGCGACTTCACTTTCTTTCACTTTCTACAATTCTACTTCTAGGACTATAGCCAAGAGAACTGAAAGCAGGGACCCAAACATATACCTAGACAAAAGTAGAATTCAAAAAGATACATGCATCCCTATATTCATAGCAGAACTGTTCACAATAGCCAAGACATGGTAACAACCTAAATGTCCACTGACAGATGAATAGATAAAGAAGATGTGGTACATGCATATGATGGAATATTACTAAGTCACTTTAGTCGTGTCCAACTCTGTGTGACTCAGTGGACTGTAGCCCACCGGGCTCCTCTGTCCATGGGATTCTCCAGGCAAGAATACTGGAGTGGGTTGCCATGCCCTCCTCCATGGGGTCTTTCCAACCCAGGGACTGAACCCACGTCTTTTATGTCTCCTGCATTAGTAAGCAGGTTCTTTACCACTAGCACCACCTGGGAAGCCCAATGGGATATTATTCAGGCATAAAAAAAGGTTGAAATAATGTCATTTGCAGCAACATGGATGAACCTCGAGATTATCATACTAAGTGCAGTAAGTCAGAAAGTGAAAGACAAATACCATATGATGTTGTATATGTGAAATCTAAAACGTGACACGAATGACCTTAGTTACAAAATAGAAACAGGCTCACAGACACAGAGAACAGACTTGTAATTGCCAAGGAGGGAGGGGGTCAGGGAGGATTGGATTGGGAGTTTGGGATTAGCAGATGTGAACTATTATATATAGAATAGATACACAACAAGGTCCTACTAATAGCACAGGGAACTATATTCAATGCCCTGTGGTAAGCCATGATTAAAAAAAATATGAAAATGTGTATATAAAACTGAATCACTTTGCTGTACAGCAAAAACTAATACAACACTGTAAATCAACTCTACTTCAATAAAATAAATTTAAAAAAGAGAGAGAGAGAGAGCAGGGACCCATATATATACTTACACAACTATGCTCTTGGCAGTCCTATTCACAATAGCCAAGAGACAGAAACAGCCCAAATGTCCACTAATTGATGACAGGATGAATAAAATGTGGTGTACCTATACAGTGGAATATTATTCAGCCATAAAAAATGAAATTCTGATTCCCAGTACAATATGGATGAACCTCAAAAACATTATGCTCTGTGAAAGAAGTCAGACACAAAAGATTACACAGTATATGATTCCACTTACACAAAATGTGCAGAATAGGCAAATCCAGGGAAACAGAAAGCAGATTTGTGCTTTCCAGAGGTGGGGGGAGGGGAAAATGGGAAGCAACTGTTTAATAGGTTTCATTTGGAAATGATGGAAATGTTTTAGAACTACATAGAGGTGATGGTTATACAACATCATGGACATTATAAATTATTACTGACTTGTTATTGCCAAATTTAGACTTAAATTGAAGAAAGTAGGGAAAACCACTAGACCATTCAGGTATGACCTAAATCAAACTCCTTATGATTATACAGTGGAAGTGAGAAATAGATTTAAGGGACTAGATCTGATAGATAGAGTGCCTGATGAACTATGGACAGAGGTTGGTGACACTGTACAGGAGACAGGGATCAAGACCATCCCCCAAAAAAAAGAAATGCAAAAAAGCAAAATGGCTGTCTGGGGAGGCCTTACAAATAGCTGTGAAAAGAAGATAAGTGAAAAGCAAAGGAGAAAAGGAAAGATATAAGCATTCGAATGCAGAGTTCCAAAGAATAGCAAGGAGAGATAAGAAAGCCTTCCTCAGCGATCAATGCAAAGAAATAGAGGAAAACAACAGAATGGGAAAAACTAAAGATCTCTTCCGGAGAAGGCAATGGCACCCCACTCCAGTACTCTTGCCTGGAAAATCTCATGGATGGAGTAGCCTGGTAGGCTGCAGTCCATGGGATCGCTAAGAGTCGGACTCAACTGAGCGACTTCACTTTCACTTTTATACATTGGAGAAGGAAATGGCAACCCACTCCAGTGTTCTTGCCTGGAGAATCCCAGGGACAGGGCACCTGGTGGGCTGCCGTCTGTGGGGTCGCACAGAGTCAGACACGACTGAAGTGACTTAGCAGCAGAGATCTCTTCAAGAAAAGTAGAGACACCAAGGGAACATTTCATGCAAAGATGGGCTCAATAAAGGACAGAAATGGTANAGGAATGATGCTAAAGCTAAAACTCCAATACTTTGGACACCTCATGCGAAGAGTTGACTGATTGGAAAAGACTCTGATGCTGGGAGGGATTGGGGGCAGGAGGAGAAGGGGACAACAGAAGATGAGATGGCTGGATGGTATCACTGACTCGATGGACATGAGTTTGGGTGAACTCCAGGAGTTGGTGATGGACAGGGAGGCCTGGAGTGCTGCAATTCATGGGGTCGCAAAGAGTTGGACACGACTGAGCGACTGAACTGAAATGAACTGATACTTTAAAAGGGTGAGGAACTTCCCTGGTGTCCAGCGGTTAGGACTCCATGCTCCCAACTGCAGGGGGTGTGGGTTTGGTCCCTGGTTGGAGAACTAAGATCCCACATGCTATGTGGAAAAAAAAAAAAAAAACTACTTTAAAAAAAGAATGTATTTTATGTTCGTGAATTTCACTTCAAAAAAACAAAATGCATTGCCAAAGAAAGACAGGTACAAAGTCATCACATTAGATCAGACACTAAAACAGCAATTCTGATGACCCAATACTCTGGCACCTACTCTGTACAAACGAGTTTAAACCAAGAAGACTTCTGCTGCCATTTAGAAGAGAGAGGGGCATTTTACATCAGGTGTGGCTGAGGAGGGGGGCCACCCTTTCACTAGAAAACTCAGCTCAGAGTTTCCACCAACACTGGTTAGACTGAAAGAGTAGACCATTAAAAAGGCTTATTTGAACCTGATTCTGAAAGCCCCTCCAATCCTTCTTTACATATCACTCTGCTTATAACTCTTTGGTATGATATTTTCCTATTAAAAACGTCCATTTAACCCATGAACACTTACTGAGCCTCTGCTAGTCACCAAAGGGGCTTCCCCGGTGGCACAGTGGTAAATAATCTGCCTGCAATGCAGGAGAGACAGGAGATGCTGGTTCAATCCCTGGGTCAGGAAAATCCCCTGGAGGAGGGCATGGCAACCCACTCCAGTATTCTTGCCTGGAGAATCCCACGGACAGAGGAGCCTGGTGGGCTATAGTCCATAGGGTCACAAAGAGTCAGAAACAACTGAAGCACTATTCATCAAGGACTGTTCTAAGTGCGAGGAAATAGCTGTGATGACAAAATTCCAATCCCAATGGGACTTACTGTCTAGTACTTTGTGTTAGTCATTCAGTGCTTAGTCATTCAGTCGTGTCTGACTCTTTGCAACCCCATGGACTGTAGCCTGCCACGCTCCTCAGTCCATGGGGATTCTCCAAGCAAGAATACTGGAGTGGGTTGCCATGCCCTCCTCCAGGGGATCTTCCCAACCCAGGCATCGAACCCAGGTCTCCCATATTCCAGGCAGATTGTTTACCAGCTGAACCACTAGGGAAGCCTACGAATACAGGCGAGGGTAGTCAGTCTTCTCAAGGGGATCTTCCCCACCCAGGAATCAAATTGGGGTCTCCTGCATTGCAGGCAGATTCTTTACCACCCGAGCTACCAGGAAAGCCCCCTAGTACCTTAACATACCACAAATCCTTTAGAAGCTTGTTAAAGTGCAGGTTTGGATTCAGAATATGTGGACTGGGACCTAAGAGTCTGAATTCCTAATAAGCTCCCATCTGATGCTGATACTTGTCTGAGGACTATACTTTGAGTAAAAGCACGTAGAGATCAACATAAAAATAATTTTTCAAATCGCGTATGCTACAATTTTTACTGAAGTACAGTGTTTTTTTTTAATTAGAGTGTAATTGCTTTACAATGTTGTGTTAGTTTCTGCTGTGCAACAGCGGGAATCAGCTATGAGTATACGTATACCCCCTCCCTCTTGAGCTTCCCTCATGCTGCCCCCATCCAACCCCTCTAGGTCATCAGAGGGCGCCAAGCTGAGCTCCCTGTGCTACACAGCAGCTTCCCACTAGCCATCTATTTCACACAGGGTAGTGTATATATGTCAGTGACTGTCTCTCCATTTGACGTACAGTTGTCTTACTGTTTCAGCTGTACAGCAAAGTGATTCGGTTACATATAATCTTTTTCAGATTTTTTCCATTATAAGTTATTAAAAGATATGGGAATATACATTCCTGTGCTATACCGTAGGTCTCTGTTGTTTATTTTATATATAGTAATGTGTATCTGTTAATCCCAAATTCCTAGTTAATCACTCCCTGCCCTTTCTTTCTATGGTAACCATGAATTTGTTTTCTAGAACAACAATTTTAAAATTTCACCTTGACCCTTCAGTCTTCTTCAGCCACTGGCCCATCTTTTTTGCTGTTCTTCATAGAACCACTATATTGTACGGCTGAAACTAATGTAATATTGTAAATCAGCTATATTTCAGTAAATCAGTAAGATGGATAGATAGATAAAATGAGTTTAATATAGCTTTTAAAAAACAATACATTTCTAGATATAAAAAGGCCAGTTAGATTTTTTTCTGAGCTATGATACTACTAAATGATTTCTCAACTTTGGCCCTACTGACATTTGAGACTGGGTCATTCTTTGCTGTGGGGGCTGTCACGTGCATTATAGGATGCTGAGTAACATCTCTGGCCTAATTATCAGTAGAAATAGCACTCCGCAGTGGTGACAATCCAAATGTCTTCCCATCTGGGGAATGAAAATTGCTGCCAGTTGAGAACCACTGGTCTATTTCCAAAAATCGTATCACTTCCCTGTTGGTAAAAGATGCTCATAATAACTAACACTTATATGATGTTTGAGCTTCCCTGGTGGCTCAGTTGTAAAGAATCTGCCTGCAATGCAAGAGACCCAGGTTCAACCCCTGGGTCAGGAAGATCCCCTGGAGAAGGAAATGGCAACCCACTCCAGTATTCTTGCTTGGAGAATCCTGTGGACAGAGGATCCTTATGGGCTACAGTTCATGAGTCGCAAAGAGTCAGACACAAATGAGCGACTAACACTTCTACGGTGTTTACCAGGCTAACACTGTTCTAAAACTAAAGTCTCTTCATTCATTTAATCTTCCCCCAAACTTTATGGGGTCTTAGTACCATCCTCATCCTAAATGGAGAACCTGAAGCACAGAGTGAATGAGTGACTTTCCCAAGGTTGCACAGCCAGTGAGAGGTGGAGTCAGTATTTGAACCAGTCGTCTGACCCCAGCGCCTTTTTCTTGGGTTTTCTTCTGACCCTTGGGATGTGGGACCTACCATTTGGATTTTTTTTTTAATTCTTTCTCTCTTCAAAGATGCAATGGATTATTGAGAATATCGAGTCTCTTCTCACCAATAAGACTGTATTGGAAGAGGGGAGAAACACCACATCCAGAGTCACAGCCATTTTCCAGAGAGTGGAATCAGAAGTTCTAGAAACTGCCTTGAGAGCACCAGACCAGGAAATCCAGAAAGTCCAAAAGAGCACTGTGGGTAAGAAGACAGTAAGACCTGAGACACACAGGGGGGTGGTGACTAACTGGGGCCCGCATTAAGCAATGAGAGAAGTAAATAAGGACTGTGTATGTCCATTTATAGGGCTTCCCAGGTGGCGCTAGTGGTAAAGAACCCACCTGCCAAAGCAGGAGACATAGAGACATGGGTTCAATCCCTGAGTCGAGAAGAGCCCCCGGAGGGGGGTATGGCAACCCACTCCAATATTCTTGCCTGGAGAATCCCCATGGATAGAGGAGCCTGGGGGGCTCCAGTCCTTAGGGTCACCAAGAGTCAGACATGACCGAAATGACTGAACACACACGAACACATCCATTTATATAAAATTCTAGAAAATGCAAACTAATCTCCAGTGACGCAGAGGGTAGAGTCAGTGAAGGGATGGAAAAGGGATGTGAGAAAATCTGGATAAATTGTTGGTGGTGACAGAAATGTTGTCTACCTTGACTCTGATGGTGGTTTTACAGAGGTACACACTCGATGAAACCCATCTAATTGTACACTTTAATATGTGAGATTTGCTGTACATCAATTACACCTGCATAGAGCTGTTTTAAAAAATTGCCAATGGGGGAATTCCCTGGCGGTCCAGTGGTTAGGACTTAGCACTTTCACTACTGAGGTCTGAGCAGGTCCAGGAACTAATATTCCACAAGCCTCCTGGTGTGACCAAAATAATGTTTTAATAAAAATAATGTTTTGTTGTTGTTCGGTCACTCAGTCATGTCCCACTCTTTGCAACCCCGTGGACACCAGCATGCCAGGCTTCCCTGTCCTTCACCATCTCCCAGAGCTTGCTCAAACTCACGTCCATTGAGTCAGTAATGAAATCCATTGAACCATCTCCTCCTCTGTCAACCCCTTCTCCTCCTGCCTTCAAATCTTTCCCAGCCTCTGGGTCTTTTCTTATGAGTCAGCTCTTTGAATCAGGTGACCAAAATATTTGAGCTTCAGCTTCAGCATCAGTCCTTCCAATGAATATTCAGGATTGATTTCCTTTAGGGCTGACTGGTTTAATCTCCTTGCAGTCTAAGGGACTCTCGAGAGTCTTCTCCAACACCACAGTTCAAAAGCATCAATTCTTCGGCAATCAACTTTCTTTAAGGTCCACACTCACATCTATACATGACTACTAGAAAAGCCACAGCTTTGACTAGGTGGACCTTTGTTGGCAAAATAATGTCTCTGCCTTTTAATATGCTGTCTAGATTTGTCATAGCTTTTCTTCCAAGGAGCAACCGTCTTCTAATTTCATGGGTACAGTCACCATCTGCAGTGATTTTGGAGCCCAAGAATATTAAGTCTGTCACTGTTTCTATTGTTTCCCCATCTATTTGCCATGAAGGGATGGAACTGGCGTGCTGCAATCCATGGGGTTGCAAAGAGTCAGACACAATTGAGCAACTGAACTGAACTGAATTGATGGGACTGGATGTCATGATCTTCATTTTTCGAATGCTGAGTTCTAAGCCAGTGTTTTCACTCTCTTCTTTCACTTTCATCAAGAGTCTCTTTAGTTCCTCTTCACTTTCTGCCATAATGGTGGTGTCATATGCATATCTGAGGTTATTGATGTTTCTCCCGGCAATCATGATTCCAGCTTGTGCCTCATTCAGCCCAGCATTTCTCATGAGGTACTCTGCATATAAGTTAAATAAGCAGGGTGACAATATACAGCCTTTACGTACTCCTTTCCCAATTTGGAACCAGTCAGTTGTTCCATGTCCAGTTCTAACTGTTGCTTCTTGACCTGCATACAGGTTTCTCAGGGGGCAGGTCAGGTGGCCTGGTATTTTCCACAGTTTGTTGTGATAATGCTGCTGCTACTGCTAATTCGCTTCAGTCGTGTCCAACTCTGTGCGACCTCATAGATGGCAGCCCACCAGGCTCCCCCGTCTCTGGGATTCTCCAGGCAAGAACACTGGAGTGGGCTGCCATTTCCTTCTCCAATGCATGAAAGTGAAACGTGAAAGTGAAGTCGCTCAGTCGTGTCCGACTCTTCGAGACCCCATGGACAGCAGCCCACCAGGCTCTTCCATCCATGGGATTTTCCAGGCAAGAGTACTGGAGTGGGGTGCCATTGCCTTCTCCGTGTTGTGATAATATATAGAATTAAATAAATACCTGCATGCTAAGTCACTTCAGTCATGTCTGACTCTTTGTCGACCTATGGACTGTAGCCCTCCAGGCTTCTCTGTCCATGGGATTCTCCAGGCAAGAATACTGGAGTGGGTTGCCATGCCCTCCTCCAGGGGAATTTCCCAACCCAGGGATCAAACCCATATCTCTCGTAGCAGGTGGGTTCTTTACCACTAGTGCCACCTGGGAAGCCCAAATAAATACATGAATAAACAAAAATTGTCAATGGTTTCTAATCCTGAGTCTGGGATTCTGGCTTAAAGGTAGTTTTGTGTTTTTTTTAGATGATTCAGTGCTCACGGAACCTAACAGCACATGTCATGGTGATGTGACTTAAACCACCCCAGAAGGAACATCTTACTACATATTTTTTAAATAGAAATACTTTTTTTTAAGGAACTGAAAGCAAACTTTTATTTAAAGACCTCTTTGGGTCATGGTCATTTGGACTCATGGCCTCAATCTGCTGCTCAACTCTCTGGTGATTCAGACAGTAAAGAATCTGCCCGAGACTCAGGTTCAAGTCCTAGGTCAAGAAGACCCCATGGAGAAGGGAATAGCAACCCATTTCAGCATTCTTGCCTGGAGAATTCCACAGACAGAGGACCCTGGAGAACTATAGGCCATGGAGTCGCAAAAAGTTGGACATGACTGAGTGACTTTCACTTTTGCTAGCAGAGCTCTGGCAACAGTGAAACAAACGTGCTGAATTCTTTCTAAAACAGAAATGATTTTATTAAGGAATCCCCTAGCGGTCCAGTGGTTAATGCTCAGCACTTTCACTGCCTTGGGTCTGGGTTCAATTCCTGGTTGGGGAACTAAGATCCCACAAGCCACGTGGCATATCCACCCCCCCCCAGAAAAAATTTATTATACCTGTCATCAGTTCAGTTCAGTTCAGTTCAGTCACTCAGTCATGTCTGACTCTTCACAACCCCATGAATCGCAGCACGCCAGGCCTCCCTGTCCATCACCAACTCCCAGAGTTCACTCAAACTCATGTCCATCGAGTCAGTGATGCCATCCAGACACCTCATCCTCTGTTGTCCCCTTCTCCCCCTGTCCCCAATCCCTCCCAGCATCAGAGTCTTTTCCAATCAGTCAACTCTTCGCATGAGGTGGCCAAACTACAGGAGTTTCAGCTTTAGCATCATTCCTTCCAAAGAACACCCAGGGTTGATCTCCTTTAGAATGGACTGGTTGGATCCCCTTGCAGTCCAAGGGACTCTCAAGAGTCTTCTCCAGCACCACAGTTCAAAAGCATCAATTTTTTGGCACTCAGCTTTCTTCACAGTCCAACTTTCACATCCATACATGACCACTGCAAAAAACCATAGCCTTGACTAGACGGACCTTTGTTGGCAAAGTAATGTTTCTGCTTTTCAATATGCTATCTAGGTTGGTCATAACTTTCCTTCCAAGGAGTAAGCATCTTTTAATTTCATGGCTGCAGTCACCATCTGCAGTGATTTTGTAGCCCAAAAAAATAAAGTCAGCCACTGTTTCCCCTGTTTCACCATCTATTTCCCATGAAATGATGGGACCAGATGCCATGATCTCCGTTTTCTGAATGTTGAGCTTTAAGCCAACTTTTTCACTCTCCTCTTTCACTTTCATCAAGAGGCTTTTTAGTTCCTCTTCACTTTCTGCCATAAGAGTGGTGTCATCTGCATATCTGAGAGTACTGATATTTCTCCCGGCAATCTTGATTCCAGCTTGTGTTTCTTCCAGCCCAGCGTTTCTCATGATGTACTCTGCATATAAGTTAAATAAGCAGAGTGACAATATACAGCCTTGACGTACTCATTTTCCTATTTGGAACCAGTCTGTTGTTCCATGTCCAGTTCTAACTGTTGCTTCCTGACCTGCATATAGGTTTCTCAAGAGGTAGGTCAGGTGGTCTGGTCTTCCCATACCTGTCTTACATATTCATTATATATCCATGTGCTGCAGATATGTCAGTTAGCTTGACTGCAGTAATCATTTAACTATATATATATATATGTGCGTGTGTCAGACACAGCTGAGCAACTGAGCACACACACACATGCACACATGTGTCAAGTCTTCATATTGTACACCTTAAATATATTTAATTATTGTTTTTGAAAATAAAAAATAAAATATCATAGCAAAGCCAAGTATTAAATTTTTAATTAGGAAAAAACACATACACAAAACTAAACTGAGACCAGCCAAATCTGCCCACAGTTCAGTGCTCCAATCCAACACCCATGTAGGTACATGTCTGATGAAGAGACACATATTTGTTATGTATGTTACACTTACATTGCTTGCCAAACTTGCTTTCTCACTCATTACATGACTAACATCTTTCCATGTACGTCATATATATCATTAGCTCTGTTATTGTCTTCAATGGTTTATATAGTTGCATTGTACATATAATTTATTTACACAATAATTTATTTCCCTATTCTGAGAAATGTGGATAGTTACAAAACAACCCTGTAACAAAGACCATTAAAGTTTTATCTGTATCTATTCGTTAAATGTTTTCTTAGGATAAATTCATAGAAGAGGAATTGTTAGATTAAAAGGAAGAAAGCATTCTATGAACTTTTGATACATATCACTATATTGGCCTCCAGAAATGCTGTTTACTGTGCTTTTTATTAATATTCAGCTCAGAGCTGCTAATGTATTTGTGTATGCCTAACTAATCATTTCATTTTACCAACTTTCATGATAAAATACTTCATAAAAATAATCATTTTTTATAGTTTTTAATAAGATAAAATCCAGTGCCTAAACTTCTCAGGAAACCAGAATCTGGACACTTTTATTTAAAATTAAACCACATTACAAGTAATTCTTATATTTTCTGATTTGGCCAATTCCTAATTGATTTTTTGGTTTGGTTTTGTTTTTGCCCAAGCCAGGAGTCATGTGGGATGTTAGTTCCCTGACCAGGGGTCAAACCTGCAGCCCCTGCATTGGAAGGGCACAGTCTTAACCACTGGACTGCCAGGGAAGTCCCCCTCGTTGTTTAATCAATGACACAAAGCACCCTTTCCTCAGTGAGCTTTCATCACCTCACCTGTAAAACGAGATAGTAATGCTGCACTCAACGCACTTAGAGCCAAGGCTGGTAATTGCCATAACTTCCCGCTCTTTATAATTGCTTTCTTTAACTTTTTTAACACACTCAAAAAGAGACATAATAAGACTACTGCACCCCTCACCTACCTTCAATAATTTCCAACTCATGACCAGTCTCATAGCTTCTGATTTTTAAGATAAATATTTTCATGAACTTACTGTTTGCTATTTTGTGACTTCATTTTTATTGGAAGCATGGTTCCCCATTATAGAGATAAACCACAAGTTATTTAACCAATTTCTTCTTAAACTTTAGGTCATTTCTCATTTTCACCTTTATCATCTTTACTGCCGGGGACTTTCTCGTAGCTAATTCTGCCCTCTTAGTCATTATTGTTTTCCAATAATTCCTAGAAACAGAATTGTTGCTTCAAAGACAATGTGCTAAAGAATGTTAGTTAAGAATATGGTTTCAGGGGACATTCTTGGAAGTCCAGTGGTTGAGACTTCACCTTCCAATGCAAGGGGTGTGGGTTCAATCCCTGGTCAGGAGACTAAAATACCACATGCCTCTCAGCCAAAAAACAAAAACATAAAAAACAGAATCAATATTGTAATAAATTCAATAAAGAATTTTAAAATGGTCCACAGTAAAAAAGAAGTCTTTAAAAAAGGAACACAGGACTCAGTCAGTTCCTACTCTTCACCACCCCCACAGAGCCTGCCAGGCTCCTCTGTCATGAGATTTTTCTCAGCAAGTATACAGGAGTTAGAGTCCTACTTAAATTCTGAATTTCAGTTTGCTCTTCTGAAAGGTCCTTCATTGTGTTACATGAGGCTGCTATAAGATGGCAATGTATCAATGTAAGGCTCTTAGCCCAGTGCCTGGCGCATTCTAGACATTCAGTAAAGTTAAGCTATTCGTGTAACTATGCACATTTTTAAAACTTATCATAATGGTAAGATTGCCCTTTGTTTTTCTTACCAGCTGTTGAAACTCGAGTTGTTACAGACAACTGCTCCAAGAGGGTCATCTTCAGCTTGAATGCCCAAGTGAACTCCATGAAAATCCATTGCAATGATGTCATCCGGGGAAACATACAAGGTACGTGGGGTGGCTGCTTTCAGAATCCCTAAGACGTGCAGAGCAGCTTCACTGTGTAAGTAGTGAGGAAAATGTCCCCAGTAGGCTCCTCTCTAATGGATCTGTTACCCTGATGTTACTGAACCCAGGTCCAGCTACTCTCTGCTCAAAAGTCATTAAAGAGGCTAGGTTAGTGGAAAGGAAAGTTTGCTTTATTTTGGATGCTAGTGACCAGAGAGGAGGGTCACTAGCATCCAAACCTGTCCAAAGGCCAAGACCTCCACCCCAACAACCAGGGGGCTAGAGCTTTTATAGACAGAGAGAGGGGGCTACGTGCAGAAACAGCACAGTAGCTCAGACAGTCATCTCGAAATTGGTCACTGGTGGTCAGTTCTAAGCACAGTTAGTCTTGGTTCCAGGGTTGGTTTGTCTCCATTTCCTTGAGGCCAGTTCTTGGAAATGCAACAGCTTATGTCGTGGCTACAGTCTGATAATCATGTAGTTAATTTCTCCACCTGGTGGGGGTCTCTATCTATAAGACAGCTCAAAGGATATGGCTCAGAATATTACCTATAGCCCTTGAGAAGGAACTAAAGGTCCTTGACTTTGCTTACTGACTAAACTATTATCATTTGATCTCCTTTAACTATTTTGCTTTGTTTCTTTATGTTCTCACTTCTCTGATTAAACTAACTTTTGGCTAAAGTTTTTCCACAGACAAAAGGTGGGCTGAGGACTTGGAGAACAAGGACTACAGGGTTCTGCTCTGTTTCACTAAGACTGTGCCATTTGAGTCTTTCTTTATTTTTTTAATTACAAAAAAGACATCTTCCTACCTAAAATGGAAGTTTTTTGTTCTTCAGCATGAAAGAGAGACTTTGTAATTTAGGGGCTGCTCTATCTGGTTCTCAGTTTGGGTTCCCTTAGAAGCAGTGCATGGATAAGTGTAAGGGGAACAAGTGTGATGATTCTGTATGGGAGATGATCCCAGAGAGAATCAGTAAGTGTATTAATCAGTATTCTCCAGAGAAACAGAACCAATAGGCTGTGTATCAGAGAAGGCAATGGCACCCCACTCCAGTACTCTTGCCTGGAAAGTCCCATGGATGGAGGAGCCTGGTAGGCTGCAGACCATGGGGTTGCTAAGAGTCGGACACGACTGAGCGACTTCACTTTCATGCATTGGAGAAGGAAATGGCAACCCACTCCAGTGTTCTTGCCTGGAGAATCCCAGAGACGGGGAAGCCTGGTGGGCTGCCGTCTATGGGGTCGCACAGAGTCGGACACGACTGAAGTGACTTAGCAGCAGCACCAGGCTGTGTATATGTAGAAAAAGAGAAACAGAGATAGAGACACATGGGCAGGGACAGAGAGAGATTTAAGAAGAATTTAGCTCATGCGATTGTGGAGGGCAGCAAATCTAAAATCTAGCCAGCAGGCTTAAAAACCCGGGGAAAAGCTGTTGCTGCCTGAGTCCAAAGGCAGTCTCTTCCTAGGGGGAAGTCAGTCTTTTTCTTAACACCTTCCACTGATTAGATGAGGCCCACCAACAGTAGGAACTGCAATCTGCTTTATTCAAAATCTGCTGACTTAAATGTTAATCTCATCTAAAAATACCCTCACAGCAATATCCAGACTGGTCTTTGACCAAATATCTGGGTCCTAAGGCCAATCCAAGTTGACACATAAAATTATTCATCCCAACAGGGAAAACAGGAAGTGAGACAGGAAGAGAGGGCAGCCCATACAGGGATTATTATGTTAGCGAGCAGGTTACTGCTGGTGGTGACTGGGGCTCAGTCCCACTGAGTTACCCCATTCAAAGAGAGGTAGCTAGAGGACTTCCCTGGCGGGCCAGTGGTTACAATTCTGTGCTTCCAGGGCAGGGGACAGGGGTTCAGTCCCTGGTCAGGGAACTAAGATCCCACATGCCACTCGACACGGACCAAAAAAAAATTTTTTTTTTAATAATAAAGAGGACTTCCCCTGTGGCCCAGTGGTTAAGACTCTGCACTCCTAATGCAGGGGACCTAGGTTCGATACCTAGTCAGGGAACTAGATCTCACATGCTGCAGTGAAAATCCTGAATTTCAAAACTAAAATAATAATAACAGTTAGGGAGTGGGAGCTGAGCTGAGCTCTTTATCCACCTGCTCTGATCCATCACTGGTTAAGAGCCCTCCTGGAGGTTGCAGGCACAAGCGAACTTCAAGGCTCTTCCAGCCTGCCCTGTGTACAGATCAAACATGTTCACTCCAGGAAAAGCTCCCAGACAGAGAGTCGCAGCTGCTTGCAGTAAAATCCATCAGCATGTTAAAAAAAAAAAAAAAACAGAAGTGCCAAAGGAATAAAGCTAGGTTGCCTACAGCATCTGCTACAGCCTGTATATAGAGAGAAATTGTTACCATTAACTGTCCCAGCATTGCCAGACTGTCTGATTTTTCAAGAGAAACCAAAATTTGGGTTGTCTGCATGAACACCTCCAATATTTTTTTTCATTTGGCAGGAAGACTTCTGTTATAACTGCCATATGTTACAATTGCTGTAGCACGATAAATGAGGGTCTTAAAATCCAATTATGTGAATGTGGGGTCTGTACAGACAGCTGGTCTGTGCTATCGCCCAAAGTTCCAAAGAAAAGGTGATAAAACGCAGACAACTAAGCACATGCTGAACTGAGAAAGTCTCATGTGGCAATTAGTTTCTCACTTCCTCTCCTCCCCCAAGATAAGAACCCGAATCTGCCTTCACTGGAGGATGGGCCAGGGGGAGGATGGAAGCCAAATTCCAACCATGGGATTTCATGCTTGCCTGCTCACCAGGTTCCCCCATTACTCACAGTGTGGAGAGGGCGCCTGAAAGCTTCCAAACATATCTGCAATCCAGTTTGTTCCTTGGTCACATTCTGGGGTACCAGGAATTAGGAAGTCAACAATTTTTTTTTATTGTTTTTATCAGGATATAATTGCTTTACAATGTTGGGTTAGTCTCTGCTGTACAACGTCGTGAACCAGCTGTATACACACACCCCTCCCTCTGGAGCCTCCCTCCTGCCACCCCGCATGCCAGCCCTCTCGGTCGTCACAGAGCACTGAGCTGAGCTCCCTGCGCTGTACACCAGCTTCCCACCAGTTATACGTATGGCGATGTATATGCTTCGATGCTGTTCTCTCAATTTGTCCCATCCTCTCCTTTGCTCTGGGTTCACACATCTATTCTCTATGTCTGTGCCTCTATTCCTGCCCTGCAAAACGGTTCATCTGTACCATTTTTCTAGACTTCATATATATGCTTTAATATGCAATATCTGTTTTTCTCTTTCTGACTTACCTCACTCTGTATGACAGGCTCTAGCTTCATCTACAAAGAGGTATGACCTCACACGGGTCAGAATGGCCATAATCAAAAAATCTACAAACAACAGATACTGGAGAGGGTGTGGAGAAAAGGGAACTCTCTTACACTGTTGGTGGTAATGTAAATTGGTACAGACACTCTGGAGAACAGTACGGAGGTGCCTTAAAAAAACTAAACATAGAACTGCCATATGACCCAGCAACTCCATGACTGGACATACACACTGAGAAAACCATAACTGAACATGTGAATTTGAGGAGACCAGAACTCAGTCCATGACAACTGTCTAGGCTGAATTGTTTACATGAACTACAGACCTCATAACGTGGAGGCACGTGCCTCGGGGAGCGCTTGCATGGACATGCCCGTGCATTCGTGCGTGCTCAGTGGTGTCCGACTCTGTGACCCTATAGACTGTAGCCCACAAGTCTCCTCTGTCCATGGAATTTCCTAGGCAAGAATACTGGAGTGGGTTGCCATTTCCTTCTCCAGGGGATCTTCCCGGCCCAGGGTTAAAATATCTCCTGCATTGGCAGGCAGATTCTTTACCACTGAGCCACCAGGGAAGCACCATTTACATGCCCAGCAGCAGTCTATTTATCTTTCCCTAATGACCCTTGCAGTCTCATCTTGAAGCATTGTCCTGGCTGTCCCTCTGCCAGTAATGTTAACCAACACTCCACAGGGTGGACTTTTATTCTTTCAACCCAGCTCAATTTTTTCCTCCTCCATGAAGCCTCCCGGGACTGCCTGCTTCCATCACAGCACTAGAGTCAGGCTTTCCCTCTCCTGTGCTCCGCCAGCACTTTGAACCTACCTTATCCCAGCATCTAATGTGTTAACACCTGTTCATCGACATGTCCCCTTCCCCGCCCTGCTCCCCCCCGNAAAACCATGAATTCTTTCTCTGTGCAGTCCTTTACCAGCAGAGAATCGGAGAACAGAAATGGTCATCAAATTAAATCCACATCTAGGTTGAGGACTGAGCATTCCTAAAGAGAGAAAAGAACACATTGATGGGTTCATGACAAACTCATAAAGGGACATTTTTCTGTCCCCCAGGTTTTGTCTTGGACTGGATCATTCTTCATTGTAGGGAGTCATCCTGTGCCCTGTAGGATGTTGAACAACATTCCTGGCCTTAGACTAGACGTCTATAGCAGTTCCCCAGTTGTGACAACCCAAAATTCCTCCAGACACCACCCAGTGTCAGCTGAGGTGAGAGGGCAGGATAGCCTGCAGTTGAGAACCTCCGGTCTAAACCAACCTTGTAATTTATCTCCAAAAGGTGGATAATTTTAATACCAGAAGGGATCCTATTAAGTTACACCGTGACACCAGGTATGAACTGGGACTGTCACGGGTAACCCAAGACATAGAATCACGTGATTCCTCTCGAGAGCAAACCCTGGCCACAGAGGTCAACCTTGGAAACCTCAGTAGCCATTATTTTCTTTTCTACTTGTGATTTGCTCTTACACCAGAATATTTCAGCTCAAAATCAAGCAATTTCCGAGCATCAGATCAGGTAGACTGATCACCTGCTGATGCCTTCCAACCACCTACCGCTGTTTCTTTCTGATGAACAGAAACTGCCATCAACTCAGAGAAGCAGAAGTGAATCTCCTACTTCTCATCCCTCGAGAGAAGCCAGAAAAATCTGGTTAGAGACACCTGCTAGGGGATTTATCCCAGTAGGATGAAGCACACTGCTTGTTTCTTATTGTTCAGTCACTAAATTGTGCTCTTTGTGACTCCCATGGGCTGTAGCCCGCCAGGCTCCTCTATCCATGGGATTTCCCAGGCACGTATACTCTTCCTCCAGAAGATCTTCCTGGACCAGGGATCAAACCCACGTCTCGTGAATTCTCTGAGGCACCTGGGAACCACACAGCTAGTATGTGGCAAAGATGGAGTTTGAATCCAGAAACATGATTCTTGTCTCTAGGTCCTTAACCACCCATTAGATATGACCTCTTTGTCTTGTGGACTTCTCAGCAGCTACAGTAGTGAATTCTTATTGACATGGGAATAGTGACAAGTTTGTTAACATCTTATCACATGTGCATATACATATATATACGTATAATTGATATATAGTATATGTTGCATATACATTATATATCTTATGTGTGTATATACATATGCTGTGCGGTGTGCTTAGTTGCTTAGTCATGTCTGACTCTGCAACCCCATGGGCTGTAGCCCTCCAGACTCCTCTGTCCATGGGAATTCTCCAGGCAGGAATACTGGAGTGGGTTGCCATGTCCTCCTCCAGGGAATCTTCCCAACCCAGGGATCGAACCCAGGCCTCCTGCATTGCAGGTGGATTCCTTACCAGCTAAGCCACCAGAGAAGCCCATGTTATATGCTAGGCTGTCATAAAATACCAGACTGGTGGCTTAAACAACAGAAATTTATTTCCCCCCAGTTGTAGAGGCTAGAGATAAAAGATGAAGATGGTGGCAAGGTTGGTCTCTCCGGAGGCCTCTCTCCTTGGCCATCTTCACACGATGTCCTTATATGGCCTTTCCTCTGGGTGCATGTGTCCCTAGTCTCTCTTCATGTGTCCAAATTTCCTCTTATAAGGACACCAGGCAGACTGGATAAGGCTACCCTAACAGTCTCATTTTAATTTCATCACTTCTTTGAAAGCCTTATCTTTGAACACAGTCACATTAGGAAGTACCACTAAGACTTCAACATATGAATTTAGGGGAGGAACACAATTCAGCGCATAACACTACAGATATACAAAATGTCCACTACACATAAATCTTCAAGGTGGGAACCTGCATTCCATCAACATCAGGCATGAGTGCGACTGCAGCTTGCCCTCCACCTCCTGTTGCTGAAGATCCTTCAGCTCCATCATCTCACTTCCTCTCCCTGCTCCAGTCAGTAACTCTTCTTGCCTGTTCACTCGATGTCAGCCCCTGCGTGTCAGCTATTGTGCTACTCTACTTTTCAAGGACTGTAAGATTTCAAATGTTTCTTTTATTTTCTTTGTTTGTTTTTTATGTACTATTCATGTGAAAAGTATTAGAAACTTATTACGGTATGATGCAGCTGATCGTGTTAGTTGGGTAGCTGGGCTAATCTTGTTGGACTTAGGAACAAATTGGACTTGCAAACATGCTCTCCAAACAGAACTCGTTTTTATGTAGGGGACTTACTTTAAGTTATGTGGATGCCTTAATATGTAATAAAATTATAAATGTATGATATAAACATATCATGTGCATATATATTTTTAGCCTATCAAATTGTGTTAAATTGTGCCATTCCCTTGCTTAAAACCCTCCAATAGTTTTCCCACTGGCTTGAAATAAAAGCAAAATTCTCCCCAAGGCCCTACAAGGTCAACCCCCACCGTGCCCTCACTTCCTCCCACTGTCCCCCTCACTCACTCGCAGCCACACTGGCCTTCTTGTTGATTCCTGAGCAGGTGGGCACAGTCATGTCTCTGGGGGGTTTCCTCTGCTAGTTTCTCCTCCTCGAGCACTCTCCTCTCAGATATCCTCCTTCCTTCCACCCTGCTGTCTGAAAACTGCCTAAAATAGCATCCTCTCCCTCTTGCTGTCCCCTGGCATGAGTGCTAAATCGCTTCAGTTGTGTCTGACTCTTTGCAACCCCATAGACTGTAGCCCACCAGGCTCCTCTGTCCATGGGATTTTCCAGGCAAGAATAACGGAGTGGATTGCCATGTCCTCCTCCAGGGGATCTTCCTGACCCAGGGATCGAACCCACATCTCCTGCACTGGCAGGCAGCTTCTTTACCACGAGGGCCACCTGGGAAGCTCCACTGTCCCCTACTTCATTTAATTTTCTCCATAGAATTGAGCACTAATCCTATGTCAGAGCAAGGTATCTTTGATATATACCTTTGTCGAGTGGGCGCCCAACGCTTGGAAATGAGTTGTCCAAGGAGACCTGTGCCTGGACAGCAAGAGATTCTATTGGAAAGTGGTCCCCAGGCAGAGAGCAGCAGGAAAACTGCTTTGCCACATGGCTCACAGTCTCAGGGTTTATGGTAATGCGATTAGTTTCTAGGTTGTCTCCGGTCAGTCATCATCCTTAGCCCATAGTCTGAGTCAGGGTCCTTCCTGGTGGCCCGAGCTTCTCTCAGCCAAGACGGATTCCAGTGCAAAGAATTCTGGGACGCTGGTTGTCTCCTCCCTCTTTTGGCCCCTCCCAAATTCTCCCGGTTTGTTTTCGGGTGGCAGTACCAAGTTCCTCATTGGGACCTCCTGTTGTGAGACAACTCACCCAAGTGGTTATCATCATGCCTGGCCAAGGTGGGCGGCTTCAGTCGACGATTATCTAACACCTTTATTCGCTTGTTTATGTTTGTTTCCTGCACCAGAAAGTAAGATCAATAGGAAGAGAAATTCAGGCTATTTTGTCCCCCACTGTATCCCCAGAATAATGTCTGGACACAGTAGGCACTAAAAAAAAAAAAAAGGTGGATAGGTAGATAAATAGATAGGTAGATAGAGGGCTTCCCTGATGGCTCAGCAGGTAAAGAATCTGCCTGCAATGCAGGAGGCGTACGTTCAATCCCAGGGTGGGGAGGATCCCCTGGAGAAGGAAACGGCAGCCCACTCCAGTGTTCTTGCTTGGGAAATCCCACAGACAGAGCCGCCATTTGTTCAGTTCAGTTCAGTCGCTCAGTCGCGTCTGACTCTTTGTGACCCCATGAATCTCAGCACGCCAGGCCTCCCTGTCCATCACCAACTCCCGGAGTTCACTCAGACTCACATCCATCGAGTCAGGGATGCCATCCAGCCATCTCATCCTGGGTTGTCCCCTTCTCCTCCTGCCCGCAATCCCTCCCAGCATCACAGTCTTTTCCAATGAGTCAACTCTTCACATGAGGTGGCCAAAGGACTGGAGTTTCAGCTTCAGCATCAGTCCTTCCAAAGAAATCCCAGGGCTGATCTCCTTCAGAATGGACTGGTTGGATCTCCTTGCAGTCCAAGGGACTCTCAAGAGTCTTCAACACCGCAGTTCAAAAGCATCAATTCTTTGGCGCTCAGCCTTCTTCACAGTCCAACTCTCACATCCATACATGACCACAGGAAAAACCATAGCCTTGACTAGACGGACCTTAGTCGGCAAAGTAATGTCTCTGCTTTTCGATATGCTATCTAGATTGGTCATAACTTTTCTTCCAAGGAGTAAGTATCTTTTAATTTCATGGCTGCAGTCACCATCTGCAGGGATTTTGGAGCCCAAACAAATAAAGTCTGACACTGTTTCCACTGTTTCCCCATCTATTTCCCATGAAGTGATGGGACTGGATGTCATGATCTTCATTTTCTGAATGTTGAGCTTTAAGCCAACTTTTTCACTCTCCACTTTCACTTTCATCAAGAGGCTTTTTAGTTCCTCTTCACTTTCTGTCATAAGGGTGGTGTCATCTGCATATCTGAGGTGATTGATATTTCTCCCAGCAATCTTAGCCCAACTTTTCTATCTTTTTCTCCTAAGGGTAGATTCATGTCCTTTCTTTGTAAATCAGCTTAGCCTCTCTTAGTTTTCCCAGTTTCTCTTGTCCCTCCAGTCATACCCTATTCAATACAACAAAGGATTCAGGCCCAGAAATACTTTCTATGCCTCAGAATATGAGAAGAGACACTAAAAGTCTTTTATTTTGACCCTCATATATGTAAGTGTGCCTGTGTGCATGTATATAAGTTTGTGTTTTTGTTTGTGTATGTGTATACATCTATATACCATTTTCAAAGAGATAAATAATGAAAAGGTAAATACCATTTTCAAATATAAATGAAGGTACATCAAAGATCATATGAACTCATGGGATGTCCATGGTGGTCCAGTGGTTAAGACTTCACCTTCCAATGCAGGGGGTGCAGATTCCATCCCTGGTCTGTGAGCTGAGATCCCACGTGCCTTGGGATGGCCAAAAGACCAAAACATAGAAAACAGAAGCAATATTGTAACAAATTCAATAAAGACTTTTTCAAAATCATGAAAAAGATTACATCAGCTCATTAATTGATGAGGGAATCTATGAAATGTTTAGACATGCTCAGAGGCAATTCAAAGAGCAGATACATATGTACACAAACATATTTCTATACAAATCAGTCACAAATTCTGAAATGATATGCTAACTGATGCAAAAGCTGGTTAGTACTCTATAGGGCGATACTATAAATGCGATGTTCAGAATTATATTTTCTGTAACGGAAAACTACATATCTACCAGACAAAATGCATCTTTGTCTAGGGAAAGAACCATTTCCACTACTATCAAGTTTCTACGTGTTATCTTCTATGGCTACAGACTTGTGAAATTGCCTGGCAATAGAAAGTCCATAAAAGGTGAATCGCAATGCCCCATAGAATCAGATAATCCTTGATACTCAGCTCTCCATAGAAGGAAACTCGGTCACATTGTTACTGAGTCCAGGCTCGCTCTGCTTACCACACAACCAGCCAATAAATTTGAGAGACGAGGTGTTGAGGCAAGGAAAATGACTTTATTTGAAAGCTGGTTTACTGAGAAAATGGCACAATAATGTCTCAAAATAACTATCCGGGCCTAGATTCCAGGTTCTTTTATAGAATAGAGATGTGGGGTGGGGGGTAAGGAAGCAAAGTAAAAAGCCCATTGCATGCGTGCGTGCGTGCGTGCGTGCGCGCGCGCATGTTCAGCGCAGGCTCCTCTCTCCATGGGTTTTCCCAGACAAGTACACCAGAGTGGGTCGTCATTTTCTCCTTCAGGGAATCTTCGCAACCCAGGGATCAAAGTAACGTCTCCAGCATTGCAAGCAGAGTCTTTTACCACTGAGCCATCAGGGAAGCCCTAAAAAGCCCGTTAATCTTGCAAATATCTCCTGGAGGATGTGTTAATTTCTTCCTTCCTGTAGCCATCCACAGGTGGACAGGGTCTTGAACAAAGACACTGTAGTTTAATATTCAGGCAATAGGGCAGGGTTCCCTGAGGCAGGCCATTATGAACAAGCAGTGAACGAAAGCAACGGGAAGCAAAGGGAAAAGTAACAGATCCAACCTGGAGTCAGAACTGGCTCTTCCTTGCAACATTATCTTTTGTCCATTAACAAATCTTGGACATGAGGTGTATTTGGATGCAGATACATATACCTAGAAAAAAACACCCAGAACTTAAACAGCAGTTATCTCTAGGTGTGTACTTTTATAAAAATTTCACTTTCTTTTTTGTCCTTTTCTCATCAAAATTGCATCATTTATGTGTACAAGAAATAAATTGTGGCATTGTTGCAGAACCCAGTACTCAAGAAACCAAGCACCACACTCAGAGAGTTGGAAAGCTCGGGTTTATTAGGCTGGCAGGCCCAGAGAAGTTAACACTCCAAGCTCTGAGCACCGAACAAAGGGATTACAGAGTGTTTATAGACAGACTATAGTGAGCAACACTAGCTGTTAATAGGCTGGTTTAAACCAAGGGTTTTGTGCGCTCAGGAACAGTGGTCACGATGGGGAGGGGGATGCCTGACCTGGACAGGCATGATTAAGCAGGTTTTCAGGGGCTGCGTGACTGCAAAGAGCAGGACAAGGGTGAGTGAGATAAACTCCAGTTCCTAGTATTGCCTGTCCCCACTTTCTGAGACTATGTGACCTACGTGACCTAGACTTTGCAAGAGGCAAGCTGAGTTACAGAGGCAGAAGGAGCAGGAGGTTATGTAAAAATTTAACTATTCCTCTTCAGCATAACATATAATGTGATGCTCGACATCACATTAATTGACTTCAACAAACTAAATATATATGTATTAATATGACTAAGGGCTTCCCTGGTGGCTCAGTGGTAAAGAACCCACCTATAATACACGAGACACAGGTTCAGCCCTGGGTCAGGAAGATCCCCTGGAGAAGGAAACGGCAACCCACTTCAGTATTCTTGCCTGGGAAATCCCATGGACAGAGGAGCCTGGTGGGCTACAGTCCATGGGGGTCACAAAGAGTCAGACACAAATGAGGGACTGAGCCTGTACCACGAGTGTATATATGTCGATCCCAATCTCCATGATTCTGTCTCCTCAGGTCCTAGTGCAGTTGCCTTTGTTTCATACTCTTCTCTTGGAAACATCATAAATGCAACTTTTTTTGAAGAGATGAATGAGAAAGATCCAGTTTACCTGAACTCACAGGTAGTAAGCGCTGCTATTGGACCCAAAAAGAACACATCTCTCTCCCAGCCTGTGTTTCTAAGTTTTCAGCACATGAAGGTGGGTCAAAGCTGCAATTTGTACTTGCTTGGGTTTCATGGATGTTAGACCAAACAATTTGCATATACTCCCTGTCAGTGGTTCTGGACCTGCACTGTCCAGTATTATAACCAGGAGCCAACTAGTTATTGAACATTTGAAGTATGTGTGTCTGAATTGAGATTTTTGAAGGGTTAGCATTTCCAGATTTAGAATTAGTATTTTCAGACTTGGAAGACTTTGTAAGAAAAACAATGTGTTAAGCATCTCAATCATTTTATAGTGATTACATATATTGATTTATATTGACACATGAAATGATATCATTTTGAATATGCATGCATGCAAGCTAAGTCACTTCATTCATGTCTCACTGTTTGTGACACTATGGACTATAGCCCTCCAGGCTCCTCTGTTGATAGGACTCTCCAGGTAAGAATACTGGAGCGGGTTGCCATGCCCTCCAGGGGATCTTCCCGACCCAGGCATCGATTCTGCTTCTCGTTTGTTTCCTGCATTGGCAGGCAGGTTCTTTACCACTAGTGACACCTGGGAAGCCCTATTTTGAATATAGAGGGCTAAAAAAATAGGTTCCTAAAATTGATTTGATCTGTTTCTTTTCCTCTTTTAATGTGGTAGAAAATTTCAAATTGTTAATACATAAGTGATTTCCATGATATTTCTCTTGGGCAGTGTCATTTTAGTACATGGAATCATTTTATTTGTAGGTACCTCCTACATCTGTGAAATCTGAATTGAGATATAGTATTTATTCTTGCATAGACACGTGGAATTAATTACTAAGACTACATAATTCAACTAGAAGGAAAATTTTTATATAATCCATTGCCTTCTCGCATTCTGCCCAAACTCTTAAAGGCAGGAGGGTTCCAACTGAAATCCTGCCATAGTTTCACAACATAGATGAAACTTGAGGGCATTATGGCTAAGTGGAGTAAGTCAGACAGAGAAAGACAAATACCGAATGATCTCATCTATACATGAAATCCGAGAAAACCAAGCTCACAGAAACAAAGGATAGATTGGTGGTTGCCAGGGATGGCAGGTGGGGAAAACAGGTAACCGTGATCAAAGGTTACAAACTTCCAGTTATAGATGAATGAGTTCTGGGGATGTGATGGAGAGAATGATGACTCCAGTTTAACAATACTGTATTGTATATTTGAAAGTTGCTGAGACAGTAGCTTTTAAAAGTTCTTACCACAAAATGCAAATTGTAATTATGTGAAGTGATGGTCATTAACTACCTTATTGCAAAAATCATTTTGCAATAGATACATATATCAGTCATTACACTGTATACCTTAAATTTACACAATGTTATATACCAAATCTCAATAAAACTAGAAAAATTAATATTTTTTACATTTTAAGAAAACAAGAATGAAGTGAGGAAAGATGAAGAAACATAGATTTTTCTCCATCTGATGCATGAAATCTAGGTATGAAATTTTTGATGTAGGGCATGGGACAGCAGGAATGGAGTGAGATATCTAGGGATGGTCCAGTGGATTATCAAAGGAGATATAGCCCCCAAATAGGAGAACATCCAACTCATCTCCTTGGCCCAATCAAATGATGCTCTGGACATCTTTGAGACCAAAAAAAAGAGAGAGAGAGACAAGGCTGACTTTCTTCTCTCTCCTGGTGATGTCTCTTCCCTACACTAGCCCTGTCATCGCAAGAGCAATTATTGTGCTATAAGAGGTCAAGGCAGAATTGATGTAGAAATCAGGGAAATTTCACTTAGAGAGTACTTGGAAGAAAACTTTAGGTGGGTCTTATACTCTTTTTCTATTTGACTCCCATGGTGGAGGACAAAGTCCTGAAACCAGTAACATCTTGTAAAATTCTGACTCCCAGAGAGAGAGATGAGCTTGTTTTCTGTTATGTGGGATCCCAGTAGAACTGGAACTCTGGAGGCAGGTATACTGGTGGTCATCCTCTTCACCTAAAATAGCAATCACCTGATCCTTCTTAACCCATGGTGTCACCAGCCAAGGCTGACACTCAGAGTTGTCCCTCCCAAGGAATGACATGATGAGCCTGTTCTATTTTCAGGTGAAGCCCAGGGTCAAGAAGATCTTCTGCGTCTACTGGAAGGGCACAAAGGAGGGCGGCCACTGGTCCAAGGATGGCTGTGCTCTGGAACAAGTGAACAAGACTCACACGATATGCAGCTCCACTCACCTGTCCAGTTTCGCTGTTCTCATGGCCTTGCATGGCCAGGTAGGATGTAACTATTGAATTCCTCCAGCTAACCCCTTTTGAGGCCGTGCTAGGTGGCTCTAGTGGTAAAGAACCTGCCTGCCAGTGCAGGAGATGTAACAGACGTGGGTTCGATCCCTGGGTTGGGAAGATCCCCTAGAGGAGGAAATGGCAACCCACTCCAATCCTTGCCTGGAAAATCCTATGGACAGAGGAGCCTGGTGGGCTACAGTCCACAGGATCACAAAGAGTCAGACACAACTGAGCGACTCACGCTACTACACTACTGGGTGGCCATAACTGCTATAAAGAAAAGTTTAACAGACCAAATCTGGAGTGATAGGAGAAGCGTACTGCTTTAGATACAGTGACCGGAGGAGAATGAGCTATTCAAGCTGAAATCTGAACATTAAATCAGCAGTGTTACAATGTGGATGAATCTCAAAAATATCACACTGAGTGAAAGATGTTAGACACAAAGGACCATATACTGTAGGATTCCACTTACATAAAATGTCTAGGATAGGCAAATCTGGCCTTCCCTGGTGGTCAGTGGTTAAGGATCTGCCTTATACAAGGGACACCCTTGGGTATAAGACACTCTTGTACAGGGTTTGATCCCTGGTCTGGGAGGATCCCACATGCTGAGGAGCAACTGAGCTTGTGCACCACAACAAATGAGCTTGTGCTCTGGAGCCTACGCGCCGCAACTACTGAGCCCACGTGCCACAAGTACTAAAGCCGACTCGCCCTAGAGCCTGCACTCTGCAACAAGGGGGGCCACCACAGTAAGAAGCCCTCACCCAGCAACAACAGAGTCGCCCCCACCCGCCACAACTAGAGAAAGCCCACAAGCAGCAATGAAGACCCACAGCAGCCAAATATAAACTAAACTTGAAAAATAAATCTCTGCAACAGGCAAATCCATGAGACAGAGCACACAAACCCAGTGGGTTCTAGAAAGAATAGAATGAATGAGAGGAAAGAGGGAAAAGTCAGGTTTGGAGAGAAGGGAGCAGAGGAAAAGTGTCAGACCACAAATGCCAGTCAGGAGTTTAGATTTCATTCAAATTGCAATGAAGAGACAATAGAGGATGTGCATCAGGGATGCTACAGATTTATGCTATTAGAAAGTACCTCCGGCCCCTGAATCAAGAATGGTCAGCGGTGCAGAAGAAGTAGCCCAGCAGAGAGACGATGGTGGTCAGGATTTGGATGGCAGCTGCAGAGTTGATGGGAAAAGGTCAGATTGACACATATCCTAAAGGTGGGTTCAGAGGACTTATTGATGACATAGGCTGGCTGACAGCACACAGGAAGTCTGCACCCCTCCGCTCATTGCAGAGATACAGGTGGTCTGCCTATAGGGGGATGCCACATTCCAAGGGGTGGGAGAATATAATCCCAGGGCAGGAAAGCATGACTGTCGTCCCCTCTCTGCTGGGCCCCAGGAGGAGGATCCCGCACTGACTGTGATCACCTACGTGGGGCTGAGCCTCTCTCTGCTGTGCCTCCTCCTGGCGGCCCTCACCTTCCTGCTGTGCAAAGCCATCCAGAACACCAGCACCTCGCTCCACCTGCAGCTCTCGCTCTGCCTCTTCCTGGCCCACCTGCTCTTCCTCACAGCCATCGACAGAACTGAGAACAAGGTACGTATACTGTCCCAGAATGTGCCTGCCTCGGGGTGCGCTGAATTCATGGGGCCATGCTGCCTCGGACCCCTCAGCAAAATAGCCTAGGGTCCCAGATGGGGGATGCATGGCAAGGTGAGCAGTGCTGGCATCATCAGCCACCTTTACTTTCAATGACCGTGATCTAATAGCAGTGCTTCTGAACTCAATGCCAGTATAAAGGAGAGGTCCTGGGGCCGTGCTCCACCCTGACGGTCCCTCCTGGTGACGCCTTCCTCCTCCCGCAGGTGCTGTGCGCCATCGTCGCAGGTGCCTTACACTACCTCTACCTGGCCTCCTTCACCTGGATGCTGCTGGAGGGTCTGCACCTCTTCCTCACTGCACGCAACCTGGCAGTGGTCAACTACTCCAGTATCAACAGGTTCATGAAGTGGCTTATGTTCCCAGTGGGCTATGGAGTCCCGGCTGTGATCGTGGCCATTTCTGCAGCCTCCAGGCCTCATCTTTATGGAACACCTGATCGGTAAGATTGACTCTCACCCTGTGCCATGGACAGATTTGACGGCAGTGTTATTGGCAATGATTCAGATAAACACAACAAATGCACTCAACTTTCCCTTTGAGTGTAAGGGCTCTAACTTCTTTCCCAGTGAGGCAGGGAAAGATGATGTGGAAAGTTCTAGAAGGAGGAAATTTTGCAGTGAAGTCCCAGCTTTATCCTTCCCATAATTTGTGACATCAAGTCCTCGAGTCTCATGCTCAGTTGCTAAGTCATGTCCAGCTCTGTGATCCCATGAACTGTAGCCTGCCAAGCCTCCTCTGTCCATGGGATTTCCCAAGCAACAACACTGGAGTGGGTTGGCATTTCCTCCTTCAGGGGATCCTCCCAACCAAGGGATCAAATCCATGGCTCCTGCAATGCATGCGGATTCTTTACCACTGGGCCACCTGGAATGCCCCCTAAGTCTCAGTGCACTCGTTAGTGAAATGGGGATAATAGTCATCTCCATGGCTCCTCAAAATACTGGTATGAAAATTCAACAGGTCTGTGCTTGTAAACTGTTTCATGTAGCAGTAACACATGGAAGCGAACAATCAAAGCCTACATTGTCATCAGCTGACATTTTCAAGAAACATTGGAAAAGTTCTCTGTTAGAAAAAGATGTTATTTCATGTCCATTTCGTGTGCTTTCTTTGATCTCCCTTCGTGTCCCTTTTCCCATTGTTCCCAGATGCTGGCTTCACCTGGACCAGAAATTCATCTGGGCTTTCCTTGGACCTGTCTGTGCCATTATCTGTGTGAGTGAATACGGGGTTCCTGACCTAAGCAGAAGCACCAGACATGCTGGGTGCAGGATAGAACAAGGGACACACAGTTTCTCAATTACATAGTTTGATTTTTCCACCTCCTACCAATTCAAACCCATATGCAGGGTGGTAGGGGTTGTGTATTTACAGCAGACATGATACATTTTGTTTAATGGCTTTTCCATTTTTTTTCAGTATAGTTGCTTTACAATGTTTTGTTAACTTCTACTGCACAGCAAAATGAATCAGCCATACATATATATATGTGTCCCTTCCATTTTGGGTTTCCCTCCCATTTAGAAAACCGCATTGTGCTCTACAGTATGTTACCATAAATTGAATAGACACAGTACATTTTAACTTGTATTCTCCATGGTCTGTGTCACTCTTGCAGGTGAATTTTGTATTTTTTCTCATGGTTTTTTGGATTTTGAAAAGAAAACTTTCCTCTCTCAACAGTGAAGTGTCTACCATCAGGAACATAAAGTAAGTTATGGTATTTTCTAACCCCCTTTTCTTCTACTCACATCTTACTGGTCCCTCCTACATATCCGCAGAGACATATATGCACAGTCAGTCTCGGAACTAGCAAGGTCACTGCCGCCTTCCACTGCCACAATGAGAAGCTATATTCAATTGCTGGGACTCTAAAAAAGAAAGTGAGATAGAAGTTTATTTCATTCTCTTACCACAGAACAGAGCTCCACAGAGTGATCCAGGACTCAAGCTCTATTTTGTTGCCCCACTAGCCCATAGGATGTTGTATCCCATCCATGGGAAGGAAGTAACATGGAATTTGCAAGTTCCATATTTACTCATATCCTATTGGTTAGACTTTGGTCATGTGATGACACCTAGCTGCAAAGGAGGCTGGGAAATGTAGTTTCTAACTGAGCAGGCATGTGTCCTTGATGAATCTCAGAAAGGAAAGAGATCTAACACTAAAAAGAAGAGGAGGAACTTCCCTGCTGCAAAACACAAGAGGCAATAGTTCAGGAAGGATTTAGGTTAAAATATATTTTATACAATACTGTTTTAAAAAACTGGGGACTGTGAGTATTTTTTTTATTTTGCAGCGTCCATCTTTTTTTTTAATTTATTTTTAAGTGGAGACAATTGTTCTACAGTGTTGTGTTGCTTTCTTCCGTACAACAGTGTGAATCAGCCATGAGTATACGTATATCCCCTCCCTCTTGAACTTCCTTCAATCCCCCCATCCCACCCCTCTAGGTCATCACATTGAGCTGAGCTCCCTGTGCTATACAACAGCTTCCCATTAACATATTTGTAATATGTTACACATGGTAATATGTATGTTTCAATGCTACTCTCTCATTTGTCCCACCTTCTCCTTCCCCTGCTGTGTCCACAAATCTGTTCTCTATGTCTCTCTCTATTCCTGCCCAGCAAATAGGTTCATCAGCACCATTTTTCTAGAGTCTATATGTATGCATTAATATATGATATTTGTTTTTCCCTTTCTGACTTACTTCACTCTGTATAACAGGCTCTAGGTTCATCCACTTCAGTTCAGCTGACTCTCATTTGTTCCTTTTTCTTGCTGAGTAATATTTCATTGTACCTTTGTTATGTATGTACCACAAATTCTTTATCTATTCATCTGTCAGCAGGTTGCTTCCATGTCCTGGATATTGTAAATAGCATGCACCATCCATCTTAATTTGAACTTGCAGTTTGCTGAGGTTTTCATTGTAATCACAAAAATAGCACTTTTTCATTATTTGTCAAAAGTTTTCAAAATATATAAGGTTAAAAATGACAGCCACTTGCTCCCAATTTTCCTACTACTTTACAACCAGGAAATCCAGAGATAAGAAACTGTATGATATGATGTGTCTGATATTTTTCCAGGCCTTTTTCTGTGCATTTTCCTATAGAACAGACAGGCATACATACAATAGTGTCACACTACACAATTTTTTCCTCAACTAGCTTTTCTCAGTTACATATTATATTTTAAAATTAGAGATATATAGATATATAAATAAGGTGACATTACAGTTTTCCTGGAATGGTCCCAGTTTATGTTTGCTGATGCATTATGTTTATTAATAACATCCCTTTCTTACTGAAGCATAATTAATTTAAAATGTTCTGTTAGTTTCATGTGTACCACAAAGTGATTTGGTTACACACACATATATATATATTCTTTTTCAGATTCTTTTCTATTATAGATTATTACAAGATAATGAACATAGTTCTCCTGAACTGCACCCCTTTTGATCTCAAAAGCCTTCCTGCTTGAATAACAAATTATAAGACCTCCCCCATCTGTAAGTGATATAGACAGAATGAGACAAAGAACTTTATAGTTTTAGAATATTCTGCATGTGTATGGTACTAATTTGGGGCTTCTCAGGTGGCACTAGTGGTAAAGAACCCACCTGCCAATGCAGGAGACACAGGTGATGTGGATTCGATCCCTGTGTCAGGAAGATCCCCTGCAATAGGAAATGGTAGCCCACTCCAACATTCTTGCCTAGATAATCCCATGGACAGAGGAGCCTGATAGGCTACAGTCCATGGGGTTACAAAGAGTCGGACGTGACTGAAGCAACTTTGCAGGCACAATTTTGTTCTACATACTGTCCTAAATATTTCCCACATGTTAAGTCTCAATATTTGCAGCAACCCTATGAAATAGGACTATTACAAATATTAGGGAACTGAGTTACAGGAAAGTAGGAAAATTCCCTGGCAGGGCAGGGGTTAGGACTCATCGCCTTCACTGCTACGGCCCAGCTTTGACCCCTGGTCCGGGAACTAAGATCTCCCAAGCTGCATGACATGGCCAAAAAAAAAGGTGGGAGGGGTGGAAAGAAAGCCAGAAAGTAACTTGCCCAAGGCCACCAAGTTAGTGCTGGCTTGGATTTAAAACACAGGCGTTCTAGCTCCAGAGTGCTCGCCATTAACAACTATGCTGTAGGAATGGTCACGATCATTATCAGGTTTCTTTACATTATCGATTATTCCTACCCAGGATGCTGACACTCAAAGCCACAGCTCAGCTCTTCATCTTGGGATGCACGTGGTTTCTGGGACTCCTGCAGGTGGGACCCGCTGCCCGCGTCATGGCCTACCTCTTCACCATCATCAACAGCCTGCAGGGCGTCTTCATCTTCCTGGTGTACTGCCTCCTCAGCCAGCAGGTAAACAGTGGCCTCTTTCTTTTTATATACATAAATTAGCTCTGTCTATTCATTTTTTTGTCTTTTTTTTTTTTTTTTTGGCTGCNATTCTTTTTTTTGTCTTTTTTTTTTTTTTTTTGGCTGCATCGGGTCTTCACTGCTTTGTGTGTGTGTGTGTGTGTGCGGGCTTTCTCTAGTTGCAGAGAGCTAGGCCTACTCTCCATTGGAGGAGTTCCTCATCGCGGCGGCGTCTCTCATTGTGGAGCACAGGCTCTAGGGTGCTCGGGCTTCAGTAGTTGCAGCATGTGGGCTCAGTCGCTCCGTGGCATGTGGAATCTTCCCAGACCAGGAATTGAACTGATGTCCCCTGTATGGGCCGGAGAAGGCAGTGGCACCCCACTCCAGTACTCTTGCCTAGAAAATCCCATGGATGGAGGAGCCTGGTGGGCTGCAGGCCATGGGGTCGCGAAGAGTCAGACACAACTGAGCGACTTCACTTTCACTTTTCACTTTCATGCATTGAAGAAGGAAATGGCAACCCACTCCAATGTTCTTGCCTGGAGAATCCCAGGGACAGGGGAGCCTGGTGGGCTGCCATCTATGGGGTCGCACAGAGTCGGACACGACTGAAGCAACTTAGCAGCTTAGCAGCCCCTGTATGGGCGGGTGGATTCCCATCCACTGTACCACCAGGGAAGTCCAGCAGATGCTGCTGATTGCCCTCTCCTAGCCCTTTGGCACTCTACTCTACATGCCCACGGTTGTTTATTATAAACACCTGTGCCTTTGTGCCAGTGGGCTTCTCACTGCCCACAAGACATGCCTGGTTCATGTGCAGGGCAAGCTGGTATTTTCAGAGAATAGTGACCCTTGAAAGCCACCTTAACCAATGACTGATGGGTGCTAGTAGACGGATGCCCCAGCTCCCTTGTCTCTGAGGTGAATAACCCTGAAGTATGTCCTATGCTCTCTCCAGAACCCCCC
>SJYQ01003774.1:274209-315182 GCA_006410935.1 Redunca redunca
TTCCCAAACATGAATCCCCTCCCACCTCCCACCCCCATACCATCTCTCTGGGTCCTCTCCATGCACCAGTCCCAAGCATCCTGCATCCTGCATCGGACATCGACCGGCGATTCGTTTCTTACATGATAGTATACATGTTTTAATGCCATTCTCCCATCTCATCCCACCCTCTCCCTCTCCCTCTCCCCAGAGTCCAAAAGTCCGCTCTATAGATCTGAGTCTCTTTTGTTGTCTCGCATACAGGGTCATCATCCCCATCTTTCTAAATTCCATATATATGCATTAGTATACTGTATTGGTGTTTTTCTTTCTGGCTTACTTCACTCTGTATAATCGGCTCCAGTTCCATCCATCTCCTTAGAACTGATTCAAATGTATTCTTTTTAATGGCTGAGTAATACTCCACCATCACCTTCACCTCCTTTCTTATCCAGGCTAAATCTCATGATCACCCAAGTCGAATGATTCTCCCCCATACTTTCAACACCTTTGCTTCCTCATTCTGATTCCATACTTAGTTTTGCTGTTCAGTCTCCAAGTGGTGTCTGACTCTTTACAACCCCATAACTGCAGCACTCCAGGCTCCTCTGTCCTCCACTGTCTCCTGGAGTTTGCTCAAATTCATGTTCATTGAGTTGGTGATGCTGTTGAACCATCTCATTCTCTGTTATCCTTTCTCCATTTGTCTTCAATCTTTCCCAGCACCAGCATCTTTTCCGATGAGTCAGCTCTTCACATCAAGTGGCCAAAGTATTTGAGCTTCATCGTCAGTCCTTACAATGAATATCCAGGGTTGATTTCTTTTAGGATTTACTGGTTTGATCTCCATGTAGTCAAAGAGACTCTCATGAGTCTTCTCTAGCACCATAGTTCGAAAGCATCAATTTTTCAGCGCTCAGCTTTCTTTATGGTCCTACTCTCATATCCATACATGACTACTGGAAAAACCATAGTTTTGACTATATGTACCTCTGTCAGTAAAGTGATGTCTCTGCTTTTTAACACACTGTCTAAAGAATGTTCAAACTACCAGACAATTGAACTCACTTCCCATGATAATAAAGTCATGGTCAAAATCCTTCAAGCTGGGTCTCAGCAGTAGGTGAACCAAGAACTTTCAGATATACAAGCTGGGTTTAGAAAAGGCAGAGTAACCAAATTACCAACATTCGCTGAATCATAGAGAAAGCAAGGGAATTCCAGAAAAACACCTACCTCTGTGTCATTGACTATGCAAAAGCCTTTGACTGTGTGGATCATAACAAACTGTGGAAAGGTGTTAAAGAGATGGGAATACCAGACCATCTTACCTGTCTCCTGAGAAAACTGTATGCTGGTCAAGAAGCAACAGTTAGAATCTTATATGGGACAACTGACTGGCTCAAAATTGAGAAAGGAGTATGACAAGGCTGTACACTGTCATCTTGTTTATTTAAACTTATACAAGGAACACATCATGCAAAATGCTAGGCTGGATGAGCTATGAGCTGGAATCAAGATTGCCAGGAGAAATATCAACAACCTTAGATATGCAGATGATACCACACTAATAGCAGAAAGCAAAGAGGAAGTAAAGAGCCTCTTGATGAAGAGGAAAAAGGACAGTGAGAAAGCTGACTTAAAACTCAATATTAAAAACTTAGATCATGGCATCCTGTCCCATCACTTCATGGCAAATAGAAGGGGAAAATGTGGAAGCAGTGACAGATTTCCTCTTTTGGGGCTCTAAAATCACTGCAGATAATGACTGCAGCCTTGAAATTAGAAGACAATTGCTTCTTGGAAGGAAANGACAGATTTCCTCTTTGGGGGCTCTAAAATCACTGCAGATAATGACTGCAGCCTTGAAATTAGAAGACAATTGCTTCTTGGAAGGAAAGCTATGACAAACCTAGACTGTGATAAAAAGCAAAGACTTCACTTTACTGACAAAGGTCCACATAGTCAAGGCTATTATGGTCTTTCCAGTAGTCATGTACGGATGTGAGAGTTGGGACCATAAAGAAGGCAGAGTACTGAAGAACTGATGTTTTCAAACTGTGGTGCTGGAGAAAACTATTGAGAGCTCCTTAGACAGCAAGATCAAACCTGTCGATCTAAAAGGAAATCAACCCTGAATACTTGTTGGAAGGACTGTTGCTGAAGCTGAAACTCTAATACTTTGGCCACCTGATGCGAACAGTCAACTCATTGTAAAAGACCCTGATGCTGGGAAAGATTGAAGGCAGAAGGAGAAGAGAGCAACAGAGGATGAGATGGTTGGATGGTATCACCGATTCAATGGACATGAACTTGGGCAAACTCTGGGAGATAGTGAGGGACAGGGAGGCCTGGTGTGCTGTAGTCCATGGGGTCACAAAGAGTTGGATACGACTTGGCAACTAAACAACAATTAGTTTTGTCATAGCTTTCCTTCCAAGGAGCAAACATCTTTTAATTTCATGGGTGCAGTCACCATCTGCAGTGATTTTGGAGTCCAAGAAAATAAAATCTGTCACTACTGCCACTTTTTCCCCTTCTATTTGCCATGAAGTAATGGGACCAGATGCTATGATCTTAGTTTTTTCAATGTTGAGTTTCAAGTCAGCTTTTTCACTCTCCTCTTTCATCCTCATCAAAAGACTATTTTCTCTTCACTTTCTGCCATAAGGATGGTGTCATCTGCATCCAGGACTGATCCAATCATAGGAGGCACTGTGGATTATCTACTCAGCAGTCACTGCCACCATTACATGTTCCTTTTTAATAGAACCTTGATTATTTTAATATTTAGGGCAGCAACGTGCCTGGTCCCAAGGGTCAGTAGAGATTGATCTCAGCCCAGTGATTCTCAACTGGAGATGATCTATCCCCACCATTAGCAACATATGGCAATGTCTGGAGACATTTTTGATTGCAGTAATTTGGGCAAGGGGGGATGCTACTGGCATCTAAGCAATAGATGTCAGGGATGCTGCTAAACAGCTGCTAGACTGCACTCACATACACAGCAGAGTCATCCATTCCTAAATATTAGTATTGATGAGGTTGAGAAACCCTGGTATAAACTAGCCATAGTGGTCTCCTTCCCATTTGCTAGAAATTGGTTTAGGATAGGTATTTGGACTAGTTCTAGCCACTGAAATGTAAGAGACACCTACTGGAACATACTTTTTCTCCTTGTTAAAAAACAAAGACAAATTCAAGGAGAGCTTGCCAATTACTCCCTAGTTTTAGCTGCTATCATATAATAATATGATGCTTACAAAGGAGATAGCATGGAAATACTAAAGATGAAAGAGTGAAAAGTCAGAATTAGGTTGGGCTTTATGATGTTGTTAGGTTATGACTGTAACCAACCCTTGAACTTTTCCATATGTAAGACAAATGAACTCCTTTTGTTAAGTCACTTTGGGTCAGGTAATCTGTTACTTGTAGCCTAAAGCATTTTTCCTTATGAACCAACCATGTTTCTTCTCCACTCTCCGTCATAGCAGTGAGATCCCAGAATCATTCATCTATGAGCCATTACAAATGTGTGCTTTCTGATCTAAACGAGACCTCCCAGGCTACCTGGAACTCACTCTTCCTATCCCTAGTCAACTTCCCCATGTGGGGAGTTCCAGTTTCTCAGTTCTTTCTTCAATCTGCATCCCCTTTCTCTATATAAGGTAGAAGACCTCATTTCCTACTTCTCAGAGAAAATAAACACCAGCTGATGGAAACACCCTCAGCCTTCTGACATCTCTTACAGATATACCTACATCCATACTCATCTTTGATTCCGTTGATGCTCATCGTCTCCTCTCTTCTTCCACAATGCCAGAGGGGTCCCTCCTCTTGTTTAAAACTAACCTCCCCCTCTGTGCTTTGGACCTTGTCCCCCTCATGCCTCTTTGGGAACCTTTCTTCACCGATTATCTCCCCTCTCTCCTGAGTCTTCCACCTTTCTCACATCCTCACCTTCCTCGGGTGAGGAAAGATGCTCTTTGCTCATGCTAAAGATAGATGAGCAAACTTTTTCTAGATTTTTCAGGCTAGATCCAGTGATAGATAGATGATAGAATCGTGCTTGTGTTCTGTTGCTTCAGTCGTGTCTGACTCTTTGCAACCCTATGTACTGTAGCCCGCCAGGCTCCTCTATCCGTGGGATTTTCTAGGGAAGAATACTGGAGTGGGTTGCCATGCCCTCCTCCAGGGGATCTTCTCGACCCAGGGAAGAGACCTGTGTCTCTTACATCTCCTGCATTGCAGGCAGGTTCTTTACCACTGAGCCACTGGGGGAGCCCAGATGATAGCATAGACAGACACAGATCCATTTGTGTGATGTATGTAAAAAGGGTTATATGTGTACATCTCTTTAGAAATGCAAAGACTTTCTCTAGCTCACTGGCCATATAAAAACAGGTTGCGGGAAGAATTTGACAGCCGCATTCCAAGCTATGGGCTTCCCTAGTGTCTCAGACAGTAAAGAATCTGCCCGAAATGCAGGAGACCTGGGTTCAATCCCTGAGTCGGAAAGATCCCTGGAGAAGGGCTGCTACAGCTAAGTCATTTTAGTCGTGCCCAACTCTTAGTGACCCCATGGACTGCAGCCTACCAGGCTCCTCTGTCCATGGGCTTTTCCAGGCAAGAGTACTGGAGTGGGGTGCCATTGCCTTCTCCAATGCATGAAAGCGAAAAGTGAAAGTGGAGTCACTCAGTCATGCCCGACTCTTAGTGACCCCATGGACTGCAGCCTACAAGGCTCCTCCGTCCATGGGATTCTCCAGGCATGAATACTGAAATTGGTTGCCATTCCCTTCTCCAGCGGAGAAGGCAATGCCACTCCACTCCAGTACTCTTGCCTGGAAAATCCCATAGACAGAGGCTACAGTCCATGAGGTCACAAAGAATCAGACATGACCAAGTGATTAATGTTTTCACTTTCACACTTTCCCAGGCTATAGCTCTCTGGACCCCATGATAAAGAAAGAAAAATGGCAGACTGTAGGAAAATGTCCACCTGCACTTGTCTCAGTTCCCCTTCACTCTCTACCTTAATATATCTGCCTCTTTGAACCCAAAATCTGCTGGGACCCATAGCAGATGGGTGGGCATGAGAGAGATATCTCGGGGGGAAGCCCCAAAGGGAAATCTGGGTTTGAAATGTCTCCCCCCATGTACCAGGTGCAAAGTTTCAAGATAAACTGAAGAGAACTCTGGGTGAAAATTAGACATAGTTCATCCTATGAAGAGTTTGACTCCTCAGGGGCCGTGAACTGCCGGGGTCCAGCCCCGGTGGATCCACGGAAATTCGAAGGAGAGACAGAGTAGGTGAGGAAAAAACTTATTTATATAGAAATATAAAAGAGATTAAGAAGAAATAGTATAGTAGGAAAATTAAGTGGAGAAAGAAGGCTGAATAACTTGGTTTACGGGGAAGGCCAATAAAGTTCCAGACAAGGAGCTTGCACCATCTATGTTGGGCCACCGGCGCCCACTTGAATATCAAAGGGTGCCCCACCTTAGGCTCCCTTTCGCACGGGTCTTAAAAGCCAGGGCAAGTAAGTAGACTTGGTGAGCCGCCCCGCTCCAGATGGGAATTCAGCCTGAAATTAGAGTAAAGAGGAGAAGGAAGGAGAGGGAAAAAAGGAGAGAGAGAGAGAAACATGGGGGGAGCCAGATTCCCAAGAAACTAGGCCAACAGACTAGTCCAAGAAACTGGTCCATCCTTTATTGTTCAGAAGGCTTTTTATACTTTTGATAATACATGGAGATCAATGGGAAACACAAAGTTATGCAGCATTAGCAGTCCAGACTCTTATCAAAACCAGGCTTTTCTCTCTGCATACTTGATTGTATACACAAGTCTTAGGTGATTTACATCATCTTCTGGCCAAAAAAGGCCAATTAACATTTCACAGCCTTTTTTCTGATAAGGGTTTGTTAACCAGAAGACTTATTTGTGTTGATCTTCCCAAAGTCTGGTGCCACTCTCAGAAAGCACTAAATAAAGTTACATTCTTACATAGCAAAGATACAGCAATGTATAAAAGTAAAAGGAGTACAGTGATTTATAACAAAATAAAAGTAATTAACTCAAAAGTCTAGTGTTGCTAACATCAAAACTACTATATATCTTTTTCCATATCCCGTTTACATTGATTAACATCCTCCCAGGTGCCTAAAAGATAAAGAATATGGAGGCCTGGCAGCAATCATTGAGTCAACAGTGAAAACCCATCACCAATATGATTTTTAGCTCTTTAGAAAAGGCTCTGTATCTTTAAGATGGTTTAAGCTTTGTGCCTCTCGCGGTTGGGGGGCTGTAAGCAATTCACAAGCTGTAAGAGGTCCGGGGAACCTGTTAGGCAAGCTAGAGAGCTATCAGAGGGGTTTAACTGAAACATCCTTTTCAAATGCAGAAGACTAAAGCCCTGATTTGACTTTTTCCAGAGAATATCAGAAGAACAGAGTACAAAAGCCGGTGGATTTTTAGTTTTGGGGATACCTGCCTGGGAAATAGCAGGGGGAACCCCTGAAGCATGAACACGTCCTTGCGTTTTGTCAGGCTTCTTTCCGCATGACCTTGTCATGGGTGGGATTCCTCACACTGGCTTCCGGCAATGAACCTCCTGGATAAGGTCAGCATCATTCGTGTGTGTGTGTGTGTGGGTGGGTGGGTGTGTGTGTGTGTCTGATCATTCCATGTGTGTGTATCTCTGATCCATCTGGATCCCAAGAACTTCAAGAGGAGCTCTGCTCCTGAATCTAGAAGAAAGCAAGGAGATTGGGGAGCACGGAGGTGCCTCTGCACACCTGCCTAGTACACACATGGACCTCCGAGGGTGAAGAATCCATCTTCTTTCATCACTTGGGAAACTGTCACCACTCAGAGTTCTCAATTCACAAATCTGAGTCCCTAAGAAAAATGACAGCCCTTGAAAAGACTCAACAGGTGGAAAGAGTATGGTCAACATAATTGTCACCCAGCAAAATTGAGCTGCTGGAGTAGACAGACAACAACTTTAAAAAATAATAATAGGGCTTCCCTAGTAGTTCAGTGGTAAAGAAACCACCTGCCAATTAGGGAGACACAGGTTTGATCCCTGACCCAGGAGGCCCACGTGCCACAGAGCAACTAAGCCTGAGCACCACAACTCCTGAGCCTGTGCCCTAGAGCCCAGGCCCACACTCCACAGCAGGAGAAGCCTCTGCAATGGAAGCCCACGCACCACAACTAGAGAAAAGTCTGAGCGGCACCAAAGACCCAGCGCAGGCAAAAAATAAAATATATAACTGAATCAAATTTTAAAAAAAAAGAATGATAAAAAAGAAGAATGCAGAGATTCAAGTTCAGCACCAAATGTTCTGGAAATAAATAGAATAAATAAAAAGAGTAATTTTACTGGATGAATCAAAGAAGATGATCACTGTTAAGAGACAAATTAATGAGTTAAAAGACCATGTGGAAGAAGCATCTAAAAAAACAACGGAGCAAATGCAAAAGATGAAAACCATGAAGGGAAAAAGCAGCCTTGAAGACCCAGGAGATCTGCTGTGGGAATAATTGGGAGAAGGAGTTGGAAGAGTCTGGGGCACCCATGTTCAGGTCTCTTCTACCCCAGAAGTTCTCCTTGCTACAATAACATTCTAGTTCTCCTCATAGCCAAAATTCTAGAAAAACTGTTTACACACTGCTGTCCCCACTTCCTCCTACCCCCTCACTGCTCAGCCCACTGTAGTCGGATTTCTGTTTCCAACACATCCAAGAATGGCTCAGTGTCCCAAGTGTTCCCTCAGTACCAAGTCCACTGACTGGTTCTCAATTGTTTTAACTTGACCTTTGGGTCACATTTCACTCCGTTCACCCTCATTTCTACTGTGCTTTTTTTTTTTTTTTGACAACCAAAATTTGTAGGGGTTTCTTCCAGCTTTATTGAGATTTAATTAACAAATAAAATTTGTATATATTTAAGATGTACAATATGATGATTTATCTATATATGCACTATCCCCTTTCCTTCTTTTTTTTGTTTTTGCTTTTGCTTGTGGCTGTGCCAGATTGCTGTTGCTGCCCACAGGCTTTCTCTAGTTGTGACGAGCGTGGGCTACTCTCTCGTTGCAGTGCATGGGCTTCCCATCTCAGTGGCTTCTCTTGGTGCAGAGCACAGGCTCTAGGTGCACGGGCTTCAGTAATTAATTGTGCCTCTTGGGCTCTAGAGCTTGGGCTCAGGAGTTGTGACACACCGATTTAGTTGCCTCACAGCTTGTGGGATCCTAGTTCCCAGACCAGGGATCAAACCCATGTCCCCTGCATTGGCAGGCAGATTCCCGACCACTGGACCACCAGGGAAGTCCCCCCTTTCCTTCTGGAAGCACTCTCTTCTCTNCCTCATTTCTACTGTGCCTTTTTTTTGTTTTTTTTTGACAACCAAAATTTGTAGGGGTCTCTTCCAGCTTTATTGAGATTTAATTAACAAATAAAATGTGTATATATTTAAGATGTACAATATGATGATTTATCTATATATGCACTATCCCCTTTCCTTCTTTCTTTTGTTTTTGCTTTCGCTTGTGGCTGTGCCGGATTGCTGTTGCTGCCCACAGGCTTTCTCTAGTTGTGACGAGCGTGGGCTACTCTCTCGTTGCGGTGCATGGGCTTCCCATCTCAGTGGCTTCTCTTGGTGCAGAGCACAGGCTCTAGGTGCACAGGCTTCAGTAATTAATTGTGCCTCTTGGGCTCTAGCGCTTGGGCTCAGGAGTTGTGACACACCGATTTAGTTGCCTCACAGCTTGTGGGATCCTAGTTCCCAGACCAGGGATCAAACCCATGTCCCCTGCATTGGCAGGCAGATTCCCGACCACTGGACCACCAGGGAAGTCCCCCCTTTCCTTCTGGAAGCACTCTCTTCTCTTGGCTTCCCGAACATGACACTATCTTCCTATAACAGTGGTCAACCTATCCCAGCTTGCCCAGGACTTTGCCACCTCTGGCACAGAAAGTCCTGCATCCCACGAAGCACTCATTTCCAGGAAAACCAGAATCATGTTGCAAACTCATCTTTCTCCTTTTCCGTGGTGTCTTAGTTTGGGCTCCCCCAAGAGAAAACTCTGAGACAAGGATTTGAGTGCAAGTAGTTTATTTTGGAGATGATCCTGGGAAATGCCAGCAGGGGTGCAAAGAAGTGGATCAGGGGAAAAAAGACAGCAGATACAAGGTGGGAGCTTAATCCCAGCAAGGACCGCTGGGCAATAACTGGGATAAGCATCTTAGAGTCATCTCACCTGAGAGGTGAGGGAGCTGGGACATGTGTACACCAAGTTCAAGGTTTTGGTTGAGGGTTGTTCCAGGAAGCATGGAAGCATTTTTCCCCCTGACACTTCTCAACTGCCATCTGCCAAATAAGGACTGCAGTGGCAGCTGCTGGCCATCGGAAGTCACTGAAAATGTGAGGACCAAGGGTGTAAGCTGGGCGTGACCACATCTGCAACACACAGCATTCTATCCTTGGGGTTTCCCTGGTGGCTCAGTGGTAGAGAATCCCCGCAATGATGCAGGAGGTGCAGACTCCATCCCTGGTCCTCGAAGACCCCACAAGCCCTGGAGCAGCTAAGCCTGCACTCTAGATCCAGGGAGCTGAAACTACTGAGCCCATGTGCCACAACTACTGAAGCCTGAGCCCCCTAAAATCCATGCTCCACAACAAGAAAAGCACACGACAGTTAGAGAGTAACCCCTGCTCTCTGCAACTAGAGAAGAGCCCTCACAGCAACGAAGATCCAGCACAGCCAAACAAATAAATATCTAAATAAAAAAAAATTAATATTCTACCTTTGACCCAAGTGAAGTTGTTAGAATCTGGCAGTTCACGAACCACCTAAATGTAAATATGTTGCTTCCATGAGCATTTTTTCTTCCCCATCTCTAGTAACAATAACTACTTCTTGTCCATGATTTGAGCGGAAATCCTTGCAGTCATTCTTCAGCCTCCTCTTTCTCTCACACCGAGCATACCCTTCATCAGCCAGTCCCACTAGCTGTATCTTCAGATGTAGAATTCTTCCTGCCTTTGCCATTAGCTCCCGGGTCCCCATCACCCCTCACCCGCATTATTGTAACAGCCCCAGGAGAACCACAGAGGACCATCAGCAGAGCCAGAGCCCAATTCCTTTTCTCCTACCCCAATCCAGGATGTCTGTTCTACCACATCACATTGTTCCTTTCCAAGAACTGCAGTCCAAAGCAAGAGCTATAAGGTTAGAGTTTTCAGGGATAATTCAGGGATAGCCCTTTGAAAGGCAGCAGGTACTATAGAAAAAAAATCAACCATGCAAGGCACATCGCTTTGCCAACAAAGGTCCGTCTAGTCAAAGCTATGGTTTTTCCAGTGGTCATGTGTGGATGTGAGAGTTGGACCATAAAGAAAGCTGAATGCTGAAAAATTGATGCTTTCGAATTATGGTGCTGGAGAAGACTCTTGAAAGTCTCTGCGACTACATGGAGATCAAATCAGTCAATCCTAAAAGAAATCAACCCTGGATATTCATTGGAAGGACTGACGCTGAAACTGAAGCTCCAATACTTTGGCCACCTGATGTGAAGAGCTGGCTCACTGGAAAAGACCCTGATGCTGGGAAAGATTGAAGGCAGGAGGAGAAGGGGACATGGAGGATGAGATGGTTAGATGCCATCACAGACTCAATGAACATGAATTTGATCAAACCCTGGGAGATAGTTGAAGGACAGAAAGCCTGGCATGCTGCAGTATACGGGGTTGTAAAGAGTCGGATGTGCCTGAGTAACTGAACAATGACAAGAACCACAGAGCCTAAATACTAGCTCTGTCCCTTATCCACTAAATGGCGATTGACAAGCCATAAGCCCCCTCTGAGCCTCAGTTTTCCCAGCTATAAAATAGGGTTAGTGATTATTCCAAACTCAAAGAACCATCATGAAGGTTAAATGAAAGCTACTCCATCTATCCAGTGCACAATATATGCTTGATAAATCATGGCTTTTTTATGGCTGGTTTGCATTTTTGTGTGGCAGAAACCAACACAATGCTATGAAGCAATTTGCCTCCAATTAAAACCTATGGCTTATTCATGTTGGTGTTTGACAGAAAACAACAAAATTCTGTAAAGCAATTATCCTTCAATTTTAAAATAAATAATTTTTTTAATTGTGGCTTTTTTTTAACCACCAAGAATGCCCAACCTTTGGTCCCCTGCACCCAAAGTGTTAAAGAAGACTTCCTTCATGTTTTCCTCGCTACCTGAAATTGGACAATGGTGAGAGATGCAGAAGGGAGATAGTTCCACTATGGACCACTCCCCCATAGTGTGACTCAGAAAAGTGACCAGAGCCCCCTTGCTTCCCCATTTCTCAACACACGGATTGGAAGAAACTGGAGCTTCCTCTTCTGAGATGGGCGAACTTCCCCTGACCCCAGGTAAACAGTTGCTTGGGCCAATGGCCCCCCGGGTAGAGAGCTTAGAACAGGATGCCCACCCACTCTGAAGTCTATGGGCTGTTGTTCTTGTTCAGTCGCTAAGGTGTGTCTGACTCTTTACAACCCCACAGGCTGCAGCACACCAGGCTTCCCCGTCCTCCACTGTCTCCTGGAGTTCAAGTTCATGTCCACTGAGTCGGTGATGCTATCTAACCATCTCATCCTCTGCTGCCCTCTTCTCCTTTTGTCTTCAGTCTTTCCCCACATTGGAGTTTTTTCCAATGAGTCACTTTTCATATCAGATGGCCAAAGTATTGGAGCTTCAGCTTCAGCAACAGTCCTTCCAATGAATATTCAGGGTTGATTTCCTTTAGGATTGACTGGTTTGATCTCCTTGCAGTCCAAGACTCTCAAGAATCTTCTCCAGCACTACAGTTCAAAAGTATCAATTCTTTGGTGCTCAGCCTTTTTAATGGTCCAACTCTAAGGGCTATAGAGAGAGTTAATTTCGATACTGATGAGCTAGGGGCAGGTGTGAAAATGGGAGAAGACAAGTACAGAGGGAACAGAAAGTAAAGTGAATGTCAATCCCCTACCCACTACTTCCCCTGCTCAGAATCTGCTTGCCTTAATCACTTGCTCTGAGTCATACCAGCAATGATAATGCTAATAACTCAGGGCACTTGTTGATCAATACATTGATTGGTTTAATCCCACCCTGATGCAGGGACTATCTGAAGAGATTGATGTATTGAGCTGTGCTCAGCTGGGGGTAATACCAGCTCCCTGGGGGAGGGGGATTGATTGCCACAATGACCAGAAGCAGCACCTCTGGGATTTAATGGGTGTCACAGGCTGAATTGGGTCACCCCAAATTCACTTGTTAAAGTCCCAAGCTCCCGACATCTCAGAATGTTAAGACATTGGAGATAGTGTTCAAAGAGATAATCAAATTAAAAGAAGTCATCAGGGTGTGTTTAGCTGGGGTCCTTAAAGGAAGAAAAGATTATGACACAGAATTTATAAAGGGAAGACCTCCTGAAGACAGAGAAGACAGCCACAGACCAGCCATGGAGAAAGGGCTCACCAGAAATCAACCATGCCAACACCTTGATCTCAGACTTCCAGCCTCCACAACCATGGAACTTCCCTAGTGGTCCAGTGGTTAAGAATCCACCTTCCAATGCAGGAGACTCAGGTTCAATCCCTGGTCAGGGAACTAAGATCCCACATGCCTCTGGGCTACTAAGTCTGACTGCAGCTACTGAGCCTGCACACTCTAGAGCTGGTACATTGCAACAAGAGAGATGCCCACGTTCAGCAACGAAGACCCAGTGCAGCCAAAGGTTTTTAAAAATAAAAATACATTTCTGTTGTTTAAGTCAGTTTAGGATACTTTATTATGACAGTTCCAGCAAACTGACACAGTAGGCAAGGACCGCACAATGAACTGATATTTTGAAAAGATCTGACACTGCAGGAGAGCTTCCCTGGTGACTCAGTGGGAAAGAATCCACCTGCCAGTGTAGAAGATTCGGGTTCAGTCCCTGGATTGGGAAGATCCCCTGGAGAAGGAAACGGCAACCCACTCCAGTATTCTTGCCTGGGAAATCCCATGGACAGAGGAGCCTGGCGGGCTACAATCCATAGGCTCACAAAGAGTCAGAGATGACTTAGCAACTAAACAACAACATTGTAAGAGTTAATGGAGACAGCAGCATGGAAACATATATATTACCATATGTAAAATATGCCAGTGGGAATTTGCTGTATGATGCAGGAAACTCAAACCTGGTGCTCTGTGACAACAGAGGGGTGGGATGAGGTAGGAGGTGGGAGGGAGGGCTAAGAGGGAGGGGACCTATATGTGCCTATGGCTGATTCATGTTGATATATGGCAGAAACCAACACAATATTGTAAAGCAATTATCCTTCAATTAAAAATAAATAATTTTTTTAAAAGAGATAATAGTCCAAGAAGATCCATCCATAGTAAAATGAATTATTTCATCAAAGAGCTTCACAAACCACCTAAAGGTACAAGTGGGTAGGAAGATGTCTCCATTATTGTCCTGAGGATCTCACAAAGTCATGGCCTGGCCTGGGTGAGGAATTTTTACTTTCAGCTGATCTGCCTTTCTAGAAGTTCCACAGTTCAAGTCTTGCCAGAGGTCTGATTCCACAAACTAGGTTGGGCAGATCTCACCCAGGACAAGGAAACAGCTACATGTCAAGAATTATTGCCCCACCTGCTTCCCAGAGGGAAACGGTAAACGAGTCCAGTACTCTTGCTTGGAGAATCCCATGGACAGGGGATTCTGGCGGGCTGCAGTCCATGGGGTCGCAGAGTCAGACACGACTGAGCATTGAGCATGGCACGGCTTCCCAGAAGTTGGTTCACATCAGGTAGGCAGCAAAGGGTCCGAGTCCTATCACATTATGATCATGGTCCAAAGGAGCCATAGTGCTTTCAGTTCCAGCTCAAATAATGTCAGACCTGGAGCTCCTGAAGTCCATATGGTTTCCGAAGAGCCATGACTGGGGACCTGGCGAGTTCCCTCCAGACCCCAGAACTGGGAGACCATTACTAAGACCTGGTGTCCCTCCTGCTCATCTACTCTGGACTGAGTTGTGTCCCACCAAGCCCGCCCCCCGCAAAAAACTTCCATGTTAAATCCCAAACCCCAATGTGATGCTCTTAGGAGGTAGGGCCTTAAGAGTGATTAGATCTTGGGGTAGAGCCTTCATGAAAGGGATTAGTGTCTTTATAAAAGGGACCCCAATATGATATGACAGCCCTTGTATGCGGAATCTAAGAAGAAACGATGCAAATGAACTTACAAAACAGGAAGAGCCACACAGACTTAGAGGATGAACTTAAGGCTGCCTGAGGGAAGGATGCAGGGGAGGGATAGTCAGGGAGTTTGGGATGGACATGTACACTCTGCTCTATTTAAAATGAATAACCAGCAAGGACCTACTGTAGAGCACAGGGAACTCTGCTCAATGTTATGTGGCAGCCTGGATGGGAGGGGGGTTTAGGGGAGAATGGATACAAGTATATGTATGGCTGAGTACCTTCGATGTTCACCTGAAACTATCACATTGTTAATTGGCTATACTCCAATACAAAATTAAAAGTCTTTAAAAAATAAAAATGGACCCCAGAGAGTTCTCACCCCTCCCAGCATGTGAGGACACAATGGGATGACATCCATGAACCAGGAAGCAGGTCATCACTAAACACTATATCTCCCTGAGCCTTGATCCTGGGCTTGTCAGCTTCCAAAACTTTGAGAGGAAAAAAATGTCTGTTATGTATAAGCCATCCAGTGTACAATATTTTGTAACAGCAGCCTGAAGAGACTAGCAGAATGCAACTGAACAAGCCCCCAAGTCCTCACCCCAGAACTGATCTGACTCGCACCCCAGAGAACTTGCTACATCCGGGCTGCTGGTTCCACCTTGGGCGCTGCCAGTTCCCACTGTTCACATCAGATCCAGAAGGGCGGGAGGGTCTCACCTCCAAGAGCCGAGGGGCGTGGGGCACGGATGGGCCTCCACCCAGCCTCAACTCTGGGGTTCAACAGGAACATTTCCGCTCACAAATCCAGTACGTAGTTTTGTCGCAGGAGAGGTCATTCCAGGTGCCACCTTTGTTCATGCTGGCACAGTTCTCATTATTATAGAGGTTGTTGGGTTCCTGTGGGTCCCAAAAGCTGGATAAAGGAGAAAGTGGAGGTAGGGTGAGGTGAATAAATGGAGCACAGCGGGTTTTTCAAGGCAGTGAAACTGCAATTCTATAGAATACCGTGATGGTAGATACATGACATCATGAGTTTGTCAAAACCCATAGAATTTGGGAAGATCCGAAGGCTCAGCAGGTAAAGAGTCCACCCGCAGTGCAGGAGCTGCAGGAGACACGGGTTCGATCCCTGGGTCAGGAAAATCCCTTGGAGGAGGTATGGGCAACCCACTCCAGTATTCTTGCCTGCACAATGCCATGGGCAGAGGAGACTGGTGGGCTAGAATCCAAAGGGTTCCAAAGAGTCGGACGCTACTAAGCAAGCATAGAATTTCACAGCACTAAGAGTGACCCTTAATCTGACCTATGGATTTAGTTCATAATAATGTGTCTATATGGGCTCATCAGTTGTAACAAATGCACTAGGCTAATGCAAGATGTTAGTGATGGGGGAAATGTGTGCAGGAGAAAAGGGATGTGGGGAACAGCACTCTGCACCTTCTGCTCAATTTTCCTAAAAAATAACGCACCACTCAGCCGTACAAAGAATGAAATTTTGCCATTTGCAACCACACGGGTGGACTTGGAGCATATTATGCTAAGTGAAGTAAGTCAGAGAAAGACAAATACTATACGATATCACTTACATATGGAATCTGAAAAATACAAAAAAAATAGTGGCTACAGCAACAAAGAAGCAGACTCACAGATATAGAGAACAAACTAGCGGTTACCAGTGGGGAGAGGAAAGGAGAGAGGGGCGATATAGGATTAGGGGAGAAAGTGGTGCCAAGCATTAGGTATAAAATAAGGTACAAGGTCCTTGTTGGTAGCACAGGGACCTGTCCTCCATATTCTGTATAATCTAAATGAGAAAAGAATTTTAAAAAGAATAGGTATACGTATATTTATAACTGAACCACTTTGTGATACACCTGGAACGCAAATGTAAAGCAACTATACTCCAATATAAAATAAAAGTTATTGGGGACGTCCCTGGCAGTCCAGTGGTTAAGACGTCACCTTCCAATTCAGGGAGTGTGGGTTCAATCCCTGGTCAGGAAGCTAAGATGCCACATGCCTCAGTGGCCAAAACACAAACCAGAAGCAATATCGTAACAAGTTCAATAAAGACTTTAAAAATGATCCACACCAAAAGAATCTTTAAAATTAAACAAAAATTACTTTTTAAAAAAGTAAACAATTTTTAAAATAATAAAATTTAAAAGTAAGCTATAAGGATATATTGTACAACATAGGGAATATATCCAATATTTTATGACTTTAAATGGAGTATAACTTTAATAATTGCAAATCACTATGTTGTACACCTGTGACATATAATACGGTTTATCAACTATACTTCAACTTAAAAACAATAAAAGGAAAAATAAAGTGTATTAATTTAAAAAAGAAAAGAATACCAGAAAAAAGAACAAGAAAAGCCTTCATGGCTCAGGGCTCTTTCTTCCACCCGAATCATTCCTTCAGCCTTTCAGAATTACATGAAAATGTTGTGTCGTCCCCGTCACCCCAGCAGCTTGGCTGTGCTAACTCAGCCCCATCTCCCTGTTCACCAGGAATTCTCCAGGTTCCTGAGTCAGTTTCCTACATCTGGTCAGTTTCTGTTCTCTTCCAAAGAACATTTTTGTTAAACCACATCCCTCTCAACCTTCCAAGTAATGTAGTGTTTTAGGTCATGTTCCTTTTTTTTCTAGTTGGGGTATAACTGCTTACAGTGCTGTGTTGTTTCTGCTGTTCAGTGAAGTCAATCAGTTGTGTGTATACACATATCCCCACCCTCCTGGACCTTCCTCCCACCCTGTCCCCCGCCCCACTCCTTCAGGCCATCATGAGCACTCAGCAGAGCTTCCTGTGCTTTATAGCAAGGTCCCACTAGCTATCTGTTTTACACGTGGTAGTGTATACATGTCATTTGTTTGGTTTATTTGTTTTGTTCTGCTTTTATCTCATAATTTGTCCCACCCTCCCCTTCCCCTCAACCACCCACCGCTGTGTCCACAGAGCCAAATTTGGCAATTCAGATGCATGGGATTTATTAAAAGGTGTTCTCAGGAGAAGGGGACTGAGAGAAGGATGAGGCAGGGGATAGAAGTGAGCAAGGATAAGGGTTTAGCCTGGTCTAGACTCAGCCTGAACCCACAGGGAGCTCTGGAATTTGAATAGCACAACAGAGTTTTTCCAACTTGAAACAGGGGTCCAGGCAGCTCTTAGCCTGTCATTGTCTGTGGCATGACTTCAGTGGGAGTGGAGTAACCTCCTAGCTGAACAGCTGAGGTCACCTCTCAGGAGAAAGCGTAACTGTGAGCCTTTAGCAGCCGATGCCCCCTGCTGGGGGGTGCCTGCACCAGCCCCCAAAAGGGATCTGAGCTGAGGACCTGCAGTGACACACCATCCCATGCCATCTCTATTTACAGAATTCTACCTCCCTCCAGGAATCTTTAATAAAAAATAAATAAAATCCGCAGACAAAACACTAGTATCTCTAATATATAAAGAGTTCCTAGAAATCAATAAGAAAAAGACCAAAACTCCAATATAAAAAACACAAAAATCTTTCCATGTGCTACAAGGAAAGATCCCATGTGCCACAACTAAGACTCAACACAGACCAATAAATAAGTATTTCTTTAAAATACACAAAAGATATGAATAAATAATTCACAGAAAAGTTAATACATATGGCTATCAAACATATGAAGACACTCAACCTCAAGCATAACAGACATGCAAATTGTGTTAATTTGCATTAATTTGCCAATGTAGTATACATCGGCCTCTCAGTACCCTGTAATGACCAATATGGGAAAAGAATCTTAAAAAGAGTGAATATATGTAAACGCATAACTGATTCACTTTGCTATACAGCAGAAACTAACACAACATTGTAAATCAATTATACTCCAATAAAAATTAATTTTAAAAAATACTATGTTAGTATTCCATTTTTCACCTACAATTAAAACAACAAAATTCCAAAAGTTTGATGAGCGTGTGGGGAAAAAAAAAAAAGTAAGTCAAGCTGGTGAGAGAATAAATTGGTATAATCATATGGGGGACAATTTGTTAACATTTACTTAAAATACAAATACAGACATGGCTGTATTTATATTTTAAATAAATACAAGTTTAATACATACAGTATAAATAAATACAAATTTTCCCTGGTGGCTCAGTGGTAAAGAATCTGCTTGCCAGTGAAGGAGACATGGGTTTGGTCCCTGGTCTAGGAAGATCCCACATGCTGGGGAGCAGCTAAGCCCAGGCACCACGCCTGCTGAGCCTGTGTTCTAGAGCCCAGAAGCCGCAACTACTGAAGCCCTCACCCCCAGACCCTGTGCCCCAAAACGAAAGAAGCCAGCACGATAAGAAGCCTGTGGACTGCAACTAGAGAACAGCCCCCACTTGCCACAACTTGAGAAACCCCAAAGGCAGCAACAAAGACCCAGCACAGCCAAAATTAATTTGTTAATTGATTAAATTATTTTAATAAATAAAATTAAGTACAAATGCATATTCCCCCTAAGAAGATAAAGCATGGTGGCTAACAGCATGGACTCTGAAGCCCGGATGTGTGGTACTAGCACCTTCCAGGTGTCTGACCTGGGGACGGTCGAGTAACCTGTCTGTGCCTCTGTCTCCATGTCTTTCAATGGAGAGGATAACAGTACTTCCCTTACAGAATTACTAAGAAAATTAAATAAATGAGTTGATAGATATAAAGGATGCCTCCCCAAATGAGATCCTGCTCACTCTTTCGGCAAATCAAAAATCTTCCTCTTGGGGCTTCTCCAGTGGTCAGGACTCCGAGCTTCCACTGCAGGGAGCACGGGTTTGGTCCCTGGCCGGGGAACTAAGACTCCAAATGCCATGTGGCACAGCCAAAAATAAATAAATGAAAGATCTTTAAAATAAAATTAAAAAGCATGCATCTTTAAAAAAAAATCTTCCTCTTCCTCTTGCCCTATAGCCATGCATCTTTTCTCTCTTTTTTTCCCCTCAACCATTGGTCTGAGGATTTGATGTTTGAGCAGTTGTGCTAAAAGGCTGAGATGTTGTAAGGAGGAAAAAAAAGTGCAGGCACCAGAAACCCTATCAGAAAAAAAGCACCCTTGTGCTTCCCTTCTCCAGCTCTGCCTGGGATTTGTGTGTGTGTGTGTGTGTGTGTGTGTGTGTGTGATTGGTTGATATGCTTTTGTTTATTGTTTTAAATTTTAAATTTACTTTTAATTGGAGGATAATTGCTTTACAATATTGTGTTGTTCTCTGCCATACATCAGCATGAATAAGCCACGGGCATACATACGTCCCCTCCCTCCCGCCCCATCCCACTCCCCTAGGTTGTCACAGGGTACCAGGTCTGAGTTCCCTGAGTCACACAGCAAATTCCCACTGGCTAGCTATGTTACATATGGTAATGTATATGTTTCCATACTGCTCTCTCAATTCACCCCGCCCTCTCCATCCCCCGCTGCATCCTCAAGTTTGTTCCCTGTGTCTGCATCTCCATTGCTGCCCTGCAAATAGGTTCATCAGTTCCATCTCCCTAGATTCCATATATATGCATTGATACATGAAATGTGGTTTTCTCTTTCTGACTTACTTCACTCCGTATAACAGACTCTAGGTTGGTCCACCTTATTAGCACTGACTCAGATGTGCTCTTTTTTATGGCCGAGTAATACTCCACTGTGTATATGTACCACACCTTGTATTGAGTGTAGCTGCTTTACAATGTTGTGTTAGTTTCTGCTGTACAGCAAAGTGAATCAGCTGTACATATACATATACCCCCCTTTTCTGGATTTCCTTCCCATTGAGGTCACCACAGAGCACTGAGTTCCCTGTACTATGCAGTATTCTTGTTAGTTATCGATGTTATACATAATATCAATCCCAATCTCCCAGTTCTTCCCACGACCCCTTTCCTCCTTGGTATCTGTACATTTGTTCTCTACATTTATGTCTCTGTTTCTGCTCTGTAAATAAGATCATCTATATTAATTTTTTCAGATTCCACATAAATATGTTAACATATGAATTTGTTTTTCTCTTTCTGACTTACTTCACTCTGTATGACAGTCTCTAGGTCCATCCATGTCTCTACAAATGACCCAATTTCATTCCTTTTTATTCAACCTGGGACTCTAAAGAATCTGCTGGTTTGGACTTCACAAAGACCTACAAGGAGGAGAGACCCAATAAGCCCTGGATACTTGCCTCAAAGTGACGGGGGACCCATCCAGCCACCTCCAGTCCCCTTCGACATCTCTGTCATTCAGCCCCAGCCAGTACACCCGTGGAGAACCATGAGCCTTGGCCACAAAGTCCTGCAAGTACAAACTCCATTCAGCCATCAGTTCTTCTACACACACCCTGCCTGTCTCACATATATTCAGGGCTTTTGAATGCCACCCCAAAACCTTCCTCCCACTTGAGCACCTGCAGTGGGAACAGTCATGCTGCTTTCTCGAAAAACCTATGAGCCACTCTGTGCCTCAGTTTCCACCTCCATAAAATGGGATAATAGTAGCTACCTCCTCATAGAGTTATTGAGAGGATTGAATGGATTAATATGCATAAAGAATTCAAACAGTGTCTGACATGTTGCAAGTACTGTGACATCTTATTTTATGGGAGCATAGTAGATTTTCAACGTCGTGTTAGTTTCTCCTGTATAACAAAGTGAATCAACTATGTGTATACATATATCCCTTCCCTCTTGAGCCTCCCTCCCACCCTTCGCAGAGCCATGAGCTGAGCTCCCTGGGCTCCCTGTACTGTGCAACAGCTTCCCACTAGCTATCTATTTTACGCACGGGGGAGCATATGTGTCAATGCTACGTTCTCAGTTCATTGCACCCTCTCCTCCCCACCCATGACCACACGCCCACTCTCTATGTCTGCATCTCTGTTCTTGCCCTGCAAATAGGTTTGTCACTACCATTTTTCTGTATTCCATATAGTACTGCAACATCTTAACATTTAACGTATAATTTAAGGATCGATTCTAATAACTGATATATTGGATTTCCTGGTATTCTCACACTCTCAACCCCTGCAGTCCTAAGCGACATCCAGGCAGAAAAGAAATTCATTGCTACAGAAAAAGAAGGTGGTGGGAGGGGAGAAATAGGAGATTCCCAGCTTTTGTATTTCCAAAGCCCAGGCCTTTGGGAAGAAAGAAAGGACCTGGATCAAAGATGAGAAGAAAATATCATGATTTAAAAAAGAAAGAAAATATCATGATTTAAAGCAACTCCTGGAGTTCCCTGATGGAACAGTGAATAAGAACCCGTCAGCCAACATAAGGGACACAGTTCGATCCCTGGTCCAGGAAGACCCCACCTGCCGCGGAGCAGCTAAAGTCCCTGTGCCACAACTACTGAGCCCGCACGCTGCAACTACAGAAACCCGCGCACCTGGAACCCGTGCTCCACAACAAGAGAAGCTACCGCAATGAGAAGCCCGGACATCACAACCCAGGGGGGCCCCTGCTCGCTGAAGCTGGAGAAACCCCACATGCTGCCACTCGCAGCAGCACAGATGGACCTGGAGAGTGTCACACCGAGTGAAGTCAGACAGGGAAGGAGATAGATCGCATGACATCACTTAATCGTGGAATCCGCAAAGAAATGATACAAATGAACTTACAAAACAAGAGACTCACAGACTTAGAAAAGGAACTTATGGTTGCCAAAGGGAAGTGGCAGTTCAGGAGTTTGGGAAGGTGATGGACACCCTGCTATATTTAAAATGGATAATCAACAAGGACCTACTGTAGCGCACAGGGCCCTCTACTCAATGTCATGTGCCAGCCTGGATGCAAGAGGGGTTTGGGGGAGAATGGACACATGTATATGTATGGCTGAGTCCTTTCATTGTTCCTTGCACCTGAAACTACCATGCCATTGCTAATCGGTTATACCCCAATACAAAATAAAATATTTAAAGTTTGAAATAAATCAATAAATTTTTTGAAGAGAACCAACATAGCCAAAAATAAATAAATAAAAATTGAAAAATAAAGCAACTCCTCTCCAGGCAAACTGATCAATGGTAAGGAAACCAGATATGTAGTTTCCCGGGGTGGGCAGGGGTGACTGGAAGATGACATGAGAGAACTCCCTGGGCTGTGGAAGCATTCTAAATCTTGACTGGGTTGACAGTTACACAGATGCCTACATATGCCAAAACTCAGTGACTGTGCACTTAAGATCTGTGCATTTTACTCTATGCAAATCATATCTCACTCACTCAATCTTACTCAAGACCAAGATTCCCTAAAAGGTAAAGACAAAAGATGGCAATGGGAAAGAGGCTATGGAGATGTAGACAGGGTGGGTGCCGGGAAGAGGGCTCTGTATTTCATTCTCTGGTGGAGCCCGAGGTGATGGCCAAACCCCAGATGGATATGAAAACTCTACAAAGTAGAGGGATTCTGGACCTTGTTTCTTGGGTAAAACCCCAGAGAAGTGTCAGGAAATCAGAAAGAGCAAAGTGCTGCTCAGCCCATCAAATCATCATAGTGCCCTGAAACTGAAACTCCAATACCCTGGCCACCTGGTGTGAAGAGCCAGCTTGTTGAAAAAGACCCTGATGCTGGGAAGGATTGAGGGCAGGGGGAGAAGGGGGCAGCAGAGGATGAGATGGTTGGATGGCATCACTGACTCAATGGACATGAGTTTGAGTAAACTCCGGGGGGTAGTGGAGGACAAAGGAGCCTGGCGTGCTGCAATCCGTGAGGTCACAAAGAGTCGGACATGACTTAGTGACAAGATAACAACAACTAGCACTTAGGAGGTGTTCAAGAAATGTTGATTGAAATAGCAAGTTAATAAGTGAGCTACACAGGCTTCCCAGGTGGCGCAGCAGTAAAGAGTCCACCTGCAAATGCAGGAAACACAGATTCAATCCCTAAGTCAAGAAGGTACCCTGGAAAAGGAAATGGCAACTCTCTCCAGTATTCTTGCCTGGAAAATCCCATAGACAAAAGAACCTGGTGGGCTACAATCCATGGGGTCACAAAAAAGTTGGACATGACTTAATGACTAAAAAGTGAGCTACACACTTTGCACAGGTTATCTCATTTGATCTTCATGGTAACCCACTGAAGCAAGGATTGTTAACCCCATTTTACAGACGGGAAAATTGAGGCACAGAGCAGTTAAGTAATTTGTCCAGGATCATTCACCCAGTGGATGTCCTAGTGGATACCAGCTTGGAACAAAGATATTGAGGACCAGATATGCACTCTCCTCCACCTTGACCGCATATAAGCCATCCCTACTCAGAAGAAAAACAGATAATCCCAACGGATTGAGATGAAATATCCACCACCTTGGTATAATAGGAGCTCAAAGAGGACGGAAATGAGTTATTTAAAGCAAAGTTATATTTCTTAAATACCTGAGTTTAGTTGTTGTTTATTTGGAATATGACTTACACCTGCCCCATTCACATCATCTAATCTAATCTCAAAAAAAAAAAAAACCCTGTATTAACTACTCAATACAAATGATGCTATGAAACAGAAGGATTTTTTTAAAACAGAGAAGATACAGAGGGAAAAAATAAGATGGTAGCCTAAATCCAACCAAATCAATAATTACACTAAATGTAAATGATCTTTTGCTGGGTCATATGGCAGTTTTTCCTTGTTTTTTTCTCTTTTTTTTTAATATTTACTATTTTTATTTATTTATTTGGCTGTGCCAGATAGCAATCGTGGCATGTGGGAATCTCCAGTTGCAGCATGCAGGATTCAATTCCTGGACCAGGGCTTGAACCCAGGCCCGTTGCATTGATAGCATGGAGGCTTAGCCACTGTACCACCAGGAAAGTGGAAGTCGCTCAGTCATGTCTGACTCTTTGTGACCCCATGGACTATACAGTCTGTGGAATTCTCCAGGCCAGAATACTAGAGTGGGTAGCCTTTCCCTTCTCCAAGGAATCTTCCCAACCCAGGGATCAAACCCAGGTCTCCCTCTTTGCAGTCAGATTCTTTACCAGCTGAGCCACCAGGGAAGCCCAAGAATACTAGAGTGGGTAGAAGTTCCCATATGGTAGTTTTATTCCTAGCTTTTTAAGGAATTGCCACGAGTGTGTGAATGCTTAGGTGTGTCCAACTCTTTGCAACCCCATGGACTGTAGCCTGCCAGGCTCCTCTGTCCATGGGATTTCCCAGACAAGAATATTGGAGCAGGTTGCAATCTCCTACTCCAGGGGATCTTCCCAACCAAGGGATCAAACCCTCGTCTCCTATGCCTCCTGCATTGGCAAGCAGATTTTTTTTTTTTAGCCACTGAGCCACCTGGGAATTGCCATACTATTCTCCATAGTGATTGCATCAGTTTACACTCACATCAACATTGTAGATAAATGGATAAAGACAATGTGGTATATATGTACAATGGAATATTACTCAGCCATAAAAAGAATGAATTTGAGTCAGTAGCGGTGAAGTGGATGAACAAAGAGTGAAGTAAGTCAGAAAGAGAAAAAGAAATATCATATAGTAATGCATATATATGGACTCTAGAAAAATGGTACTGATGAACCTATTTGCAAGGAAGGAATGGAGACATAAATGTAGAGAATGGACTGTGGACACAGTTGAGGAAGCAGAGGGTAGGACAAACGGAGAAGGTACATTCACATATATACACTATCGCATGTAAGACAGTTAGTGAGAAGTTGCTGTATAACACAGGGAGCCCAACCTAGAGCTCTGTGACAACCGAGAGGGGTAGGATGGGAAGGGGGAGCGAGGCCCAAGTGGGAGGGATATATTCGTATAGTTATGACTGATTTGGGCTGCCCTGATAGCTCAGTTGGTAAAGAATACGCCTGCAATGCGGGAGACCTGGGTTCGATCCCTACAGAACCAACACAACATTGTAAAGCAATTATCTTCTAATTAACAAACTTTTAAAAACTGTAAATGATCTTATAATACCAATTAAAAGCCAGAGATTCAAAGATTGAAAAAAAAGACCCCATTATATGCTGTCAACAAGAAATCTTAAAATAATGACATAGGTTAAAATTAAAAGGATGGGGGAAAATAAACCCAGCAAACACTAATAATCAAATAGTGCTGTGAGTTTTATGATTAAGAACAAAACTAGCTTCTCGGGCTCCAACCCCAGCTCTGACATTTACTAGTTGAAACAAGCAAGCTGCTTGAGTAAAATAAGCCTCAGCTTTGTCCTCTGTGAAGTGCTGATAAGTAATGACATGCACCATGTGTAAATGGTCTTACCATCTAGCTCTGGTAGTATTAAGTCATTAAAGTTATCTACACTTATTTCAGTTCTCCTCATACATACACACAGATGGAACTGTCTCTTTCTATCACCTTAAAACATAAGAGTGCCCATGTGACTTTTGTGAGTGCATGTAGGTAGAAATTTTGCCTCGTGCACTTCCACCATTGAGCTACAGGGACTGGCTGTCATTTTAGCATAACATAACCTCTCCTGATTCTCACCTAATTTATAGGTCTGTTGTTAGAATTATGTTAATGCGTGTAAAATATCTGGAATACAGCCTAGAGAATAGAAAGTGCTACCAAAGAGATAGCCATTATTATACCTCCATGTTAGAGAGGAAACTGAGGCTCCGATTGGATAAGTCAGCACAGTCGGGATTTGAACTCAAGCAGTAACCTCAGTATTGGCCACCTCATGCGAAGAGCTGACTCATTGGAAAAGACCCTGATGCTGGGAGGGATTGAGGGCAGGAAGAGAAGGGGATGACAGAGGATGAGATGGCTGGATGGCATCCCTGACTCAATGGACGTGAGTCTGAGTGAACTCCGAGAGTTGGTGATGGACAGGGAGGCCTGGTGTGCTGCGATTCATGGGGTCGCAAAGAGTCGGACACGACTGAGCAACCGAACTGAACTGAACTGGGTGACTCAAAAGCAATTCCAGTTTCTTTACTTTCAGGCCAGGGAAGGATGTGTAAATCCTAGGAGAGAGGCGGGCTGGCCCTGCTGGTTCTCAAGGGTGTGGAAGGGACAGCTCACCTGTTCATCAGAGTTACTGATGATGACCAAGTGAGAGTAATTCTCCTGGCAGAACTTCCGGGCTTCATCCCATGACTTGGTGCTTGGAGAGAAGTAGTAACACTTACCCTGAAAAGGGAGCCAGCCTTCAGGGCAGGTGACCCTGGTACAGTCTGGGGACAGGATAGGATTCTGTCAGAGTGGCCCCAGAACCAGAGTAATGTACATGGTATGCCATGTACAGGTGTTCAGGCTGGGCACTGCTCAACTCTAGTGGGGGTTGGGAGGGAACCATTCACATAGATTGCACTGAGAATCACTCCCAAGGATTTGTGCTCTATACCAGCTCCACCATGCCCACCCCCAACTCAGGGAAGTTCCCCAAGTCCCACTTACCTAACAAGCCCCGAAGTTCCAGCAGGGACTGGTTGGTGTCAGCTCTTATGCGCTCAATGTCCTTCTTCAGGCCAGCTAACCCCATCATGCCAGTCACTGTTAGCAGGAACAGGCTGAACAGTTAGAGACCCAAACACCCACCTACCCACCTACCAATCACTGACTGCAGACACACCAGACAGAGGCAAGAGCTGTGCTCCCCACCATACCCATGTTCTAGTGGGTGATACTGAAACTCAAAAACAACACGGTCAGTGCCCAAGAGGAGTCCTAGAGTTACTCAGAGGAGAGGTTAATCCTTGAGGCTTGAGGGAGAGGAGAGACGGTGGACTTCCTGGAGCAGGTGGGTTTTAAAGGGAAATGGTGGTTCTGTATTAGTGAGGAGGCTCAATAGTCAGGGGTCACCTTGCCCCCTTGGAAGCAAAGACCCAGAGGCAAGCATGTTGGGGAAGGCTCGAGCAGTAGAAGTCAAGGAGAATCTCACGGGAGCTTGAGCTCCAAGTGGGATGAGGTCTGGCCTCTGGGTCCTTGAATACCAAGCCAAAAGTTTTGCATTGGACTCTGGGCGGCGAGAAGCTGATGGTTTTTGAGTGTAAGAGTGGCTTGGTCTGAAGTGTGGGGTGAGGGAATGTGGAATGGAGCAATTTTCAGATATCACCAATCATAGTGAAGGCCTCTTCTACAACTAATGTGTTCCCACTACTCTCACACACATTGGCCCTTCACCAATACTCCCCAGGGTCATCAACAGATGACACTTCAATTAGACAAAATAGAAATATTAGATAGATAACTCAATAGATAGGTAGGTAGATAGATGATTGATAAATAGGTAATAGATGATTGACAGACAGATAATAGTAGACAGACAGATAACATATATGTCACCCTTGACACTCTTTCCTCTCACCCACCACCATTCCCTCAGCCATCCCCAGGGTCAGTCAATTTTACCTCCTAAACCTTTCTATTCTACCTACTTCTCTTCAACCCCACAGCTACAACCCTCAGCTACGCAACCACTCTCTCTCAACTACCCACCCTCCTTCCTTGTACTTAAATGTTGCCTGCTACCACGGGGCCTCCGCACATGCTTGAGATTCTCAACTCCTTACCTAGTTAATTCCACATTTCCTGAGTCTAACAGATTCACTGCATTCCCTGCCCTCACTGGCCATAAGGTTCCTGATGAAGCAGACAGTTCATCACATAACTAACTTATGATAAATGTCATGAAACAGAAATTCAAGAGGCAAGGAGAGACCGTAACAGGGTCTGAGCCTCAACTGGAGGCGTGGAAAGGCTGCCCTCGCTATGGTAAGTTAAAGAGGGCTGCAAATTCTTTGCCCCTCCCCCAAGGAGTGGCAGGATTACCTACCCTCCTTCTGAATCTAGGCTGGTCCTGTGACTAGTTCTGACCAATAGAGTGCAGTGCACCTGTGGCTGCGTAATTTCTGAAGCTGAGCCCGAACACCACCATGCTATGAGGAAGCTCAAGTTACACATGTGGATAGAGGCGCACCCAGGCACCAGCCTTGTGAGTGAAGCTTTCTGGGACCTTCCAGCCCAGCCCAACTACCCAATGACCCCAGCTCACCCCACAAAGAGTGGATGTACCATGCTGAGCTGTTCTGAATTCCTTCCTTGTAGATTTGCTGGGACAATAAGTGACAACGCTGGGAGGAAATAAAATCCATGTTTCTTTGCAACCACCGCCCAGAAAAATGCCCACATTTCCAGCGCTCGACAACCACAGTGACTCTTGGCCACCATATTGGAAAACAGTGGTCTAGATACACGCATGTACGTGCACACACACACACTCCACAGGGGCAGGGACTCTGTTGTGTTCACTCTCCTAAGCACCCATCTCCCACCCTGGGACCTAGCACAGGGCCTGGCAAACATGGGGTTGCGGTTGGTGATGCAGCTGGACTTGACTATCATGTTGGTGCTCAACATGGCTTGAAGGGATGATTGGCACCACTCACCATTCGCTCGCCATGCCATCTGCTGAAAGGTCAACATCCTCAGTTCTTCCACCATCTCCTGGTCTATAAGAAGGAGTCCAACTTGAGCCCGAGATGGACTATATAGCCTCCCATTTGTTGCTGTTCTTGTTTAGTCACTAAGTCGTGTCCAACTCTTGCAACCCCATGGACTGTGGCCCCCAGGTCCTCCCATACCCCTTTCCCGGTTTCTCTGCAAGCCCCTTTCTCGCCTTACTCACACTTGATCAGGGTCACAACCAGACCGGTACAGCCCACGAGCAGTGACACCACCACCAGCAGGAGCAGGCACACCATCAGTCTCTCCTGCTCACACCTAAGACCTCCGAACTTCTGGCTGATCCAGGGCACTGGAGTTGCTGGGGGGTGGAGACGGGGACAGAGACACTGACGCTGGTGCTTCAGACAGAGAGGCAAGGACCCTTGAGCTTTTCTCCAAGAGTGGGGATGGGGTGGAGGGGGACAAAGGATTAAGGTCGTGACTATATCATCCAGTGGGGTCAGCAAGAGAATGACAAACAGAGCAAACCCTGAAGAAGCCCGGAACGTTTGTGGAATACATCCTATGTGCCCAGCATTCTGTCTCACTCTTATTATCTTCTTGAATCCTCACCCTTATGACATAGGTTTAACTGTTCCCATTTTGCAAATAAGTAAACTGAAGGCTTAGAGAGGTTGTGCATAACCTGGACCCAGTTCTTCTCTTTTTTATCCTTTTTTTTAATTGAGGTATAACTGCTTTACAATGTTGTGTTAGTTTCTGCTGTACAGTGAAGTGAATCAGCTATACACACATATCAGTATATGTACAGTATATACATCTCCACTCTCTTGAGCCTCCCCTCACCGCCCATTCCCACCCCTCTAGGTCATCACACAGCACCAGGCCGAGTTCCCTGTGCTACTCAGCAGCTTCCCACTAGCTATCTATTTTACACAGGGTAGCGTATACACGGCAATGCTACTCTCTCTGTTCGTCCCACCCTCTCCTTCCTCCACTGTGTCCACATGTCCATTTTCTACACCGGCGTCTTTATTCCTGCCCTGCATATATCTGTACCATTTTTCTAGATTCCATGTATATGTGTTAATCTACAGTATTTGTTCTTCTCTTTCTGACTTACTTCACTCTGTATGACAGACCCCAGCTCCATCCACATCACTGCAGATGACCCAGTTTCATTCCTTTTTATGGCTGAGTAATATTCCAGGATATATATGTACCACACCTGCATTATCCACTCATCTGTTTATGGACATTTAGGTTGCTTCCATGTCCTGGCTCTTGTAAATAGTACCCAGCTCTTCTCTTTAACATTTAGGAGGTATCATCTTTTATGCTCCAGCAGCCCCCCACCCAAGTTGCTCCCCAGGGGCCCAAACTATGGACACTTGCATCCCCTAACTTACATGCAAACAGGAGGTAGGGCTTGAGGAGTAACTGGTAGCCATCCTGGGTCCCTAGGGGTCTGGTCTAGACTCAAAAAGGCGGAGCTTCAGAGAGGAACTGTTTCTCTCCCAGGGTCTAACTCCACAGCTCACACACACTGGCCACTGTGGGAGGGGAGACAGAGGCACACCCAAAGGACTTACTGGCTACAGGCGGCTGGGATGCAGGTTGCGTCAGATCAGTGCCTGGGAGAAAGGCAAGAGACGTTTATTCAGAAGTCACTGGAAGACTTTGTCTCCCAAGATTAACAACCTCCCCCAAGCCCTCTGATTTGCTCTCTGGTTAGAATTGGGGAATGGAGGGGACTTCCCTGGTGGCACAGTGGTTGAGAGTCCGGCTGCCAATGCAGGGGATGTGGGTTCTATCCCTGGTCTGGGAAGATCTCACATCCCTCGGAGAAATTAAGCCCGTGCACTGCAACTACTGAGCCCATGCTCTACAGCCCAGGAGCCACAACTATCGAGTCCGAGTGTGCCAGCTCCTGAAGCCCACGCACCCTGGAGCCCATGCTCCGCAACAAGAGAAGCCCACCCATCTCAACTAGAGCGCCCGCTCGCCACAACTAGAGAAAAGCCTGGCAGCAAAGAAGACCCAGCTGAAAGACTCTGTCTTCCAAGATCAACAGCCTCCCCCCAAGCCCTCTGATCTGTTCTCTGGTCAGAATTGGGGGCTGGAGTAAGAACTTCCAAGTGCCCCCTTGTAATGGGTATTCCTACGGCTTACCCAGCTGAGGAGTCAAGCTGGTGACGGGGGTGACGTTCAGGCCTGGAAGGGATCAGAAAGACAGCAGTCAGGCATAGCAGGACCTCAGCCAAGGGAACAGGATGCTCCCGGCCCGGGATCCTCACCCGTGTCCTTCGGGAGCTTACAGGGAAGTGGGGGTCTCTCCGATTTCTTTCCTGAGGAGGGAGGAATGGTTGCTCAGGCTCAGAGCAGGATCAAGCCAGCACTGGGTCTCTGATACCCCCAGCCCCAGCTCACCTGCCCTGGGAGGTCTTGGTGGAGCCATCCAACCTGGAGAAGAGAAGCTCAGAGTCAGAGCTGGTCCAAGGATGGGAATGGGGTGGAAGCCAGTGATGCGAACAGGAGTGAGACTGCAGTGGAGGGTTAGGGATGGGGTTGTGCATGAGAATGGAACTGGACTTAGGGATGGGGACAGGGTTAAGATGCAGTGACCAGGGACTTCTCTGGTGGTCCTCCCAATGCAGGGGGCCCAGGTTCCATTCCTGGTCAGGGAACTGTATCCCATAAAAGAAAGAAAAAGGTGAAAATGTTGGTCGATCAGTTGTGTCCGACTCTGAGACCCCATGGACTATAGCCCACCAGGCTCCTCTGTCCATGGAATTCTCCAGGCAAGAATATTGGAGTGGGTAGCCATCCCCTTCTCCAGGGGATCTTCCTGACCAAGGGATTGAACTCAAGTCTCCTACATTGAAGGCGAATCCTTTACTGTCTGAGGCACCAGGGGAACCCACAAAGATTCAGCTTGCTGAAACTAAAGAAAGATCCCCTGTGCCACAATTAAGACCTGGTGGAGCAAAAAAAAAGAAAAAGGTACAATGACCAGCCATCCTGAATTACTAGGACGTTCCTAATTTTAAAGCTGGAAGTCCCAGATTCCAGGAAATCTTTCACCCCTGGATAAACTGGGACAGTTGATTACTCTAACTTAAAGACACAAGTGAGGTTGAATATGGGAATAGAGTAAGGTTAAGGTTGGGGGTCTTCCTTAGCGGTCCAACAGCTAAGACTCCATGCTCCCAATGCAGGGGAACAAGGTTCAGTCCCTGGTCCGGGAACTAGATCCTGCCTGCCACAGCTAAGTGTTCACATGCTGGAACTAAAGATCCCATGTGCTGCAACTAAGACCTGCTGCAGCCAAATAGATAAAATTTTTTTTAAGGTTAGGGGACTTCCCTGGAGGTCCAGTGGTTGAGAATCCACCTCCCCATGCAGGGGATACAGGTTAGATCCCTGGTCGGGGAACTGAAATCCCACATGAGGCAGCTAAGCCCACAAACTCTAGACCCTGACCACCACAAGGAAGAGACCCACATGCCTCAACTAAGACCCAACTTGGCCAAATAAATTAATTTTTTTTAAAAAAAAGGTTAGGATTGAGATGAGGGTTTGGATTGAAATGAGGATGGGGCTGAAAGAAGGCTCATGGGAGTAGGGTGATGATTCAGGATGTGGTTGGGGGGAAGAATGCAGTTGTAGCTGCATTTGGGGATGGGGGAGAAGCTGAGGCTGGTTGTAGTTGTGTGGGGCTTGGTGACGACTCTGGATCTGGACATAGAGGTGGGACGGAGCCAGGCCTGAATTTGGAGATGGTGGGGTCTAAATCTGGGGAAGAGGTGACTTCAAAGACAAGGATGGGGGGCTTCCCTGTCAGTCCACTGCCAGATTCTGCACTTCCACTGCAGAGGGTGAGGGTTCAATCCCTGGTCAGGGAACTAAGACCTCCAAAACAAATACATGCATTTTTTTATTTAAAAAAAGACAGGTATGGGGTCGGCGGGGCATGGAGTTGGGCTTGGGGATCATCTTGGGACCAGGCTGGAGTTGAAGATGGACAGTAAAGAGCCAAGCCCAGGGCACCTCCCAACTCCTACTGAGCCCATGGTTCTCTGGGACCTCCCAGGCTGACTCCCCTCTGGACTCATAAGTGGGGGCGTGGATCCGCCTGGAATGCCAGCCCTCCCCACCCCATCCAAGGACATTCAGGGGCCCTGGTGGGAGTTGGTTCAGGGAAACCTCAAAGCCTCCACTTCTTCTTTTTTTTTTTTTTTGGCTGCACCACGTAGCCTTCAGGGCTTCCCTGGTGGCTCACTGGTAAAGAGTTCATCTGCCATGCAGGAGATGCAGGTTCAGTCCCTGAGCTGGGAAGATACCTTAGAGAAGGAAACGGCAACCCTCCTCAGCAGTCTTGCCTGGGAAAATACATGGACAGAGGAGCCTGGCAGGCTACAGTCTGTGGAGCTGCACAGAGTCAGGCACGACTGAGCGCCTGAGCACACACACGCATAGCTTTCAGGATCTTAGTTCCCCAACCAGGAATTGAACCCAGGCCAAAGCACCAAGTCCTAACCACCAGACTGCCAGGGAATTCCTAAAGCCTCCACTTATGTATGGATGTGAGAGGTGGACTGTGACGAAGGCTGAGCGCTGAAGAACTGATGCTTTTGAACTGTGGTGTTGGAGAAGACCCTTGAGAGTCCCTTGGACTGCAAGGAGATCCAACCAGTCCATTCTGAAGGAGATCAGCCCTGGGATTTCTTTGGAAGGAATGATGCTAAAGCTGAAACTCCAGTACTTTGGCCACTTCATGCGAAAAGTTGACTCATTGGAAAAGACTTTGATGCTGGGAGGGATCGGGGGCAGGAGAAAAAGGGGACGACCGAGGATGAGGTGGCTGGATGGCATCACTGACTCTATGGAGGTGAGTCTGAGTGAACTCTGGGAGTTGGTGATGGACAGAGGGGCCTGGCGTGCTGCGATTCATGGGGTCGCAAGGAGTCGGACACAACTGAGCGACTGAACTGAACTGAACTGAACTGATCAGACTCTTGTTGAATCCCCAGCCAGGTGTGGATCACTCAAGTCTAATTTGGGTCCTGGGTGCAAATGCAAAGAGACTGGGGAAACACTGGTCCCTAAACAGCTTCTAAAACCCTGGCACTCACGTCTCATGAGCTGGCATCCACCAGTTCATTTGGGAGCTTCTTTCCCTAACAAACTCCTATTCACTCCTCAAGTCTCACTCCAATGACCCTGTCTGACCCCCAGTCCTCCCACTAATGCAGGCAGAGCCCTCAATTACCCTCAGGATTCTCCCAGTTTCCTACTCCCTCCCCTCTCTGACTTGCTCACCCAAGACTGTACACAGAACTGAGTGTGTGTGTGTTAGTTGCTCAGTCGTGTCTGACTCTCAGTGACCCCATGGACTGTAGCCCACCAGCCTCCTCTGTCCATGGAATTCTCCAGGCAAGAATACCAGAGTGGGTTGCCATTCCCTTCTTCAGGGGATCTTCCTCGCCCAGGGATAGAACCCAGGTCTCCCGCATTGCGGGCAGATTCTTTACCATCTGAGCCACCAGGGAGGCCCCTGTGCACAGAACTGCCTCCCCCGTCAGACTGAGAGACCCTCAAGATGGAGGCATGGATGCTCCCACCATTACTGTGCCCAGCGTGAGCAGGCTGACCGTGTGTGTCTGCTACGCCCAGCTAATTCCCCCTGGGGAGTCTGCTCCCCGCCCTTCATGCCTCAGGCTGCACATCTCTTCACCCAGCCTCAGAGAGGTCCTCTTACCTGGCTTGGGAGGAAGGTCCTTGTAGGGTGGCGTCATGTTCTCGTAGTCGTCGTCATCATCCTCTTCCCTGGACCCTTCTAGAAAAAGTCAAGTGAGAGCTCAGCCCACCCTCTCCTCTGTCCCTCACACCCTGGTCTCCAGCCCCAAGGTGGGGACGCTGCAACCTGGGTCCTGCCCACCCCCAGCCCCCACTCCGTGCCTGGCCAGGGCCCTACCCGGCAGGTCCCGGTACCCAGCGTTAGTATACAGGGCGCACATGGCTGCAGCTAGGGCCAGGAGCCTAGACGGAGCAGGCAGAGCCTGACAGCTTCTGCTCCTTGTGTCCCCAGCTCAGGTGGCTGGGGCTTTTCTCAGTTCCTTTTTTCTTTTTCTTTAATAGTCAAGAACATGCAAATCCATCTAAAGGGAAACACCCCAGACGACACACACACACACACACACACACACACTTGTGTTTCCCCCCAGTTTGAAGTCATGCATAGAAGTGACAATGCCAACAGCCCCTACATCTGAGTTCCCACAGAGCACCAAGCCCTGGGTGAAAAAGATGAAGAAGCTCCTTTCTGCATGGAACCATCTGTTGAGACAGGAAAGATGATACACCTATAAAGAAATACAGAAATAAGTGATACAGTTTGTTTTTCATTTTATTTCCAGTAGTAACAAAGTATTATTTTAAAATAAGATAAAACAGGGTAAAGGGATGGGATAGGGGCTAATGTAGAGAGGTGATCAGGGAAAGCCTCCTGGAAGCAGTGACATTTGCATCAAGATGTTAAAGTGATCAGTGCTAAGTACTTCCACATTCCACAGTGAAGTTCTAGGCTCCCTATCGCTACATAAGACATAACCCCCTAAACTTCATGACTGGGCTTCCCTGGTGACTCAGTGGAATCCGCCTGCCAATGCAGGAGACACAGAAGATCCTACGTGATGTGGAGCAACTAAGCCCGAGTACCACACCTACTGAGCCTGCATGCCCTAGAGCCCATGCTCCACAGCAAGAGAAACCCTTGAACAGCAGCTAGGATACCCCCCATTTGCCACAACTAGAGAAAGCCCAGCCCAGCAATGAAGACCCAACACAGCCTAAAATAAATAACTCTTTTTAAAAAGCAAAAAAAAAGAAAAAGATGTCCCCACTGAAGCCTCAGACAGACAATGGTCCTGCTGACCCCTTGGTCTCAGCCACGTGAAACAATTTTGAATTTCTGACCTCCAGAACTATAAAAGAATTCATTTTCATTGTTTTAAACCACCACATTTGTGATGATTTGTTTCAATAGGCATAGCATATTACATACCCCAAAGGGCAAGACCCCAATTCCTCTTTTGAGGGGCTTTCCATTAAAAGTTAAAGGAAATGCAACTCAGATTGGCTTAAACAATAAGGAAACCCCGTCGATCACATCCTTGTACATGTTAGAATATTGGGCTGGGTGGTCGTAACAGAGATTCAGAACAAGAGTGACTTAAATGAGGTGGAATTTACTTCTCACCTCACAATCTCAGAATAAGCAATTCACAGTCTCCACCAGCGGAAACTCTTCACCAGCACATGCACGGGGGAATGGCCCCAGCCCTACTTGAGGTGGGAGGGCAGCAGCCGACCAGCCGCCCTCTCCAGAGAAAGCTCACCCCAGGGGCTGGACTTTCCCCTGTTGCCATGATGTCACACACAGAACCTCTTCCATCTACCTGAGGTGTAGGTGGGCTGTTCCCATTCTACAGATGGGGAAATGGAGGTCCACCTGAGAAGGAAGACACTGTCTGCCCAGTAAATACCCACTGAGCAATGAGAATCAGATTCCAGATGGATATGGGGGGTCAGGGTGGAGGGGTAAGGAAGGGATGGGCTGGAGGCACCAGCCAAGAGGACGGAGAGAATCTCTTGCCATCAAGAGCATCCGTTAAGGTGTGTGAGCCTGGGGAAAATAAATAAGGTGAAGGCCGGATGGTCTCACTATGCGAGGGTGATGTCCACACAGCCAAGGTCCTGCCTTGAGACTTGACACACAGCAGGTATGCAAGAACTGGTAGTGAAATCCAGTCCCATCAACTGGGTATAAAGTAAAGCCATGGGCTCAGGCTGACCCAGCTCTGTCCCTCTTGCTGTGTGACTTCAGGGGAGTAGAACAACATCTCTGAGCAAAGGTCGCCTGATATATCCAATGAAAATTGGGAACATTTATTCATTCAACATGTATCCATTAATTTATCCATTCAACAGATGTGTATTGACCACCTACTACATGCTAGGCTCTGTTCTAGGAACTACAACAACAACAAAAATCCCTACCCTTGGGAAGAGTTGTTCAGTCGCTAAGTTGTGTCTGACTCTTTGCAACCCCATGGACTGTAGGATGCCAGGCTTCCCTGTCCTCTATCTCCCAGAGTTTGCTCAAACTCATGTCCATTGAGTTGGTAAATGTAGGGTAAGGGAGTTAGAGAAGGTGAGGTTTGGAAAAAGAATGAGATCGGCACTTTACCAGAACAGATCACCTTTAATGAGGCGAGAAGGGGCAGCAGTCCGATTAGTGAGCTGCTGCACTAACCCAAGAAAAGAGTAGGTATATATAGGCATATATGTGGAAAGCTACTGCCTTAAGGGAGCCTGTTCTCCTCCGAGGTTGTTCAGAGTAGTTATCTCTTAAAGGGCTGGGGCAAGGAATTCTAGACATCGGCCAGAGGCTGGACTGGCTGGGAGCTGGGCGTAATCAACCTTAATGTCCTTTTTTTTTTTCCTTCAGGTGAGAGAGTTCTTTGTTTTGCTTAGAATGGTGGGGAGGACCTGGAGGGAAGTTTCAGCTCCAGGCTATTTCGAGCCATGTAACTTTCCTTCAGTGATGCCATCCAACCATCTCATCCTCTGCCACCCCCTTCTCTTCCTGCCTTCGACCTTTCCCAGCATGTCAGTGAGTCAGCTCGCTGACTTATGCTGGGAGTCATAAATCAATGAGTCAGCCCTTCAAATCATGTGGCCAAAGTATTGAAGTTTCAGCTTCAGCACCAGTCCTTCCAATGAATATTCAGAGTTGATTTCTTTGGGGACTATTGATTTGATCTCCTTGCAGTCCAAGGGACTCTCAAGAGTCTTGGGAGTAGAGATAATGAATAAAATAAATTAGTAAGATATCTTGTAAATGAATAAAATACATTAGTAAGATATCTTGTATCGAGAACAAATGAATGGTCACCAGCAGGGAGAGGGAAGAGAAGAAGGTCAAGATAGGGGTAGGCGATTAAGAGATATAAACTACTATGAATAAAATAAATAAGCAACAAGTATATATTGTACAGCATCAGGAAATACAGCCAGTATTTTGTAAGTTTTTTTTTTTTTTTTTGGCTACACTGAATCTTTGCTGTTGCTTGAACTCTTCTCTAATGACAGCGAGCAGGGGCTACTCTTCCTTGTGGTTCACAGGCTTCTCATTGCGGTGACTTCTCTTGTGACCCATTGGCTCTGGGCTCATGGGCTTCAGTAGTTGCAGCGCCTGGGCTCAGGAGCAGCAGCTCAAGGGCTCTAGGGCTCAGGCTCAGCACACAGGCTTAGTGGCCCCGAGGCATGTGGGATCTTACCAGACCAGGGATCGAACCTATGTCCCCAGCATTGGTGGGCGAATTCTTAGCCACTGGACCACAGGGAAGTTCTGTTATAACTTTAAATGGAGTATAATCTATAAAAACGTTGAGTTACTATATTGTACACGTGAAACTAGTATAATATTGGGAACCAACTATACTTCAGTAAAAAGTATATCTTAGCAATGTTGTTAGATAGACATAAGCAGAAAAAAGAAAAATAAAGCAGACAAGAGGAATCGCGTGTGCATAGTGGTGGGGCGCATGGCAATAGTAAAGAAGATCACAGAATATAGATCACACAAAACATGGTCATGGACCAGAACCAAACTACACTAGAAATCACAGAACAAGAAATGGAAAATCCACAAGTAGTTGGAAATTAAATCTCACCCACAGAGTCAAAGAGAAAGTCAAAACTTGAAAATATCTTTGATTAAATAAAAGTGAAAACATACCATACAAAAGTATGTGGGGTGTAACTAAAGCAGTGCTAAGGGAAAGGTAGGGAATTAAACATATTTAAGAAGGTGTTCCTTCTTAATCGGGGGCGTTCCCTGGCAGTCCAGTGGTTGGTTAGGACTCCAAATGCCGTGGCCGAAGTTCAGTCCCTAGTTGGGAAACAAAGATCCCACAAGGTGCATGGCGCAGAAAGAAGGAGAAGAAGATAGAAGTAGAAAGTTGGTAAGAGAGTAGATGTTTTTTCTTTTCTTTTTTTCCTCAAGTAACACTTATAGGAACATCTTTTTTCACCTGCGTTTTTAGAAATTTCTCTACCTGCATTACAGAATTATCTACATATCCATTCACTAAAGTAAAACTGTTCACAGCTGAATGATCAAGGAACACTCAAAAAACATGGTTTTTTATTCTTTGTTTTTGGACACACCATGTGGCATGTGGGATCTTAGTTCCCCCACCAGGGATCGAACTTGTGCCTCCTGCATTGGAAGTCTGCAGTCTTAACCACTGGTCCACCAGGAAAAACCCCCAAATACATTTCTATACATGAGTTTTTAAATACACTTCTACAAGCAATGGGCCTCCCTGGTGGCTCAGAAGATAAAGAATCCATCTGCAACACAGGAGACCTGGGTTTGATCCCTGTGACTGGAAGATCCACTGGAGAAGGGAATGGCTACCCACTCCAGTATTTTTGCCTGGAAAATTCCATGGACAAAGGAGCCCGGTGGGCTACAGTCCATGGGATCTCAAAGAGTCAGGCATGATGAGTGACTAACATTTTCTTTTACTTTCTTTCTCCATGCAATAAAAAATAGTCAGCACCTCATTTACTGATGTAACGCCCTTCTAATCTTGCTGAACAATGAGCACTCTTAGAACCACATTTTTTATGTGTCTATAAACACCTCCTATGTGTATTACATTACAGCACATCCATGCTTTGAAATAATATCACTTTCATTGAGTAAGCAGTTCTTAAAAGTTCTCATTACAAGAAAATAAGAAGTGTAGCTATGTGCTATTATGGATGGATGTTAATTAGACTTTATGAGGTGATCATTTCACAGTATATACAAATATCACATCATTATGTTTATACAAAAAACTAATATACCATCATATGTCAATTACATGTGCATGCTCAATCGCTCAGTCGTGTTGGACTCTTTAAGACCCCACAGACTATAGCCCACCAGGCTCCTTTGTCCATGGGATTATCCCAGGCAAGAATACTGGAGGGGGTTGCCGTTTCCTTCTCTAGGTGAGCTTCCCAAGCCAGGGATCGAATCTCTGTCTCCTGTGTCTCCAGCAACGGCAGGCAGATTCTTCACCACGTCACCACCTGGGAAGCCCATGTCAATTATATCTCAATTTATAAAGAAGAAGAAGGGGGAGGAGGAGGGGGAGGAGGAAGTGGTGAGGAGGAGGGGAAGAGAAGGTGATCAGGAAACAACTGACAATTGAAATCCACAGAAGGAGGTGGGGGGAAGGCCCTGTAAATATTTGGAGAAAAAGCATTCTAATCTGTGCAAAGGCCCTGAGGACAGCAAGCTTCTGGTGTCTTGCAGAAACTGAAAGTATGAGATCCAATGTCTCCTTCTCAGTGAAACTTTATAAAACTCAAGTTCCAAGACTGCCCTTTTCCATACACTCCATTCATTATGTTTTTCCTCAACAGTTATCACCATCTTGTCACAAATTAGGTGTCCAATAAGATGACTGTTGAATGCATGAGTGACTGTGCAACCTACCAAGCCCTGACTAAAGTAAGGCCCCTCCAGGCTCACTGACTCCTCCACTACCAGCCAGCCTCCTTTCGCGTAGGGCAGCTCATGCCACAACTGTTGTTGATGTTCAGTCCCTAAGTCGTGTCTGACTCTTTGCAACCCCATGGACTGTAGCACGCCAGGCTCCTCTGTCCTCCACGGTCTCCCAGAGTTTGCTCAAACCCATGCTCACTGAGTCAGTGATGTCATCCAACCATCTCATCCTCCATCGCCCTCTTCTCCACCTTCCCTCAATCTTCCCCAGCATCAGGGTCTTTTCCACTGAGTCAGCTCTTCTAATCAGGTTGCTAAAGTATTGGAGTTTCAGCTTCAGCATCAGTCCTTCCAATGAATATTCAGGGTTGATTTCCTTTAGGACTGACTGGTTTGGTTTCCTTGCTGTCCAAGTTACCCTCAAAGAGTTTTCTGCAGTACCACAGTTTGAAAGCATCAATTTTTCAGCGTTCAGCCTTCTTTGTCCAATTCTCACATCCATACATGACTACTGGAAAAACAATAGCTTTGACTAAACGGATTTTTGTCAACAAAGTGATGTCTCTGCATTAAATATGCTGTCTAGGTTTGTCATAGCTTTTCTTCCAAGGAGCAAGTGTCTTTTAATTTTGTGGTTGCAGTCACCATCCACAGTGATTTTTGGAGCCCAAGAACGTAAAATCTGTCACTGTTTCCACTTTTTCCCCCCGTCTATTTGCCATGAAGTGATGGGGAGCGATGGGACCGGATGCTCTGCCCTTATTTGGCTACAACTACAGGCGCCCATCTGGTCGGTCTTGG
>SJYQ01003775.1:0-62627 GCA_006410935.1 Redunca redunca
CCCTCTTCTTCCGACACCCGCCAACCGCTTGGGCTGCCACTTCCGCCGTGGCCCTCTGAGTGGGGGCGGAAGCGGCTGGCTTGGCCGGTCGGTTACCGGCGGCGCAGCTGGGGGTCTGCACCTGAGGGAAGGTCCCCAGCACCACCGCTTTCCGTGGGGGAGAGAGGGCCAGCGCTGTTGCCGCCCAGATCAAGTCCCAGGAGGCAGGTGGTCCCTCGCCTCTGTTTTGTTACTCCTCATTATTCACAACAATAACGCTGTGAGCTTTATACCGCCTATCTGCGGTCACCTCATTTGATCCTCCCACTCGACAGCTAAGGAAACTGAGGCTAGCAAGCCCCGCCCCCAGGCTCTGGAGACCGTATTCCGTTGCATTGCTCTTCACCTTGTAATGGCAGGATTTGTTTACAAGGCTGCCACCCTCGCTGAAACATTGCTTTGCCCATCATTCTAGCCCTATCACACTGCCTGGTGCATAGTAGGCTATCCGGAAGATGATTGACCGACAGGCAGTGTTACACATCTAGTGAATGGCGGTTTCAACTTCCGTTCCCACGGTCTTTCACTGTACCAGCTCTGTCCCTTGAGTGGTAACAATAGTTACCAGTTTTTGAATATCTGCTGTGAATATCCCTGTGCTTGATAACATAATCTTTAACTCTGAAAACAAAAAATACTGTGAAGTATATGGTGTTACACTGTGAAGTATATGGTGTTACACTTTTCCTAATATGGAAGGAATACAAGTTCAGAGAAGTAAATTATGTTTCTGAAGCCCTAAGTAGTAGAACCTTGATCCTTCTGATTCCAAAGCCTGTGCCTCTCTTAGAGGCCACATAATAAAAAGTCACGATTAAAGACTGAATTTATTTTATCTCTGTGTGAAAATGAGGTATGTGTAAGTGCCTACTATAATGCTTAAAACTTAGGCACTCAGTAAATGTTGGTGATAACCTCATTATTTGCACCGTTTCTTGAATCCTTGAGGAAAAGACTAAAAGATCCTAGGATCCCCAAGGAAGAACTCACTAATCATGGCCTTAAGTTACTTCTCCCTTCTGGGCCTAGGAGGGCCCTTATTTCCAGATCTGTTAAATTGGAAGGGATATGAGCTGTTTTGTGTATTTCTGATTTAAACCCTGCTGCTGCTTTCAAGTATTTGAGATGGCATCCTATACAGGACAGAAATAACAGGTACAATAAAAAGAAAGGTTGATTGAGGAACAGGGAGTTAAAGCAGGTGATCTTTGAGGTCTATTCCAGATTCTGAGCTTGACATCTCTTCTCTCATGAACTGAATCCAGTCCACTTTCTTACTTGAATTCCATGCATCCCAATCTGGTAGTAGACAAAGAACTACTTTTCTTCTTCCCCTTCCAGCCACCCTAAAATGCTTTTTCTCTGAGGTACTCCTTGAGAACAAGTTTTTGATTATACTTACTACCTGGAATGGAATCTGTTCTTGTTTGTACATTGATTTAAAGAGTTAATTTTGTTCTGGCTTTGTTTCAAACAGATCAGGGCTCTATTTTGACCCTCATCTCTTCCATCTCTTCTCTTGGGGATTGTTGCATCAAAATGCAGAAAAGTCCCAAAAAGTTTATCTTGTATCTGGTTCTAATAGTTTCACTTAGCCTCTTTTTGTTTTGTTAGTTCACTACACCTTCATGGCTGCATTACTTTGAGAACAGTGAATTTTGGTCCTTTTCTATAGAAACTGACTGTAGAGATTGGGATTTACATCAGCAGATTTAAGTCAGTGTCAGACTAAGTTGAGATTTGAGTGTCAGTGTCAGATTTAAGTTGAGATTGCCACACACTTAAGCCTTTTGATTTTGTACTCTATTCACACTCCTATAAAAGAATTTTTTTAGCTGCTTGAGGATTGTGATACAGTGATGAGTAAAGATTGAAGAATTGTAAATTCTAAATGTTATTTAGGAACTGGACTTCGCCCTTAAAGCAGAGAGATACACAGGTTTGTATCTTAAGTACAATGTCAAATACAGAATGATTAGTACTTACATAATCTTTGATTCTTTCATCTCTAAAATGAAGAAAACAATATCTTTTTCATCTGGATGTTGTTTATAAAGAGTTTAGATAATCAACCAAAAAGTTTTGACAACAGCCTTACCCGTTATTCCCTCTGCTGTATCTCAATAGTGATCTGTTGATCTAAGAACAAGTAAAATAAGACTTTTAACATTGGCGTTTGTTTATATAGTGTGGAATGTTATAACCCATTATAAACTGAAGAACTTTTTTTCCTTAGTAGGAAAGGGCTAACCAGACTAGGATTCTTGACTTTATAGAGTTTTCAAAATCAAGATTAGCCTTTAAAAGTTTATTTTTAAGATTCTCCTCTTCCCTGCAAAATTTTGTATTAATGTAGCAGAGATAGGTTTTTGTCAAATTGTACAAGGAGGCATTTTACCTTATGTGCAAGACTATCTTGACAGTTATGACATACTATGTTAGTGCAAGGTGTTGAATAAACTCTGTGGAAAGTGCTGCAGAAGCACCAAATGTCCGAAAATCTGGTTCTCTTTTCCTATTATTAACATACCACCTAACCTTGAATATAGGATGCCATGACTACCTCATATCTTGACAGCTAGATAGACTATTGAATTTTTTTCTTTGTCCAGATTTTTCTTTCTTTTGTCTTCTATGATTTAAAAAAATAATACAGAATATGATTTGAGAGAAACATAAAAGTTGTAACTTGCTAACAGCTCTCTTATGTAAAAATCTTTGGGAAAGAAACTGGTATACCTAGAGATTTTAGAATTGGTTAGCTTTCATTGAGTACAAAAGTACCAAATTACACTTCAAGGAGGGATCTTCAAATAAGTAACTTTGAATCTCAATTCTATTTTCTGTTTGTATATACAGCTCTCTCTTGGTATTAATTTTGGTTCTTTTGCTATCTGACTTATGAAACTAGAAAAAGTTATTAATATTTTTTAAAATATAGACAATATTATCATGGTGGTGGTGCATATTACAGGTTCAATGAACCAGTAGGTACTGTTGTATAAACAGTTATTTTGTTTTGGTAAATAAAACAGTGACTTTAACAAATTTATTTTTCCCCCCCTAGATTTACCAACAGCATGAATCAAGAAAAGTTAGCCAAACTTCAGGCTCAGGTCCGGATAGGGGGCAAGGTGAGTGTGGCATAAGAAAAATTGATAGGAGAATGTGTTATTACCAGATAGTAGTATTATTTTGGATTTGTGGTCATTGAAGGTCTAAAATTTTTAAAATTAAGATTAAACCACATTCCAATTTGAAAATAACTTGTCTAGATCTAAAATAGGTAATTAGAAGATATCTCTCTGATGGGTGCAATTGAAATAGCCACCTTTGAGATCTTTTAACATTCTGGTGGTTAAATGATATGAACAAGTTATTCAATCTTGTTAAACTTCCATTTTTGCATCTGTAAAATAAAAATGATCCTACATAAGATGCTTCTAAATATTAGAGTAATATTTATAAGGCACCTCAAACAGTGTCTGGCACAGACTAGACACTTATTAAAAGACAGCTGTTATTATGTTAGACCCACCCTCAGATATTCCTGGATATTGAGGTTACCTTATCTTGACTGGATACCCCTACTGCTTCAGTTAGGTTTACAATGGGAGATGCAAAAGCTGATGGTACATTTGTTCATTGCTAGGTTTTCCTCCCAAATTCCTACTTGTTTTCCTATGTTGGTGAATGTGAACATGAGCATTCTTATTCCATGTACTTTGAAACTTAAGGGAGAGTTAGTTCTGATCACTGAAAATCTTTGATTCCCTTTAGTTCCAACCCTGGGTTCAAGGAGAATATTCTACCTTTATCTCTGCTCAATACGATCTTTGTAAAAGGAAAAGCAAGAATAGTGTTTACCTCAGACCTAGGGAAAGGATGGGTGGGACAGTATGTAGCAGCCCCACTGTGTCATTTACTTTGATAATAACTATAGCTCCTGAGGATAGGAACAGGAGAGGGGGAAGGGAAGAAACAACTAGTATTAATACTTTCTCCTTCTTTCCTAGTAGTACAGTTATCTGACTCCAGACTCATAGTAACAAATTCATGTAACCAAAGTACTAGTCACATTGTAGCAGCAAGTAATGTATCAGTGCCAAAGTTAGGAATATTCAAGAAACAGGGAATATACCTGGAAGAGCTTGATACAGCACATAACTATTGTATATTTTAAGCCAGAAGGTTGGCACAGTCATTCAGCTAGTTTATTGCAACTGCTATGTGCCAGGCACACAGTAGATAAATAAGGTTTCCTGCTCTTGACACAGTTCAGCTTGGAAGGGAGATGCACTCACAATTACACTACAGAATAGTAAATATTAAAATGAATTATAAAAAAAATAAAATGAATTATAAGGTACACCTGAGTCAAGGAAGTCATCACTGAGCAGAGATTTGAAGAATAAACAGGTATGAGAACAAGTAGATAGGGTGAAGGGTGAGATTGTCATTCTCACACATGCAAAGGCCTATGGGATGCTAAGATGCTTAGTGGATGGCATGATGCTTAGTGGAATGGCTTGCTTTAATTTGTTACAACTAGAGTTTATAATGGATAAAGAATGGCAGCTAATGAAACAGGTAATTTAGAGTCAGATCATAGTTTTGTTTGTCATACTAAGGAGATTAGGATTTTATCCCATACGCAGGGTCAACTACTGAAGAAATGAAAAAACAGTAACAGTGATTTTAAAAGATAGCTGCTGGCATTGTGGAAAATGAAAAAACAAGTTTGGCATAGAGGAGAAGCTACACCTTATAGTATATGGGACACAAATTTAGGGTTTGTATATGACACAACTTAATGATGGATAGAATGTGGGGGACAGAGGTGAGAGAGGAGTCTAGGATGGCCTCCAAATTTCTGGTTTTAGAGCTACGAAAATTAGGAAGTATAGGAAGAATAGTTTGGTAGACTGATGAGCTTCTAGACAAGTTGATTTTAAGGTACATAAGGATCATTTGAGTTGTAACCAGCAAGCAGTTGAATCAGGAACACTTCCCAAATTAATGGCCATCTATCTTAATAGTCTCTCTCAGTCCATCCTTTAACTAGATTTCATTACAACCTCTGCTTCTACTCATGGGGCTCTCTTCCACTCACACCAGAGTTTCTAAGACTAAGCCTCCTGCGTACCCTTTATAAGGCTGATTTCCTGAGTAATACTACAGAAGCTACCCAGAGATTAAAATCTCCTTTCCTTTCTTTTTACTCCTGGCAAGTCTCAGAAAGATTTAGCTTTCAAGATACAGGCTACTGTTTGTAGTGCTTCAGCTCTGCTTTAGGTTACATTTATTTAAATTGGCTCGAGTTTAATTCATTGTCTTAAATAGTTTTTCAATGGAAAAAATTATCTAGAGTTTCAAAATATCCATTTAGAAATGAAGTTTTCCTATCTCGGTAAATAGTATAATTTTCATTTGCTCAGGTCAAAACTCTAAATATCATTCTAGATTCCTTTTTTCCCTCATATCCCATATTTAGTCCATCAGCAAATCCTTTTGGTTCTTCTGACCATCTTAGCTCTCATTATCTCCACTGCCACAGCCCTCATCTCTTGTCAGGACTTCTACAGTAGTTTCCTGATTGATCTCATTATAGTTCATTTTCCACAGCAACCTCAGTCATCTTTTAGAATCATAAATCAGATCAAACCATTCTCATGCTTAAAACCTTCCAGTAGCTTCCTATTGCAGTTGATATAAAGTCCAGTTCCTGCTCATGGCACATTAGGCTACGTGATCTAGCCCTTACCAATCTTTCTGATTTCATTTTCCTTTACCTTTCCCATTATTTATTCGAGTCATACTGGTCTGCTCTGTCTAGAAATGACAGGTTCACTCTTGTTTCATTTTTCTTGGATCACTCTTCCCCTAAATCTTTTCATGATTCTCAGCTCGTACGCCACCTCTTCAGAGGGACCTTCCCTGAGCATTCTAATAAAGTAGTGCTTTGCCCCCACCCAATATTCTTGTTGCTTTTTTTTTTCTTAATACACTTATCCTGTTTAAATCTAATCTGTTTATATATTGACTTTTCCTTCCCATTGTAATGTATGCTCCTTTAAGTAAGAACTTGATCTTTTCCATTCCTAAGTTCTAGGACTCTAGAAAACTCATATAATAGGCATTTACTTGTTATGTCCTAGTCTCCAAAGTTTCAGAATATCTTTAGAGGGTGATAGATAGTATAAAAAACTTTCCTTATTTGTTGGAAATTTGAAGTAAAGCACACTTCAGGTTATTTTGAAGTTAAAAAATTATTTTTTGTTAGAAAACTTTTGAAACAGTGTATTAAAATGACACAGGCTAGATATTGGAAAGAATAAGAATAATTGGCTAGAAACTAACCTTCAAAAATCTGAGTTAGGCTGACAGTCGCAACTCTGTGACTATAAGAAGTCTAATTAACCATTACTATTAAGTCTGCAGTTTTTTCTGTGAGTTTTAGGAAGAATATTATGGAGAGTAAGACAAGTGATTACAGTTATCAAATGCATGGCATGCTAACACTTTTGTTTGGTTATCTTTCAGGGTACAGCTCGTAGAAAGAAGAAGGTGGTACATAGAACAGCTACAGCTGATGACAAAAAACTTCAGAGTTCTCTAAAAAAACTGGCTGTGAATAATATAGCTGGTATTGAAGAGGTATGATCACTCTGTAAATTGTTATGTGGATAAATAGAACATTCACAAATGATTATCCAGACTTTCAAATGTAACATATCAGCTTAAATGAATCTGAAACTCTCTTTTTGAAGGATTGGAGCTATTGAATTTGCCTACTGTATGAAATTGGGTTGTCAAAAAAATGATTTTATTAGATGGTTAAGGAATTCATTGTACTTTTCAGACTCAAAGTACTGGGTTGGCCAAAAAGTTCGTTCAGGTTTTTCCATACTATCTTACTGGAAAACCTGTACGAATTTTTTTGCCAACCCGATATTTGCATATATGACAAAATTATGGACCTACTCTTTAATTCTAATTTAAAATAAGATTTTTTTTTTCTAATAATACAGAAATAAGGAAACCCAAAGATTTCTTCCAATAAGGTGGACTTTTTTCCCGTAAGAGTACCTTTCTGCTCTTCACAGTCTCTCAAATTATTACTCAGAAAGCTCTTGCAGTAGCTTTACATGAATTGCATTTCTTATTAGACCATTTTCAAAAACTATTAATTTAATTCTAAAATTATTTTGATGATCCTACTTTTCTCAAATTGGAAGCCAAAGATTGATTTATGCAAGAAAAATTTTAATACCAACTATTTGTGATCTGTTACCATCTAGATCTACTTCTACCTGATGATTCCATTTCTAATAGTAACCAGTGTTTAAATTTTCACTACTATCAGATTTCATTACATCATTACAAGTTTTAGTAGATTATTAACGCACATGTGGTGTAAAACCTAGATCAGAAACAATGTAGAGATGAGGATCACTATTAAAGAAATAGAAGAGTAACAAAGAAAAGGCAGTGAAATGGCAAAGTGCCACATATTCCTTCCACCAGGGATATTTGAACAAATAAATACATTGTTTAAATCTGCTTTGTACTTTCAAAATTAAGGTACTGATAAAATAGTAGGGAAGGTAAGTCACATGTATCTTTTTTCCTTATAGCTAGATATGGGTGTGCATTCTTACTCTGATAAGTATTAAAACTTCATTTGCAAGTCTTGAAATTAAGTATTTAAAATGCTTTTCTTTCCCCTGAGCTATTAAAAGTTTTCATATATTTTCGTTGACCTAAAATAATTTTCAGAGAGATCATTCTCTATCTGGGACATATTTGAGAAAAAAGCAAATCTAAGCTTCTCTTGAAAAATTACAGCTTCATTTAAAAAAACAAAAAAGAATAAGTGGCAATAATGGACATGAACTCTGATAATATTAAACCTAACCTACTAATAAGTGTTTAGGCAGTCTTATATCTTTGCCTATCTTTCTACTCTCCCAACTCCAACCCTTCCCCACTCAACCTCAACACTATTGACACTTTGAACCAAATAATTCTTTATTGTGAAAACTGTCCTGTGCATTCTAGGATATTTGGCGGTATTCTTGGAGTCTTACCACTAGATCTTCAGTTAAGACAGCCAAAAATGTCTCCAGACTTTGATGCAGGTCCTTTGGGGGGCAAATCACCCTTTGTTGAAAACACTTCTTTAGAGAGAGGAAAAGATTTTATTTACCTCCTTGAAGTATAGGTTTTATCTCCAAGGGCATGCTTTTCTAAATGTTTGATTTTGTTCAGATTTGGAAAACTCTGTCGCCCTTATAATTAATAAAACTTTTAGTGTTTTATAGTGAAATAACAAACCAGTCAGTTAGTAGTCTTTGATCTCTTCAGCATATAATCAAACCTAATTATAATGCTGTGCTGAGGTCATAGTATTTTTGTAGTTCAGATTGTCATACTGAATATTTAATGGTAGTGAATATCTGCTGTATGCCAAGCATTTTGCTAGGCAGTGGTGCATGAGATATTATTCATAGTCTCTGTCCTTTAGAGCCTAACATCTAGTAGGGAAACTAGTCAGCTAGCCAGATAAACAAAATATGTATTATGCAAATTTAGCTCCACAGTATCTCTTTGAATTAGTTATTGTTGGTTATAGATAAGAAAGTTGAGACTTAAGAGAGTCAGGTACCTGCTCAAGATCACATAGCTGGTAAGTGTTGAATTCCAGGTTTGGACTAAGTATGTCAAAACCAGAGTTCATTTTATTCACTCATTCATCTTGCTTTGGTCTCCTTAGTTACACTTAGGCCTACTCTTGACCTTTTCCTCTCCTCCTGCTCCTCCTTCCTCACCATTCTTCCAAAGTCCCACCAAAGAAAGGGACAGTATCTGCCTTATCCTGTATTATTGAGTACCTGCCATGCAGAATTCATTACTTACACCATCATAGATAAATGAAATTCCCAAAAGTATTTCTAAGGACATTGCTTTTTCTCCTTTTCAGGTATTAATGTAGGTGTTATTTTGTCCTAGAAATCTTCCTTGGTAGCACACATACACAATTATGCAAAGAGAGGTTAGATGCCTTTCCTATGTACCTCCATAATGCCCTATATTTAATTTTATTACAGCATATATAAAACTATATTGTTAATTCATTTTTGTTGTTGCCAATGCAATTCTGTTTGGGGAGTCATAGCTCCAAAATGTTGCACAGAAAATTAATGCAACATATAGGCATATACTGATGCAATGGACATGAACTTGGGCAAACTTATGGACATAGTGAGGTTCAGGGAGGCCTGGTGTGCTGCAGTCCATGGGGTCACAAAGAGTCAGACACAGCTGGACGACTGAACAACAATAGCAACAGTAGACATGTACACACTCTTGTTGCACCCCTACCTCTGTTTGGGTACATAAGTGACGTCGTCCAGTCCTCACTAGTTATACAGAGAAAATACACATAAAGAAAATTAACAACATGAAGTAACAGCTATAAAATTTCTGAATGTTTGAGCCTAAAATGGGAAGTTTTACTTTTTTCTTTTTTCCCTCTTTCTGAAATTGATTTTTTGAGAACCAAGATATTTGTACTTTATATAACACTTTGGAGATATAAAATAATTTTATTTAAGCATATCTAGTATACTGCATATAATCTGGTTTGCCTCAAACATTACATTTGTGTTACTATAATTAAACTATTTTTTTCTTCAAGAAAATGATGAGACAAACTTTAAAAACAGCTTCTTAGAAGAAAAAAGAAACTACTACCTTAAATGTATACATGAAAACATGCAGTTTTCAGAAACATTAAAATAGGAAAAAATATATATGTCTTAGAATAAACACATTAATTACAGCTTGGGCTGTTTTGAACTTTTTCAAAGTGCTAAACTCTGGAATATACTATCTTTGGGGGTTTTGGCAGTTTAAGGAAAGTATATAAAAACTTTTGAAAAGAGCAGATAGGAATGGTAAGAAAAGATAGCAATGGTAACATTGTAAAACAAAAATAACATTGCTATGCTTTCTATACTTTGACCTTCAAAACATCAAACCAGTAGAAAGTACTCAATTTGGTGGCTTGGGCACAGAGAGATCAGTGGTGGGTTTCAAAAACTCATTGCACTTTTGCTTAGTAAAATTCTGATCTTACTTTCTAGGCCTTCAATATTGGTGATTATTTTTTCCTCTCCCTAATGCTTAATTTATGTCCTCTTCAGATATGTAAAAGCTAAAGGACTATTTGAATTAAGAGGGACTTCTCTGATCTTTTATGTATTAATTAGTTCTTGATTTGAGGTAATAAGTTTAATTGTATGTAGATTTCTTCTACCTGTCACCAAAGACAGAAATCCAGAGCTGTCAGAAAGGGGCAGGGGAATGCCAGAGACTGTTTCATACAAAGAAGCCAAGTAACTGACCAGGTTTTAGGAAGGAATGCCTATGTGAACTCTGAGAGTATAATCCAGAACTCAATTCCTGAAAAATTCTTATGTTCTATGACAGTTGAAGATACTTAGATGTGCTTCTTATTTGGTAATCTGATTGAATATAGTGACAGTGTTGTCACCCTGATGATAACATCAGTTCAGTTCAGTCGCTCAGTCGTGTCCAACTCTTTGCGACCCCATGAATCACAGCACGCCAGGCCTCCCTGTCCATCACCAACTCCCGGAGTTCGCTCAGACTCACGTCCATCGAGTCTGTGATGCCATCCAGCCATCTCATCCTCTGTCGTCCCCTTCTCCTCCTGTCCCCAATCCCTCCCAGCATCAGAGTCTTTTCCAATGAGTCAACTCTTCGCATCAGGTGTCCAAAGTACTGGAGCTTCAGCTTTAGCATCATTCCTTCCAAAGAAATCCCAGGGTTGATCTCCTTCAGAATGGACTGGTTGGATCTCCTTGCAGTCCAAGGGACTCTCAAGAGTCTTCTCCAACACCACAGTTCAAAAGCATCAATTCTTCGGCGCTCAGCCTTCTTCACAGTCCAACTCTCACATCCATGCATGACCACTGGAAAAACCATAGCCTTGACTAGACGGACCTTAGTCGGCAGAGTAATGTCTCTGCCTTTCAAAATGCTATCTAGGTTGTTCATAACTTTTCTTCCAAGGAGTAAGCGTCTTTTAATTTCATGGCTGCAATCACCATCAGTGATTTTGGAGCCCCCCAAAATAAAGTCTGACACTGTTTCCACTGTTTCTCCATCTATTTCCCATGGAGTGATAGGACCGGATGCCATGATCTTTGTTTTCTGAATGTTGAGCTTTAAGCCGATTTTTGCACTCTCCTCTTTTACTTTCATCAAGAGGCTTTTTAGTTCCTCTTCACTTTCTGCCATAAGGGTGGTGTCATCTGCATATCTGAGGTTATTGATATTTCTCCCGGCAATAGTAATTCCAGCTTGTGTTTCTTCCAGTCTAGCATTTCTCATGATGTACTCTGCATAGAAGTTAAATAAGCAGGGTGACAATATACAGCCTTGATGTACTCCTTTTCCTATTTGGAACCAGTCTGTTGTTCCATGTCCAGTTCTAACTGTTGCTTCCTGACCTGCATACAGATGTCTCAAGAGGCAGGTCAGGTGGTCTGGTATTCCCATCTCTTTCAGAATTTTCCACAGTTTCTTGTGATCCACACAGTCAAAGGCTTTGGCATAGTCAATAAAGCAGAAATAGATGTTTTTCTGGAACTCTCTTGCTTTTTCCATGATCCAGCAGATGTTGGCAATTGATCTCTGGTTCCTCTGCCTTTTCTAAAACCAGCTTGAATATCAGGAATCAGGAAGTTCACAGTTCACATATTGCTGAAGCCTGGCTTGTAGAATTTTGAGCATTACTTTACTAGCTTGTGAGATGCGTGCAATTGTGCGGTAGTTTGAGCATTCCTTGGCATTGCCTTTCTGTGGGATTGGAATGAAAACTGACCTTTTCCAGTCCTGTGGCCACTGCTGAGTTTTCTAAATTTGCTGGCATATTGAATGCAGCACTTTCACAGCATCATCTTTCAGGATTTGAAATAGCTCTACTGGAATTCCATCACCTCCACTAGCTTTGTTCGTAGTGATGCTTTCTAAGGCCCACTTGACTTCACACTCCAGGATGTCTGGCTCTAGACGAGTGATCACACCATTGTGATTATCCAGGTCGTGAAGATCCTTTTTGTACAGTTCTTCTGTGTATTCTTGCCATCTCATGAATCTATCAAAAGTAGAATCTGTTTGTTTTCTCAGAGACAATTGATTTTATTAGATGTATGTGGTAAGAAATGTCACCAAAAATCTGCTTCTCTGGTTCAGATGGTTTAGTTGCTTCATGGAATTTTACTGTTATCTTCAGAGGACAGCTTCTGCCTTAACTAAGATATATTTGTCTCTATGAAACCTTCCACGCCCCTTAACTTAAATTGCTTTGCTAGAATATGTTTATTATTACAACCTCATATTGTAGGGTATGGACTTCTCTGGTGGCTCAGACGGTAAAGCGTCTGTCTACAATGTAAGAGACCTGGGTTCGATCCCTGGGTTGGGAAGATTCCCTGGAGAAGGAAATGGCAACCCACTCCAGTACTCTAGCCTTGAAAATCCTATGGACGGAGGAGCTTGGTGCAGGCTACTATCCATGGGGTCGCAAAGAGTCGGGCACAATTGAGCGACTTTACTTCACTTCACTTCATTGTAGGGTATGATTACTTACTTATTAACCAAGTAGTCTGTTTGCTTTAGTCTCTTGATTACAAGAGTCTTGACAGCAGGAACTGTGTTTATTCATGATTTATAGTCTACAGCATGCTGACTCCCATGGATATCCCAGGTTGTTTGGGGCCTGTTAAATGTAAGAGATACTGATTATTCTAGGTGAAATTGTTTAGCAAGAAGTTAGTCATAGAGAGCTAGAGCTCAGGAGAAAGCTTAGGACTGGGAATTTAAATTTCGTAATTGTACACAAAAGTTTTACTGTTCATATTTTCCTTTTCTTGAACCACTTGTACAGAAAAAGGACTTAAAGTTACTGGTGACCCTTACTGTGGTTCCTTCTTCCTTCAACCTAGAATGTCAGTGAGTGTACAGCTCTGAATGCAGGAGAATTAAAGGAAAGCACTCTGTCCCATTCACCTTATTATTACATGGAAGTCTTAGTTTCTTTAGATATCTTGCCTTTTTTTTTTTCTCAGCCATGCTGCCAGCATGTGGGATCTTAGCTCACTAAGCAGGGATCGAACCCATCCCCCCTCAGTGGAGCATGGAGTCTTAACAATAGGACTACAAGGGAAGTCCCAGATACCCTCCTTTTTTGGTTTTATGTTTTTCCACATTTTTATGTGAAAATAAACATAGCATAAAATCTGCCATTTTAACCTTTTTTTCTGTTCCCTATGTGCGAATCCTTTTTTAACCATTTAAAATTTTTAAAATTTTTTTAAACTATTTAAAAATTTTTAACCATTAAAAAATTGAATTATAGTAATTTACAATGTTGTCTTAGTTTCAAGTGTACACCAAAGTGATTCAGTCATATATATAATGACTGAATTACTAAACCTAATTTGGTCATTTCTAGGTCTATCCATATTGCTGCAAATGGCATTATTTCATCCCTTTTATGGCTGAGTAATATTCCATTGTGTGTTTCTTCCACATCTTCTTTCTCTGTTCATCTGTTGATGGACATTTAGGTTGTTTCCATGTCTTGACTATGGTAAATTGTATTCCTTTGAACACTGGGATACATATATCTTTTCAAATTTTTGTCTATATATATGTCCAAGAATGGGATTACTGGATCATATGGTAATTCTATTTTTAGTTTTTTGAGGAAGCTCTATACTGTTCTCCATAGGGGATGCATCAATTTACACTACCATGTAGGAAGGTTCCCTTTATCTCCACAGCCTCTCCAGCATTTATTATTTGTAAGCTTTTTAATGATGGCTTATGAGGTGATACCTCATTGTAGTTTTAACTTGCATTTCTCTAATATTTAGCAGTATTGAGCATCTTTCCATGTGCCTACTGGTCATCTGTATAATATCTTTGAAGAAATGTCTATTTAGGTCTTCTGTCCATTAGTTGGTTAGGTTATTTGGTTTTTGTTTTGTTTTTGATATTGAGCTGTTTACTTTGGAAACTGATCCCTTGTTGGTAACATCATTTGTAAATATTTTCTCCCATTGAGTAGGTTGCCTTTTCATTTTGTTTATGGTTTCCTTTGCTGTGCAAAAGTTTTTGAGTTTAATTAGGTCTCATTTGTTTATTTTTGTTTTTATTTCCATTACTCTAGGAGACAGATCCAAACAAATAATGCTGCAGTTACAATGAAGAATGTCCTACTTGTGTTTTCCTCTAGGAGTTATATAGTATCCAGTCTTACATTTAGATCTTTAATCCATTTTGAGTTTCATTTTGTATATGGTGTTCTTTTATATGTCGATGTCCGGTTTTCTGAGTACCACTTACTGAAGAAACTGTCTTTTTTCCCATTGTATATTTTTGCCTTCTTTGTCATAGGTTAATTAACCATAAGTGCATGGGTTTATTTCTGGATTTCCTTTTCTCTTCCATTGATCTATGTGGCTGTTTTCTTGCCAGTATCATGCTATTTTTTTATTTGTTTGTTTGTTTGTTTTTTAAGTGGCTGCACTGGGTTTTCGTTCCTATGTGTAGGCTTTCTCTAGCTGCAGTGAGCAGGGGCTACTCTCTAGTTGCAGTGCACTGGCTTCTCACTGTGGTGGCTTCTCTTGTTGTGGAGCATGGGCTCTAGGTGCGCAGACTTCAGTAGTTGTGGTGCATGGGCTCAGTCGTTGCAGCTCATGGGGTCCAGAGTATGGGCTCAGTAGTTACGGTACATGGGTTTTGTTGCCCTGTGTCATGTAGGATCTTTCTGGACCAGGGATCGAACTGGTGTCCCTTGCATTGTGAGGCAGATTCTTAACCACTGGACCACCAGGGAAAACCCAGTATCAACTGGTTTGATTACTGTAGCTTTGTAATGTCGTCTGAAGTCAAGGAGCTTGATTCCTCCAGCTCCATTCTTCTTTCTCAAGATTGTTTTGGCTATTCAGGATGTTTTGTATTTCCATACAAATTAAAAAAATTTTTGTTCCAGCTCCATGGAAAGTACCATTGGTAATTTGATAGGGATTGTATTGAATCTATAGATTGCCTTGGGTGATGTGGTCATTTTGACAATTATGGCTCTCCCAATCCAAGAATATGATATCTTCCCATCTGTTTGTGTCATCTTCAATTTCTTTCATTAGCATCATAATAGTTTTTAGAGTATAGATCTTTTGCCTCCCTAAGGAGGTTTATTCCTAGGTATCTTATTCTTTTTGATGTGTTAGTAAATGGGATTGTTTCCTTAATTTCTCTTTCTGACATTTCATATTAGTGTATAGAAATGCAACAGATTTCTGTATATTAATTTTGTATCCTGCAACTTTACCAAATTCATTGATGAGCTCTAGTAATTTTTCAGTGACATCTTTAGGATTTTCTCTGAATACTACTGTTATGTCATCAGCAAATAGTGACAGTTTTATGACTTTTTCCCCATTTTGGATTCCTTTTTTTTTTTTTCCTTTTTCTTCTCTGATTGCTGTGGCTGAGACTTCCAAAACTATGTTGAATAAGAATGGTGAGAGTGAGTATCCCTGTCTTGTTCCTGCATCTATTGAGATGTCCTATGCTTTTTATTCCTCAGTTTGTTAATATGGACTGCCAGGGAATACCTGACCCTTTTTTCTTTTACAGATGATTTCACCTGTTATTCTGCTTCCTCTTCATCATCATTTCACTGATACTCTGTAGCATTTGCTAACAGTCTCCTTAGCAGGAGACTTTTGCTTCTTGTCCTTTCTCCTCCTTTGTTTTGTCCTTATTTCTTTTGGTGTCTCCTTTTCTTTTCCACCTCACTGAAACCATTATTTCCACAAAATTTTGTCATTACTATATTTGCTTCATTAATAGTTCTCAGAATTGGTCTTGGGACCACTTTTATTCAGAATCATATAGGTTGCTTTTTAAAGTTGAGACTCATCAGTCCACTAGAGAGGTCCAGAATTAGATTTCCATTTTAAGCATTTTTAAGTATACAATTCAGTGACATAAATTACACTCACAGTATTTTACAACCAACACCATTGTCTATTTCCAAAATTTTTTATAATCCCAAATAGAAACTCTGTACCCATTAGAAGTAATAACTCCTCATTCCTCTTTCTCCCAGCTTCTGATAATCTCTAACCTACTTTTTCTTTGTACTTGCCTGTTACAGATATTTCATGTAAGTGAAATCATAAAATAGTTGTCCTTTTATGTCTGACTTATCTGACTTAGCATGTTTTCAAGATTTATCTATGTTTAATGTGTATCAGAACTTTACTCCTTTTATTGCTGTATAGTATTACATTCTGTGGATAATACCACATACTGTCCACTCATTTATTGAGAAACATCTTTTGTTTTTAAAACAACTTCCCCCTCCCCAGTATAACTTTTACAGAAAGTTAGGGGTATACATAAAATATGAAAAAATATTAATATTCAATCATAACTCCACTAAGAAATAATTATTATTAGTCGTATCTTTCTTTTCCATCTTTATATGTATATATATACTTAACATATCTGAGACTACAGCTAGATGTACAATTTAAAACTCTTCCATTTCTGAATAGTATTATAAAAATTGTTTCCTGTCACTAAAAAACTCTTAAGCATCATTCTAAGTGTCTGTATATTCTAATATGTGAACATAGAATATTTTAACATTTTTTCTCATTTATTATGCATTATAATGCTTTGATAGTAAAGAATCACATATTTAGACTCATATATACATAAATGTTTATCTTCATCTCTGATTTCCTTCAGATAGATTCTTGGAAATGTAGTTACTGACTAAAGGTCATTAGTATTTTTAGAACTCTTCATCCATATTGCCAAATTAATTTTCAGAAAAGGTATGCCATTTTATCTACAGCATAGCTACAGAGAATCCATCTCATCAGACTCTTGCCACTAGAACATAAGGGAAAATGATCCCAGCGTATCATATAGTCTAATGACATCTGTTAACTTTCACTCTTATCAATAATAGGTTATGCCTCATACTAGCCAGAAATAAGCAGGAGCTTAAAAGGATTCAATGTGAAAGACACTGACTTATGGGAATGCAGAGGCTGTAATCTTCAAAATCTGACATCCTTTAGCCTTACAAAATCCAGACACTTATGTGCCTTATTCTTAAAATGTTTATTATTTCACCCCCATTAAAATATAGCAGAGACAACAGAAGATTAATTTTCTGATAAACATTTAAGTACCACTACATATAAGAAGCAGTAGCAATACAACTTGATTTTAAGACAGCTGTCAATTATGAACTGCAGTTAACTGGCCTAATGGGGACTTGGAGACACACACAGAAAAAGGTCACAGAGCAGAATTTAAATTTCCTCTCTGAACTGACAGGGCAGTTACCAGCAAGAACTGTGGGGTCAATTGTAACTCTGTAAGCTTCTTTATAGCCACAAAAACTTACCCACTGTGGAGGAATAAAGCAGGCATCAGCTTTACTAGCTAGAACACTGCTGTGGTTAATGTATGTACCCTGTTCAAAGGCTAGCAGTGGTGGGGGTTGTTAAGGTTTTGATAGCATAATTGGGCCACCCAGCAGTTACCTGGGATGACTTAAAATGGCCCTGAATTCTGTAGAGCATTTGGGCTCAGAAAGGGCAGAACAGTAGGAAAAGACAGGTCCAAAAATAGTCCAGGAGGTTCTGGGAGTCTCCACTGGAGGAACTACTGGTGCCATTTCTAAACCTTAATATGACCCCTCATCTAGCATTTGAGGTATTGAAGTCTGATAGCATCCATGATTTCAGAATAATCTGTAGAAGAGATTGATTCATTCAGCAAATTTGAGTGACTGTTATGTGCTGACATCATGAGAAACGCAGGGCTGGAGGAAGCACAAGCTGGAATCAAGATTGCTGGGAGAAATATCAATAACCTCAGCTATGCAGATGACACCACCCTTATGGCAGAAAGTGAAAAGGAGCTAAAAAACCTCTTGATGAAAGTGAAAGAGGAGAGTGAAAAACTTGGCTTAAAGCTCAACATTCAGAAAACTAACATCAGTGGAGGGGTTGTGGCCTGCTGACGTTGGGAGGTGGCGATAATGGATGCAAGCAGGTGTGACGCCATTTGCTGCGGCTAAGCGTCGGTGAAGGCGGATCTCGGAAGACATCCATCGCTAGACTCCCGCAGATGCGACCCGGTCTCTCGCAGTCAGTTTGTGTCACTCTATCTCACGCGTCTCCCTTCGGAGGAGTCGCCGCCACCACCCGGTGAGAAGTCGGAGACGCCTCAAGTGTGTCGTCACCGCCATGCCTAAGAATAAAGGTAAAGGAGGTAAAAACAGACGCAGAAGGAAGAATGAGAATAAATCTGAAAAGAGAGAGCTAGTGTTCAAAGAAGATGGGCAAGAGTATGCCCAAGTAATCAAAATGTTGGGAAACGGACGATTGGAAGCGATGTTCGATGGTGTTAAGAGACTGTGCCACATCAGAGGGAAATTGAGAAAGGTCTGGATAAATACCTCAGACATTATATTGGTTGGTCTTCAGGACTGCCAGGCTAATAAAGCTAATGTAATCTTAAAATACAATGCAGATGAGGCTAGAAGTCTGAAGGCATATGGTGAGCTTCCAGAATACGCTAAAATAAATGAAACTGATACATTTGGCCCTGGAGATGATGATGAAATCCAGTTTGATGACATTGGAGATGATGATGAAGACATTGATGATATCTAAAGTGAACTCAGCCTTGAACATTCCAGTTTTCTTTGAAGATTGTTCAACAGTTTGGATGTTAACTGTGACTCATTAAAATAAAAGTTTCATTAGCAGCAAAAAAAAAAAAGAAAACTAAGATCATGGAATCCGGTCCATCACTTCATGGCAAATAGATGGGGAAACAGTGGCTGACTTTATTTTTCTGGACTCCATAATCACTGCAGATGGTGATTGCTGCCATGAAATTAAAAGACGCTTACTCCTTGGAAGGAAAGTTATGACCAACCTAGACAGCATATTCAAAAGCAGAGACATTACTTTGCCAACAGAGGTCCGTCTAGTCAAGGCTATGGTTTTTCTAGTAATCATGTATGGATGTGAGAGTTGGACTATAAAGAAAGCTGAGTGCCGAAGAATTGATGCTTTTGAACTGTGGTGTTGGAGAAGACTCTTGAGAGTCCCTTGTACTCCAAAGAGATCCAACCAGTCCATCCTAAAGGAGATCAGTCCTGGGTGTTCATTGGAAGGACTGATGTTGAAGCTGAAACTCCAATACTTTGGCTACCTGATGCGAGGAGCTGACTCATTGGAAAAGACCCTGATGCTGGGAGAGATTGAGGGCAGGAGGAGAAGGGGATGACAGAGGATGAGATGGTTGGATGGCATCACCGACTCAGTGGACATGGGATTGGGTGGACTCTGGGAGTTGGTGATGTGACAGGGAGGCCTGGCGTGCTTTGGTTCATGGGGTTGCAAAGAGTCAGACACAACTGAGCGACTGAACTGAACTATGTGCTGACACTTGAGGGAATGCTGTGTCTCATAAGACAGTGACCTCTAATCGCAAGGAATTCATCTTCTAGTAAGGTCAAAGATTACAAACACAATTATACTACAAGATAATTTTGTATAATATCAGTTTTCATGAAGTCGGAAGGTGCATAAACCACCTTAAGTTTTCACAGAGAAAGAAGCATCTGACCCATGTCTTGGATAAATGGGAACTTGCAATGTGGAGAAGCAGGGAAAGGTTCTTCTAAACAGTGAAAACAGCCTATGTAAATACACTGTGCATGGAAGGACATAGTAGTTTCTGGTAACTTCAAAGCATGTCAGTATTATAGTGAAAAATAAGAGCACCTTTTAGGTGGAAAAAGCACTGTGACATAAAGGGGATACTTGATTGATTGAAAAAGGGACCTGAGAGCTGTTACGGTAGGTAGTTTAACAGTCTTTATTTGTCTGCTCCTTGTCCTTATACTATGGAGGTTGTATGACTTAACGTAGCCCAAACAGCAGTAAAGTCACTGGAGAAAGTGAAGTCTTCGTATGAAATGCATACAGTTGCTTTGTCAGTTCAACAAATTCCTTATCCTTCCTTTTGCCTCTTAAAAGAGTTGGGAAGTGTCCTGTTCATGTTGCTCGCTCAATAATTAATCCTTTGATAGTTCTAATACCTGGTGTCTAGGAGCCATATATAACCATGTTATTTGCTCAGTAGAGGGGAAGGAATGTTAGACTGAAATAAAAGATTCTGGCCTTTGTGACCTCTAGTATTTCATTCTCTCTAAAATTAAACTCTCCACCTCTCTCTGGACCTTTCTATTCATGAAGTTACATCTTTTACACAACCTCATTTAAAACAACCATTAATAAATTTCTATTTCACAATCTGACATGGAATAGATATGACATATATTATTCATATATTTGCTCTTACTTAACCTGTACTCTGAGATAGATAATTCTCTGACAAGCTTTTATGGTGCCACACAGTTGAATTTTTATAGACAAATAGGTGTTTAAGAATGTGAGTGACATCATAGGAAATAAACTAAATAAAGTTGGGAAGCCTAAGTTTAAGTTCTGAGTTTATACATAATCAGTTATTTGTCCTGGGTATATTGCTTACTGAACAACAATATTGCTTAATCAAGAACTCTTATCATTAGTATTTATTTCTTTAACAAGAGATTTGAACTAGGAGACCTCCAAGTTCAACAAATATATGGCCTGACTTTTTTGAGCAATACTGATTTTAAATCTCTTGTGACTGTAATGTTTGTAAATAAAAAATATCTCATATTCCAATGTTGGGATACTTTTCACCCCTGTAGTGTTATAGAAGTCATTTATTAAGCTAAGTGATGGGTCTTGATTTGGAAAAATGTAGTCCTACCATATCTTTATTCTTTCCCATGCTCAAATTATGTGATTCTGGGATAGATCCAGAAAAGCATCCCATTTCATATCTACTATGCCACTGCTGCCTTCTCATGACATTCCTCTCTCATACTTTAAGCTACTTTTCCATTGAACTTTTCTACCTACACAATAATTATCTTCAGAAGTACATAGTTTATTTTTTTTCTAAAGTTAACATAAATTATTTTTAACTCATGATTTTTGTTCAGTTGGATTGAATGCTTACTCTGTATAGTATTTGTGGGATTTAGTTACAATTTTCTAGGGGACTTGCCTTTTATTTTCTCTGTGTTCCAGGTCTTGCCTGAAATTTAGAAGCCCCTTTCTTCCCCTTCCTTTCTGGTGCTGTGTGTCAGTGGTGGTGATCACCTCTGAGGAAGAAAAGCCCACTTCCACTGACCATGGAGAACACTCAGCATCTCTGCTTGATTCTGACAAGGGCAGTTTTTGGATGGACCATGAAATGCTTCTAAAGTAGCCAAGAATTAACTCTCCTAACCTTTTTATATAATAAGCATGTTACCACCAAGGTAACTTACCCAGTGAAGTCAACTGCATAGTGTAATCACATTATTTACACATTTAACTTATATGCAAATATAATACATACAACTCTACTAAAACACAGCAAGAGTGAGAGAGAAAAATAACATTTTACATAGTGCACACACATTCAACCTTTTTCAGTGAGTCCCAGGCAATGGATGAGATTAAATCTGAAGTGGTTCATATTGAGGAAAGCTATTGAAAGAATATGGAGAAGATTTTAAGGGTTTCCTAGTAACTGATAAATGTTCAGGTGGCTAGACAACTGAGTGGGAGAACTTCTTGTCATTTACAAGGATTATTGAAGGTTGTTGAGAAGCTCCACTTAAAAGGATTAGAGGGACTGACAAAATATCCTACGAAGAATGACATGAGGAAAACAAGTTGAAATTTCTATAAATTTATTAGATATTCAAAAGAGTGAAACCCTGATTGATTAAATTTCTGAGTGTTCTTTATGGGTTTTCAGTGGTTATTTTTACCATACACTGTTATCTCCTTACCACCTGTTCCATAAGTAAGATGCTAACTATTGTACAGATACAGTAGTATCTGTATGGATTCAGTTTGATAGTGTAAATTGAGTAATACAATGGGTAATTTCATTAAGAAGCCAATTCTTGGCTGATAACTCCCTTTTTTAAAAAATGTGGGCATGATCTTCCTTCTCATAGTAGAAATCTTTGAATTTCAAATCTAGATTCTAGGGAATTCCCTGGCAGTCCAGCAGATAGGACATGGCATTTTCACTGTTTTGGACCCAGGTTCATTCCCTAGTCAGGGAACTAAGATCTTGTAAGCCATGTGGCACGGCCAAAATAATAACAAAGTAATAGAATCTAGATTCTATAATAAAGTGATTATTTCTTTACCATCCTAGTAATTTGTGCCATAAACACCATTTTACTTTGTTGCTAGGTTGCTTTTCCACCCAAATTCACTGCTTAGATAGTTATTACATTAGGATTGCAAAACTACCTACCAGGTAAAAAACAAGAATTGTTTTTAATTGTTTTTTAAACAGATATTTTTTGAGTTGTACCAAATAAGTGAAATACATTTTTTCTGTGATCATACAGGTGAACATGATTAAAGATGATGGGACAGTTATTCATTTCAACAATCCTAAAGTCCAAGCTTCCCTTTCTGCCAACACCTTTGCAATTACCGGCCATGCAGAAGCCAAACCAATCACAGAAATGCTTCCTGGAATATTAAGTCAGCTTGGTGCTGACAGCTTAACAAGTCTTAGGAAGTTAGCTGAACAGTTCCCTCGGCAAGGTGAGTATTTCAGGTTAATGCCTCTTTCCCTTCTCATCTAACTTAAAGAACCTAATGATTTAAAGGCATCTATTTCATGCTGGAAGGATTTGCCTGTTCATAAATTTTACTTTTTTTTTTTTAAACTAGTACCTGTTTATTGTAAATCAAAACATTCATAAATTTTACTTTTATAACGTTACTTGTATGCTTCATAAATTTTTGAGTTTGTTCCTTCAATGATTAATGCAGTGCCGTCTATAGACTATTCGGATACATTTGGTGGTAATATAGAGAGTTGGGAGGTAATTACCTAAAAGGAAATTTTATAAATAGTTGACTTGGTATTTACTTCTGACTAATAACAAGAAGATAGTGATATCACAGAACTATATTTTCATTTAATATTGTTGATGATACTACAAATGAAGCAACTGTAAGTTCTGAATGTCCAAGACAGTCCTAGTTTCAAATTTGTCTTGTCATCCCTGAAAATCAGAGCCTATTATTTCAGTGTTCATTCTACAAAGCTCGATACTTTTATGCCAAGTGAGATAGAAAAACATCTTGAATGTTGATTTTTTTTATTTGAAGAATATGGAATTTGGAGAATAAATTTAACTATAATGTCTTTATTTAAATTCACCTAAATTATTCCATTTTGCATGTTGTACCTTCACTACACATTGAGATTGCCAACCATATTTAGTGTATATCTAAAGAAGTTAAACTTCTATTAATTTTTGTATTAAATAGAAAATATGGCATTTAGATTAGACAATATTTAGCTTCTCCTAAACAGCTATGTAAGATTTGTTTCTGTAGACAGGCAAAAAAAAGTAAACAGTGTAAGTGTTCCATGAAGGTCTTTGTTCTCAGTGACTAATTTTAAAGTAAACTTTTTGTAGTGCTGGATAGCAAAACCCCAAAACCAGAAGACATTGATGAGGAGGAGGATGATGTTCCAGGTAAGCAACCCCTCTTTAGTTTTAAGACTTTTTGCATCCTGTTTATCTCATTTAATTCATTGTGATGATTTTTCAGTTTTTTGTTGATGGCGAGCTTGTGAATTTAAATGGATTCATAATGATGTGCATACAGTCTAATCAAAAAACCCTCCCATTTAGAATGGGGAATCAGAAATTGCTGCCTTTACTGAGTTTAGAATATGCCTTTATTAAATTGGAATCATTGTGATTATGAATTTATGTTATGGCATTTCTGTAGGAATTATGATTGACATATGAAGATGCTGTTCACCTTAGTAGTTTGCTTAGGCCAAAAAAGACTAACATTTCCTTAAAGTTTCTATTTTAAGCAGAAATTGAAGCATTATTAGTGAAATGCCAGTTTGTTTCTGCCTCTTGTCCTGTGTCTTTTCAGGCTAATTCTGGTAGCAGTATTTGTTGAGCCAGAAGATAGGGATTGCATTTACTTTCTTTTTTGTAAATTTAACTCATTAACTTTTGTTTTTTCAGATCTCGTAGAAAATTTTGATGAGGCATCAAAGAATGAAGCTAACTAAGATCTTTTCTGATTTTTGGAAGCTGGCATGGACTAGATTTAACAAATCAGCTATGTGGTTCCAAAGTTTTACAGACACGGAGAACATCAACTGTTACTAGTTCAGTAATATAAATATTTTGTATATTGATAATGCTGTTTGTTCAGCATTTTTTGGTCATTAATTTTGCATTTTGCACTTCCTCCCAGGATCTATTCTTTTGGTCAAAATACGAAGTGTTGGTGCAGTTTGAGGGTCTTTTGGTTTTTGATTCTTGTTTTTTTTGTTTTCTGTTGGGGTATTTTAGGTGTGTGTATGTATCTGTGTGTGTGTGTGGGTATGTGTGTATACAGTGGAGAGCAAATTGGAAACCAGTTTTATTTATCCTTCTCCTTACCCCAGTAGAAATAAAACAAGTCTTTACATTTGTTACTTTTTATTTTTTCTAATGATGCACAGAATTAATAAAAAGTGAGGGTCTTGGATTCAAGTCTGAGGGGATTTTTACCCTTGGAGGTTTTGGTTTTAATTTGCTTGGTTAACATATTTCTCATATATTTTTCTGGGCTTAAAATGTCTTGAGATATTTTGCCACCAGCTACAGGCTGGCATGATGGGTAGCATATCTTTGGTGCAGTTGCCTTAGATTCACATACCTAGTTAGACCCAGAAGAATTTCTTCTAGTAGCTTTCTTCCTGAATGCCTTGTTTCCTCTCCTCTGTCTCCAAATGGCCTGGTCAGCCTGTAGCAATGCTCTTCATCATCTTCCATCTAGCTTGAGAAGGATGTTCTCCGTATAGAGTTAAGTGAGTGCCTAATCCCTCTTTTTGTAAGATGGTTTCTTCATCTTTGAGGAACAGCAGCTCCGTCTTCAACTTTTTAATTTTTTTGATTTTACAGTTTGATAGATTTCAAACTGGAATAGCTAGCATGTGCTTGCTAAATAATTTTATGCCAGCCTTATCCTGTGTTCTAGCTGTTCTTAATAGCAGGTGCAAAAATGCCTCTTTTTCAGCAAGGTTGAAGTTGGGAATGTCCTTTCGAATCAGAAAAAATAGGCCATAGACTCATTCCCCAGCACAAATGGGCATTCTGTGAAATGGTACTGGCCCCAGGAGGACTTCTTCAACCATTCCTCTACTCCTGGCCTTGAACCTACCTCTGGATTGGATCTTACTATTGTAGCTGCTCACAGCATCCTCCTGCATGCTTAGGTAATGCTGTGGGGGAATACTGGTAAAATACAGTATTTATTTTTTCACCTCCTTTCAGAGGACTTGGAGGTAAGTTGCATTCATTCACTGAAGCTTCCCTCTTGCTGTCTGACGATAAAAGCTTGCACTTTGTTATATCAGCATTTGTTAGAGCCAATATTTAAGAATAAGATTTAGAAAATCTGTCATGACCCATCATCAAACTATGGCTTAACCTTGCAGCATATCAAATCTTGTTTCAAGCTAGATATCTTTATTTGATATCTCTAGTGCAAGACCAACAACATATCAAGAGATCTATAGACATGAAAGCAAAGCTCCTGTGTTTTTTTCCATCCAGACACCTCAATTTATTTTATACATTTGTTGGTTTTTCCTGTTATGTTTTATATAATATATGGACTTAACTACAAAATAAAATAACAGTAATAAAATAACAAAAGAGGATAATACTTCCTCTTGTGCTTCTCCTTTTGTTGTCTACAGAATTTCCTCCTTTTGTATTTCCTCTCTGTTCCTCACCCCAAAATGAATTGCAAACAAGTCATTTTTTGATATACTGCTTCCTACATTGTTAGATCATCAGGTCTACCTGGTTTCCATAGTCCAGAACGCTGTTCTTCTGACTTTCCCTAAAGGGTACATTGTGGGAGCCAAGAGAGTTAAAGGGACTTCAAGTGGTTAAGAACACAGAAGAGACAGGTAGTATAGCAAATGGCTGGGGCGTGGGGAGGTCTCATTTGAAATTCAGGAGAATTAGGTCCTAGTCTAAACTGTGGCATTAACCATATGACCTTGGGCAGGTTCCCTAACCTAACAACTTTGAAACTCATCAGCAGTCAAATGAGATGTTTCAGAATCAGTATTTCTTATGTTCCTATAGTTCTGTGAATCTCAGTTCTGAAAATCCTCAAGTAGGTATTATCATCTTTTCAGAGATGTCTTTGTATCAATACCCATAGAAGTTTTTTGTGTATATATACTTCCTCTTTTACATTTTGATCACATTTTAACTACTCACCCAGAGGAACTCTCCTGAGTATTTCCTTTCATCCTGTTGACAACTCTTAATGGCTGGCCTCTCTTGTGTGTAATGAGCCAATATTCTTTTTGTTTTATATTTTCATACCTTCACTTTTCCTGGACAATGCATACTGAGATCCTGACTCAACCCAAGGAAATGTTCCTGCCTTCAGAGTGAGTAGGTATAGGTAAGAATGTTGAAACTTCTGTCAATTGTAGTGTTCTTGGCATAAATATGAATTATATAGTTTTTTAAATATATGAAGTAGTTACTCAGCATTTACTTTTTACTAAGTTTATGTGTTTATTGCCAAGATAACTATAGGAGAATTTTCTGGGGAATTTCACCTTAAAATTTTGGGATAATTCAAGAAATGTCTGTAGAGAGTTGATTGATAATCTTGGTTTTTGTGGTTAGTCCTTTCAGTTTTTATAAAAGTCCTTATTTATCTGTTTTGGGGAAGCCCAAAGTAAATAATTGGAACCTTATATTTGTTTTACCCCTATTTTTCCTGTTAAGTAATGGCTTAAGAATACATCAAGCATCTTGATTTGTTGTTAAGTAACTAGTGTTTATGGGATTCCATTAAATTAATTTTAATAAGCCAACAGGTTCTTGTGAAAACCCACATTGGGATGTGTTTGTTTCTTTGTTTCAATTCAGTGTTTAATCCTAAGTGTGCTATATATCCACAAATAAAATATTATGATAAAGACATATCAATAGTATGGGATGGTAGAAGATGCACAGGTTTTTAGATGGAGGTCAGTTCCATTGCCTACTATGTTATCTATGTTATCTTTTCAATAAGGCTGCTGTAATGCACAGCTCTAGGGGTCATCATTCATATTTGTTGTGTTCCACTGGTTGCCATTTTCATACAGTATAATGTCACTAGTTCCTCTATACTAGTATAATGATGGCCTCGCTCTCTGAGCCTGTCTCCTCCCCTGTAAATGGTCCCAGAGTCAAACAGGGTTCCTTCAGTTCAGTTCAGTTCAGTCACTCAGTTGTGTCCAACTCTCCGCCATCCCATGAATCGCAGCATGCCAGGCCTCCCTGTCCATCACCAACTCCCGGAGTTCACTTAAACTCAGGTCCATCGAGTCGGTGACACCATCCAGCCATCTCATCCTCTGTCGTCCCCTTTTCCTCCTGCCCCCAATCCCTCCCAGTCTTTTCCAATGAGTCAACTCTTCGCATCAGGTGTCCAAAGTACTGGAGTTTCAGCTTCAGCATCATTCCTTCCAAAGAAATCCCAGGGCTCACCTCCTTCAGAATGGACTGGTGGGATCTCCTTGCAGTCCAAGGGACTCTCAAGAGTCTTCTCCAACACCACAGTTCAAAAGCATCAATTCTTCGGTGCTCAGCTTGCTCCATAGTCCAACTCTCACATCCATAGATGACCACTGGAAAAACCATAGCCTTGACTAGACCTTTGTTGGCAAAGTAATGTAATGTCTCTGCTTTTGAATATGCTATGTAGGTTGGTCATAACTTTCCTTCCAAGGAGTGTCTTTTAATTTCATGGCTGCAGTGATTTTGGAGCCCAAAAAAATAAAGTCAGCCACTGTTTCCACTGTTTTCCCCATCTATTTCCCATGAAGTGATGGGATCAGACCCTCTAAATGATCAAGGTGAAGATGAAAGATTATTATAAAGTTTGTTATCTCCCAAGCCATGACAGAAAGGAGCTTATGGTTCTAGGCACAGCAAGGCCCCATCTAACACTGCCACCCTCCTGTTCAAGCTGTATTGCTCTGCCACACAGAGTTTGCCTAGATTATAATAGCCTCCTTATTGGGCTTGCTTATGATTCACTTGCTCCAATCCGTCCTTTATAAACTAAACTTCATATCTGAGCATAACAGCCTTACATTTGGAACCAACATACCACTTTGTTTCAAGCTATCATTCCTTTGCACATGTTTTTACTGTAGTACAATATTGAGATTGATTTTCTTCATACTTCTCCCATCTAGATTGTGAGCACCTTGATGGCAGATGGTGTGTCATACATCTTTATTCCCAATATCTTGCATAGTGACAACATGTAGTCTACTTAGAGTCATAATAACCAACACTTATTGAATCCAGAGTTATCTCATTTAACTCTCACACTCTCACTGTCAGTGGGGCAGATGTTATGGTCTAAAGCAGAACAAAAATGGTGTAGAGAAGTAGCAACATAACTAATTGGTGAGAGAACCAGAATTCTAATCTAAAGCTATCAAATTCCGAAGTCTAAATTCTAAATATCACCCCACATCACTCAATGTTTATTGAAATGAAAAGTATGTGTATGTGGCTTATTTATATATGAAGATAGAAATCCTCATTAAATATCACTCAATATTAGCCTGAAAGTCAAACCTTAAGGATTACTCATTAAGTTTGAGAGGTGTTTGTTTTTTTTTTTCAAGTAGGATTCATAGTTTTTGTATATATTCAGGAGTTGACTTTTACAAACTTAATAATTGGATATTCTGCATACCTGGGACAGGATCTTTGGTCATGGTATTTGAGCCAAAATTCTTAGGTTGCATATGTTGATTTCCTTAGCACTGGTGTTTCTTCTCAAAGATTTGCCTCCTTTTAGGGATAAAATATAACTTGAAGGAGGTAGTGATGAGTTTATCCTGCAGTAACACCTTTTTTTTAATGTGTCTAAAAAATCAAACTAGCCCACAAAAAACTAATAAATAAATTCAGGAAGGCTTCAGGATACAAAATCAACACACAAAAATTAGTTGCATTTCTATACACTGACAATGAACAGCATAAAAAGTAGATTAAGAAAGTATTCTGTTCACAACAGGATCAAAAAAGAACAAAATACTTAGAAATAAACTTTACCAAGAAGACGAAAGACTTGTACACTGAAAACTACAAAACATTGCTGAGAAATTAGGATATAAATAAACAAACTGACATAACCATGTTCATGGATTGTTGTTCAGTCCCTAAGTCATGTCCAACTCTTAGCAACCCCATGGAATGTGGTATGCCAGGCTTCCCTGTCCTTCACTAGCTCCTGGAGTTTGCTCAAACTCATGTCCATTGAGTAAGTGATGCCATCTAACCGTCTCATCCTCTGTTGCCCCCTTCTCCTGTCCTCAGTCTTTCCCAGCCTCAAGGTCTTTCTGAATGAGTTGACTCTTTGCATCAGGTGGCCAAAGTATTGGAGCTTCAGCTTCAGTATCAATCCTTCAGGGTTGATTTCAACCCTGAATATTCAGGGTTGATCTCTTTGCAGTCCAACAGACTCTCATGGATTCATGGATTGGAAGACATATTGTTAAGATGTAAATACTACGTAGAGAGATCTACTGAGTCAATCAAAACCCCAATGAAGTTTTTGCAGAAATAGAAAAACCCAGGACTTCCCTGGATGCCCAGAGGCTCCCAATGCAGGGGACCTGCACTCAAACCCTGATCAGGAAACTAGATCCTACATGCCACAACTAAAGAACTTGCATGTGGAAATGAAGACCTGGTGCAGCCAAATAAGTTTTTTTAAATAGAAAAATTAATTCTAACTTTTGGTGGGGATGTAAATTGGTGTGATCCTGTGGAAAACAGTATGGCAGTTCCTTAAAAAAACTATTTTACCATATGATCCAGCAACTCCCCTCCTGGAATATATTTAAAAAAAAAAAACCTAATTCAAAAAGATACATATACCCCAGTGGTCATAGCAACATGTCCATAGCCAAGACATGGAAGCAACCCAAGTGCCCATCAGCAGATGATTGGGTAAGAAGATGTGACACAAATATAATGGAATATTAGTCAAAAAAGAATGAAATGTCATTTGCAACAATGTGGATGGGCCTCAAGAATATGCTTAGTGAAATAAGAGAAAGACATACTATATTACATCACATATATGGAATCTTAACAATAATAAAGTGAATCTATATACAAAATAGAAACAGTCTTATGGATATGGAAGACAAACATTGTCAGAGGGGAGTGGAAATTGAAAGTGAAGTCGCTCAGTCGTGTCCAACTCTGGGACCCCATGGACTGTTGCCTACCAGGCTTCTCGGTCCACAGAATTTTCCAGGCAAGAATACTCGAGTGGGTTGCCATTTCCTTCTCCAGGAGATATTCCCTCCCCAGGGATTGAGCCCGGGTCTCCCGTATTGTAGGCAGATGCTTACCGTCTGAGCCACCAGGGAAGTCCAGAGGGGAGTGGGGGGAGGGTCAAATTAGGAGTATGAGATTAAAGGACACAGGACTTCCCTGGCGAGTTGGTAAAGAATCTGCCTGCCAATGCAGGAGAGACGGATTCAGTCCCTGGTCCAAGATCTCACATGCCGTAGAGTAAGTCCACAGGCCACAACTACTGTGTTCTAGGGCCTGAGGGCTGCAACTATTGAGCCCTTGTGTTGCAACTATACCTAAAATAGATAAGCAACAATGCAAAAGAATGAAGTTATACCCTTTACACCATAGGTGGCTCAGACGGTAAAGAGTCTGCCTGCAGTGCAGGAGCCCCGGGTTCAATCCCTGGGTCAGTAAGATCCCCTGGAGAAGGAAATGGCAACCCATTCCAGTTATTTTTGCCTGGAAAATCCCATGGACAGAGGAGCCTGGCAGCCTGCAGTCCATGGGGTCGCAAATAGAAATGACTGAGTGACTTCATTTAAACCATACCAAGTTAATTAAACACATAACAAAAAAGTAAGTAAATTGAACTATATCAAAATTTAAAATTTGTGTATCAAATTATACTACAAAAGAATGAAAAAGCAGCCCACAGACTGGGAGACAATATTTGAAAATCAAATATCTGGTAAGCGATTAATAGGTACAATACCAACTGAACAAAAAAACAGCCTAATTGAAAAATGAGCAAAAGATTTGAATAGACATTTCTCCAAAGAAGATATACAAATAGCCAATAAACTGAAAAGATGTTCTATGTCATTATTCATTAGGGAAATACAAATCAAAACCACAATTAGCTACCACTTTACACCTATTAGGATGATTGTTAAATGTTGGCAAGGATGTGGAGAAATTGGAACCCTTAGGCATTGGTGGTGGTAATGTAAAGTGGTGCAGCCATTGAGGAGACAATATAGTGGCTCTTCAAAAAATTACATACCAATGGCCCAGCAATTCCACTTCTAGGTATATAGGCCCCAGATCTGAGATACAGAGACTCAAACATTTATAGTGCTGTTCATAGCATCGTTTACAGTAGCCAAAAAAGTAGAAACAACACAAATGTCTTCAACAGAAGAAGGAATCAACAGAATGGCTATACATACAGTAGAATATTCAGCCTTAAAAAAAAGAATCTGATACGTGTTAAAAAAAAAAAAGATGAACCTGGAAAACATGTTTAGTGAAATAAAGAAAGTGAAGTCGCTCAGTCGTGTCCAACTCTTTGCGACCCCGTGGACTGTAGCCCACCAGGCTCCTCTATCCATGGGATTCTCCAGGCAAGAATACTGAAATATAGTGAATAATATAAAATATAAAATAATAGTGAAATAAAGATACAAAACTACAAATATTATAGATTTGTGTAAGTTGTCTTAGAAGAGTCAAAGTTAGAGAGTCTAAACAGTGATTACTAATGGGAGGAGGTGGAAGTGGGGTGTGTCTGTGCTAAGTCACTTCAGTTGTGTCCAACTCTGTGTGATCCTATGGACTGTAGCCTGCCATGTTCCTCTGTCCATGGGATTCTCCAGGCAAGAATACTGGAGTGGGTTCCCGTGCCCTTCTCCAGGGGATCTTCCCAACTCAAAGATTGAACCCATATCTCTTACATCTCCTGCACTGGCAGGCAGGTTCTTTACCACTAGCACCACCTGGGAAACCCCACAGGAAATGGGGAGTTAACTGATCAGTGAGTACAGAGTTTCAGTTCAAGATGATGAAAAAGTTCTAGAGATGGATAGTAGTGGTGGTTGCAGTACATGAACATACTTAATGCCACTGAAAATGTATACTCAAAAGTGGTTAAAATGGTAAATTTTATATTGTGTATATCTTACCACACACACAAATCAAACTGTCAGCATGCCTGTCAGTACCCTTAAGAGGTCAGCCAACAGCAGGTAAGTGTATCTCATCACAAAACTGTTTGCCTCAGCATCAAGTTGATCCAGGGCACAGTGTTGAGAGCCCTTGGATATAAGTTTTGAAGGGTCAAGGATGGATAGGAGCCAATCCCTCCCTCCATGGTACTTAGTTAAGTTAGAAAAATAGCAAACAAAAAATAAAAGATCAAGCAGCTTCAACTGCATCCAACAAATTCCGGTAAATTCTTTTTTACAATTTTTTTCTAATTTTCCTTGTTATGGCTTCTTAGATACACCCATCCTTTCAAAGTGGACATTTGATTTCCAAATACATGGGGTTTTTAAAGTATCTGATATTAATTTCTCATTTAAGTGCTTTTTTCTCTGCAGTCACCCTCTGTGTTTTTTCAGTCTTTTAACTTTCTTGAGGCTGACAATGGCTAAGCCAGATATCTCTCTTGCAATGTCACATTGCACTTCAAAATATATGGGTTATTTTCAAATATCTTTTGATGGTGATTTCTAACATAATTCCACAGTGATAAGAGTACAGACTCTGTATAATTTCCATATCTTTAGACCTTGCAATTTTTGTACCTTGTTCTATGTTCCTAGGTATGTTCCAGTGTCTCCTACTTTATAGTCTATGGAAACTTGAATAGAATTTATATTGTATCCTACTATTGTGTGAAAACTGTATAAATCTTAATTATGCTGAATTGGTTCATGGTGCTTTTCATGTCTGCTATATCCTTTACTTTTCTGTCTTTTAATTTTTGAGAGTTGGATATTAAAACTCCAACTAAAAATCTTAATTTATCTACTTAAAAATAATTTTCATAGTGTAACTATATGTAACTTTGTTGTGTATTTTCTAAGTCTCCTGTAAATATGTTACCATACTTTAAAAAATAAGAAAGAGAAAAAATAAAATATCATGCCATGGACCAGGTAAGTACTGCAGATTCTGTTTAAGTGTCACAGAAAAAGAGGATATTCGTCCCATCGTTATGTTTTTCTGAGCAAGATTGTTAACACAAGCCCAATACATACCCCTTCTGAGATTATTTTACATCCACAGATCCTGCTTAAACCCAAGCAGCCGTTTTCAGGGTGACTCCACTGGTGTCATAGATGGTCAGACCAAGGTTAGAACATGATCCAAGATCCAACCCATAGGTTAAACTCTATCAATCTATGTATTTCTAAGGATTTTGTACTTTAAAAAAGACTGAGTCAGAGATAATGGAATATGAAAAGTCAAGTAGGATAGCGCTAAAACACTAATGTTGGGTCATGAGCAAGCAGTGGGAGCTGGTAAGAATGATATGGAATGAAGAATGAATGAAGTAGAAATGACAGCTTCAGAAAATGGCTTCAAAATTCTTGTCCCCATGATGCACAGCTGTCCTTTTTCTGACCCTGGGTTACTAACTTGTCAGATTTTTGTGTTCTTAAAACATCCCCCTTGGGGACTTCACTGGTGGCCCAGTGGTTAAGACTCCACACTTGTACTGCAGGGGGCACAGGTTCCATCTCTGGTTGGGGAACAAAGATCCAGCATGCCTCACGGTGTGGCCAAATAAGCAAACACCTCCTTCTGCCACCATTACTGTTCGCTTAAGCTAGCTTGAGTGTTCTTTGCAACTAAATGATCCTAGAGAGAGAACATTTGAATTTCCTCTGTAAGAATCTCTCGACTATAGATGAAAAAGATCACTTTGGAGAGCTGCTTGTCACTGGAGGGCTTCAAGCAGGAATTTAATGTTTAATGAAGGAGTTGGAATAGATCAAGGTATTTTCAGACTATTATGGGTTACTGGAAGTAGCATGAAGGTATAAGATAGAGTGGTTAAAGAGGATTTGAAGTGCCAACAGTATTTCTACATTCAAGTCTTAGCTCTAACATTTCATATCTGTCTTGGATGACTTAGCTTCCTAAACCTCAGTTTTCTCATATGGGGAGAGATAAACCTTGTAGGATTTTGGGGGGAAATAAATGTATATGAAGTGTATGGAACTCAATAATTGAGTTTTTATTGTTACAGGATGACTGATGTGGCTTGTTCAAATCAAATCATGATGATCTTGGCCCAATTCATGGTAGATTTTTAGCTAATAGAATTGTTCTCAAGTTTTTCCCATTTGGCCCCACTTTGTTACTACCTGAATCCTAGGAAAGGCCAGGGTAAAGGAAATAGATGAATCAAATAGCATGCAAATAGAGTAAAATTAGACTGAGCTACTTGGGAACAGGGAATAGGTTTTATTACATCCTTGTGCTTTCAGTGTCCAGGACAGGACCTGGCATATGTTAAGCATGTATTAAGTAAACTAAAATCAACTAAATTTAGAAGTGCATGAAAGTCCATATATTTAATCCAAGTGGTGACCAGGGGTTTCATACAGTGTCATTCTCTACCCCACATAGCTCAAGTATTATGAAATCTGTCGTGATAGGGCCCAAGCAGCAGTGGTGCTCATATCTCAGTTTTGATATTTCAGTCCGTCCTGGGCTGCCATCAAAAATACCAACCCGCACAGTTAGGCCACTCAAGATGGCTATTCTCTTGCTCTCTCTAATACCCTGCTCAACCAGTGCTTACTTCACCTGTACCCTATTCACATGATTGACCTTCCTACATACTTGCCCCAGGTCCCAGCTATGGTTTGTTCTAGCTTTGGATCAGAACTCTCCATTATGCTTATCAAAGGTGTGATTAGGGGCATACCCTTCTACTGCTTTCCCTGGTAACTGAAAAGCCAACCTGACATCAATTTCCCCTGTAACTGGTAACCTCCCTCTCCTGCTGGGAGTGAGGACTGCTGCAATGTCCTGTCTGCTGTCTGCTACACACAGTGGGGTACTGCTCCAGGACCTTGCTTCAGACATACAAGTTCCTGCATTCGTTAAACTGTTGAAGTCTCTGTTGCTGACTCTGGGCCCGCTCTTTGGTCTTGAAGCTGGGCAAGTACAAGGCTTTCAGGCTTGTGGGATGGAAACCAGCAAACCTGTAGCTGCTAATAAGTGGATCTTTGCGGTATTTCCAAGTGTAGAGTATGCTGCCTCCAAAATCCAAGGAGGCTTACCAAATGTACTTCCTTCTTGGTGGTCAACAGGTGCATTGTGCAAATGGCTTTTTTTTTTTTTTAATGGTGGAGGCAATGTACTGGATAGTTCCAGATCATTCAACCTGTAAAAACTTCACTGATGTGGTTGAACTCTAAATATTTGTATAGTTTCTCCCCGACATTCTAGAATAACATATGCCTTATTAAGGCATCCAGGATATTTGCCTCTTCTATCACTTCGGATGGTATTGATATACTGGATCAATATGATGTTCTGCAAAACTTTCAGACAGTTCATATATCTTTGGATTACAATATGACAGAGAATATGACACTGGGGGATGACCATGAATGTACAGTTGCCCATCCTGTGTGATCCTCTTTCTATATGGGTGTGGAAAGGAACACAGTTTCGAGATGGATGTTTACACACCATGTACTACAGGCTCTGTTAAGCACCTCTAGAAAGACATCACATCTGACACAGCAGGTGTAGTTGGAGCCACTGCTTGATTAAGTTTGCATTGTCATCTGCCTTGATCCATCAGTTTTTGCAGAGGTCAGACAGGTGAATTAAACAGGAATATGACAGGGACCATCATTCTGGTATTCTTTAAAGTTTTGAGGGAGGTACTAAACTTCCATTTCCCTAAAATGTGGCAGATTTTTTATTTATTATTTTGACCATTGTTGAGGAGCAGCTTCAGGGGCTTCCACTTGGCCTTTCTCATTACCACGTAGCAGAAGGCAAATGGCACCCCACTCTAGTACTCTTGTCTGGAAAATCCCATGGACAGTGGAGCCTGGTAGGCTGCAGTCCATGGGGTCACAAAGAGTCGGACACGAGTGACTTCACTTTCACTCTTCACTTTCATGCATTGGAGGAGGAAATGGCAACCCACTCCAGTGTTCTTCCCTGGAGAATCCCAGGGACGGGGGAGCCTGGTAGGTTGCTGTCTATCGGGTTGCACAGAGTCGAACACAACTGAAGTGACTTAGCAGCAGCCGCAGCTCTTATTCTATAGGTCAAGAAACTAATGTGAGAATTCTGTTGTTTCTTTGTAAACCCATTCAAATTATACATCCAGGAACAGGAGAAATAACTGGGTAGATCCATGCACCTCGTGGAATCACTGTGAGACAGACCTGGCCCAAGACTTCATTTATTATCTAACTCATATATGCTCCTAGTCCAGTAAGGAAACAATGCTAATATTTTATGTCCCCAGGTATCAGTGTTAACTTGGACCCTCTATCAAACAACCCTAGAAATATCTGGGTATTTTCCTAATTTCAGTATAGAGTTTTCTGAATAAATGGCAATAGATTCATGTGGGGAAGGACTGCAGGAATCATTAGTATGTATACTTGCTGTGGTTTTATAGGGTCCTTCTTCATGGGAATCTGGTCTCCTTCAGTTGATAACTTCTAGGTTTGATAACAGGCAAAGATTTGTGACTATCTATCTCCAGTAGAGCAGCGGAGCTCAGCCTTCTCATCCATTTTTTTGTAAATAATTAAAAAATTTTAATTGTGGTAAAAAGCATACAATATGTAATTTGCCATCTTAACCATGTTTAAGAGTGCAGTTCAGTAGTATTCAGATTATTCACATTGTTGTGCAACAGATCTCTAGAGTTTTCACATCTTGCCAAACTGAAACTGTCCATTAAACAACTCATTTCCCCCTTCTTTTTAGTTATATGCAATGGGGGCATTCCATCTACCTTGGCCCTAAGGAACACCATGTCCTTTTTTTTTTCGCTGTGCCACCTAGTTTGCAAGATCTTAGATCTCAGTCCAGGGATTGAACCTGGACCCCCAGAAGTAGAAGCTTCAGAGTCCTAACCACTGAATGGCCAAGAAATTCCTGAACATGACATTCTTTGAACCATTGCCAAAATCCCTGTGGGCCAGACCCTCCTGGCTACCATTCTAACATTAAGCCCCATCCTTCTCCAGGTGGTTAAGGACTGCCACCTCAGTTCAGTTCAGTTGCTCATTTGTGTCCAACTTTTTGCAACCCCATGAACTGCAGCACGCCAGGCTTCCCTGTCCATCACCAACTCCCAGAGCTTGCTGAAACTCATGTCTATTGAGTTGGTAATGCCATCCAACCATGGTTCTCTGCTAATCTGCATTCTTATCCTTGTTGCTATTAGGGAGCCCATCTCCTACCATCAGTCCTTGCTTAGAGACCACATCTGCAACAAGATTCTCAGTGGTGCTGGCATTTTCCCTATCTAGTACATTCCTTGTTGTACCTGATAAACAGAGTGTCCTCCAGGCCTTTCCAAGAAGCATGATCTACTGGTGGTCTTTTTCCATCTTAAATAATAGACCCATTATTGCAGACCCACTTTATTGAGTGTTTTGATTTCTTTCACCACAGTTTACCATGGAAATTCTGGCATCTCTATTTATTTAATGTGGATGTAGCTATCACTTTTTTCAAGTTGGAAAGAGCCATCCTGGCAGTGTATAGAGCCATCTTTTAGGGGCCCTTGCTGTGTTAAATCCTGTGTCACAGCAGAGTGTCCTGATACTGACCAACTCTTCTTTCAGTTCAGTTCAGTTGTGTCCGACTCTTTGTGACCCCACGAATTGCAGCACGGCAGGACTCCCTGTCCATCAGCAATTCCCGGAGTTTACCCAAACTCATGTCCATTGAGTCAGTGATGCCATCCAACCATCTCATCTTCTGTTGTCCCCTTCTCCTCCTGCCCTCAATCTTTCCCAGCATCAGGGTCTTTTCAAATGAATCAGCTCTTCGCATCAGGTGGCCAAAGTATTGGAGTTTCAGCTTTAGTATCAGTCCTTCCAATGAATATTCAGGACTGATTTCCTTTAGGATGGACTGGTTGGATCTCCTTGCAGTCCATGGGACTCTGAAGAGTCTACTCCAACACCACAGTTCAAAAGCATCAATTCTTTGGCACTCAGCTTTCTTTATAGTCCAACTCTCACATCTATACATGACTACTGGAAAAACCATAGCCTTGGCTAGACGGACCTTTGTTGACAAAGTAATGTCTCTGATTTTTAATATGCTGTCTAGGTTGGTCATAACTTTCCTTCTAAGGAGTAAGCGTCTTTAAATTTCATGGCTGCAGTCACCACCTGCAGTGATTTTGGAGCCCAGAAAAATAAAGTCTGACACTGTTTCTACTGTTTCCCCATCTATTTCCGATAAAGTGATGAGACCAGATGCCATGATCTTCGTTTTTGGAATGTTGAGCTTTAAGCCAACTTTTTCACTCTCCTCTTTCACTTTCATCAAGAGGCTCTTTAGTTCTTACCTTTCTGCCTATAGGGTGGTGTCATCTGCATATCTGAGGTCACTGATATTTCTCTCCACAATCTTGATTCTAGCTTGTGCTTCCTCCAACCCATTGTTTCTCATGATGTACTCTGCATAGAAGTTAAATAAGCAGGGTGACAATATACAGCCTTGACGTACTCCTTTTCCTATGTGGAACCAGTCTGTTGTTCCATGTCCAGTTCTAACTGTTGCTTCCTGAGCTGCATACAAATTTCTCAAGAGGCAGGTCAGGTGGTCTGGTATTCCCATCTCTTGAAGAATTTTCCAGTTTATTGTGATCCACACAGTCAAAGGCTCTAGCATAGTCAATAAAGCAGAAATAGATGTTTTTCTGGAATTCTCTTGCTTTTTTGATTATCCAATGGATGTTGGCAATTGATCTCTGGTTCCTCTGCCTTTTCTAAAACCAGCTTGAACATTGGGAAGTTCACGGTTCACGTATTGCTGAAGCCTGGCTTGGAGAATTTTGAGCATTACTTTACAGAGGTATGAGATGAGTGCAATTGTGTGGTAGTTTGAGAATTTTTTGGCATTGCTTTTCTTTGGGATTGGAATGAACACTGACCTTTTCCAGTCCTGTGGCCACTGCTGAGTTTTCCAAATTTACTGGCATATTGAGTGCAGCTCTTTCACAGCATCATCTTTCAGGATTTGAAATAGCTCAACTGGAATTCCATCACTTCCACTAGCTTTGTTCGTAGTGATGCTTTCTAAGGCCCATTTGACTTCACGTTCCAGGATATCTGGCTCTAGATGAGTGATCACACCATCATGATTATCTGGGTCGTAAAGATCTTTTTTGTACAGTTCTTCTGTGTATTCTTGCCACCTCTTCTTAATATCTTCTGCTTCTGTTAGGTCCATACCATTTCTGTCCTTTATCGAGCCCATCTCTGCATGAAATGTTCCCTTGGTATCTCTAATTTTCTTGAAGAGATCTCTAGTCTTTCCCATTCTATTATTTTCCTCTATTTCTTTGCATCGATCACTGAGAAAGGCTTTCTTATCTCTCCTTGCTGTTCTTTGGAACTCTGCATTCAGATGGGTATATCTTTCCTTTTCTCCTTTGCTTTTCACTTCTCTCCTATTTACAGCTATTTGTAAGGCCTCCTCAGACAGCCATTTTGCTTTTTTGCATTTCTTTTTCTTGGGGATGGTCTTGATCCTGTCTCCTATACAGTGTCACAAACCTCCATCCATAGTTCATCCAGCACTCTGTCTATCAGATCTAGTCCCTTAAATCTAATTCTCACTTGCACAGTATAATTGTATGGGATTTGATTTAGGTCATATCTGAATGGTCTAGTGGTTTTCCCCACTTTCTTCAATTTAAGTCTGAATTTGGCAATAAGGAGTTCATGATCTGACCCACAGTCAGCTCCTGGTCTTGTTTTTGCTGACTGTATAGAGCTTCTCCATCTTTATCCAGCCTTAAATTCCACCCCACATATCCAGTCCTCAGGCATACTTTACTGGTAATTGCCATACATGTAAGTCAGGTCCTATAGCTATCTGGGGATATAATCTTGCCTACTTGGGCTATTTGATCCTAGTTATGAGTCTGGGGTCAGGAGGAGAAATCAGAGTAGGTCCTAAGGACCACTTACATTGTCTTCTAAGGTACCTACAAAGTTGGGAGACATGGGCCTTTATCTTCCTACCTGGGCCAGAGGATTCAGAAGAATCTTGGGATTCAGGCATCCCAGATGAATCTCCCTAGATATCTTCACCCCAGATCTTAAGGTCCTACTTCTTTTCCATCAGAACTCAAGTCTTATAAGGAGACTTTCTTACACTGAGAATTTGGCTTTCTGAAATTCTCTCTTAAAATTCTGCCTGATAATTAATTAACTCTGATCACTGACTGCAAGAGATGAAGGTCTCTTTCAAAGCTAACAGTGAGGTCCTTTGCTTTAAATTGTTGGTTAATAGATCTTAGGTTATTTTCTTTTATCAGTCTTTCATTACACTCTTAGCAACAGTCACCCACTTCACAATCCTTATAGTTGCTATTTCTCAAATATTTGTTAAATGTCTTAGACATTGCTCCACTTAGACTGAGCATCCCCTTCCTTCCACTTGTGCATGTTTTTGCTTCAGTTGTGTCCAACTCTTTGCAACCCCAAGGACTGTAGCCCGGCAGACTCCTCTGTCCGTGGGATTCTCTAGGCAAGAGTACTGGAATGGGTTGCCATGCCCTCCTCCTGCCATGCCCTCCTTCTTGACCCAGGGGTGGAATCCGCAACTCTTCCGTCTTCTGCATTGGCAGGTGGGTTCTTTACCACTAGCACCACCTAGGAAGCCCTCCTTCCTCCTATATTCCATCCCAATTGACTACAGATAAAAATCTTTGCTGGGAAAGATTGAAGGCAGGAGGAGAAGGGAACAACAGAGGATGAGATTGTTGGATGTCATCAGCGACTCAATGGATGTGAGTTTGAGTAAGCTCTGGGAGCTGGTGATGGACAGGGAAGCCTGGCATGCTGCAGTCTATGGAGTCACAAAGAGTTGGACATGACTGAGTGACTGAACTGAACTGATGCCAGGAAATCTCGTACTCTATCTACCACATTGCCATCCAGTCCTTGTGTCATCCAACTTCAGAATCAACATTCATCCCTAGAATCTGCTTTCTAGGACTACTCTTGGCTCCAAATGTCTTAGGTTAGGTTCTCTAGTGACTATATTGGAGAAGGAAATGGCAACCCACTCCAGTACTCTTGTCTGGAAAATCCCATGGACAGAGGGATTTGATGGGCTACAGTCCATGGAGTCGCAAAGAGTCGGACACGACTGAGTGACTTCACTTTCACTTTTCACTTTCATGCATTGGAGAAGGAAATGGCAACCCACTCCAGTGTTCTTGCCTGGAGAATCCCAGGGACAGGGGAGCCTGGTGGGCTGCCGTCTATGGGGTCGCACAGAGTCGGACACGACTGAAGTGACTTAGCAGTTAGCAGAAGCAGAACATGAGGGCTTTGCTTTTAGGAAAAGAGAGATAGAGCAGCATAGGAGAGGGAAGAAAAACTAAAGAAGGATGTGGATTCAAAGACTGGTATTGTTCTAATTCCACAGAGAAACTCTGAAATAAGAATTGTGCCTCATTAGTCTTTTGAGGCAAAGGATTATGTCAGTCATTGACAGTTCTTCTCCCCACTTCCTTTACTGCCAAAAGAGATGGCTCCCCCTTGCTTGAGAACAAGTTCCAGAAAGGGGACAACCATGAGTTATTATCAGCCATCACTGGCAGGAGCTGGAGAATGGATGCATCAACTAGTAAAAAAGGATTTAAGTTGGTACTAACAGCATCCCTCATAAAAAATATGTATTTTTCTTAAGCTATGGAGACCTGCATATATGTAGCACTCATATTATCTTCAAATAATAATAATACATGTTTACAATCCCTTATCTACAAGTCCAAAACCTCAACTAAATTCAAGACAGTTTGAGAGAAAAGTATATTTTTAATAAACCTGGTGCAAATGCTGCAGAAATATAAAAGTGTTGGATTATAGGGTACTGCCTCAGATTCAGCTGGAGTGTTACTTGTAAGACATATGTCCCATATTACATTTCTTTATCCCAAAATACTAATTCTGAAAAAAAATTCTGGCTCTGAGCACTTTACATATGAAATTATGGACCTGTAGCTACCATTTGTCAAGGTATTAGCATTACATCTGTCAAAAGTAATCCTTAACAACCCAGAAATGGAGATTTCCCCATTTTTCAGATGAGGGATCAGAGGCACAGAAAGGTTAACTCACTCATTCAAAGTCACAAGCTAGCAAATGGAAAAGTCAGATCTGTGAGACTTTAAAGTCTGCTCCTTCCCAGTACACACCATGGCATCTGCTAGTGACATCATTTCTAGTTTATGTAATATTAGCTGTCAGTAATCTGTGACGTTCTGCAAAGAGCACTGTGAGTTCTAGCAATTCTACTACCTGAACATATTTCCCTAGATTTCATGATTTTAATGGTCTTTTCTCCCCCCAGGGATTCTGTGTGAATCCCTGCACACTGCCATAGGTGGATTTCTATCACTGCTGTTTAACATTTATGGAGAGTTCTGTGCTTTAGCTTTGCAACAAAATGATAGTTTTCTATTTTACTTACTAGCATTTATTCCTCTGACAGAATAATTTGCACAGGATTAGAAAAGGACTGCTTAAAAATACATCATTGTTGTCGTTGTTCAGTCGCTCAGTCATGTCCGACGACCCTTTGCGACCCCATGGACTGCAGCACACCAGGCTTCCCTGTCCTTCACCATTTCCCAGAGCTTGCTCAAACTCATGTCCACTGAGTTAGTGATGCCATCCAACCATCTCATCCTCTGTCATCCCCTTCTCCTCCTGCCTTCAATCTTTCCCAGCATCAGGGTCTTTACTAATGAGTTGGCTCTTCACATCAGGTGGCCAAAGTATTGGAGCTTCAGCTTCAGAATCAGTCCTTCCAACGAATGTTCAGGATTGATCTCCTTTAGGATTGACTGGTTTGATCTCCTTGCAGTCCAAGGGACTCTCAAGAGTCTCAACACCACAGTTCAAAAGCATCAATTCTGCACTCAGCCTTCTTTATGGTACATCATGGTCAGGTGAAAGGAAAACTGGTTTGGGAGTCAGATATAAATTTAAATCTAGTTTTTGCTACTTCATTCATTCACTCGAGCTTCAGGCTTCTATTTTGACTGTCAGGCTTCTATTATGACTGAATACTATAAGGTGGATTTTTTGCAAAATATGTACAAAGCAATATAAGAAATCAAAGTTCCCTTATGTAGATAACAAAAAATGTTTGTGAAAATGTAATTTTTTTTTCTTTCACAAAATGAGTATAAGAACATTCATATCTTGTATATCCTTTGTGGACTGACTGATCACCAAGTTCAGGTTATCTTGATGGTGACTGTATCCAGGGAGCCAGAATCTAGGCCAATGGTTAATTTCCCAATGCTCATTTTATATAATTAACTCTTACAGTGATATTGGGTTATCTTTCCCACACACAGCTCCTGGAGCAAGTGGGACAGCAAATAGGACACAGAGATGGCTCTGTGTTGCATGGCTTCCTTACTAAGGCTCTGTGCTATCTGCCGGAGGCAAGTTTTTCCTACACCAGGGGCCACCCAGCCCTGACATTCATAAAGGGTACAAGAGTATTTTTACTTTGCCACCTGTATTATTTTATCTCTCTTTTTTTTTTTTACATTCTTGGAGGATTATTTTTTTAATCTATGTATTTTTAACTAAAAGATAATTACTTTACAATGAATGTTGCATTGGTTTCTGCCATACATCAACGTGAATCTGTTATAGTATTTTACCTTTTATCTTACCTTTTTTTTCCCCCTCAGAGGCTTGAGGTATATTTTGGGCAATAATGAAGAACAATGAAATTCATTTGGCAATTGGCTTGAGATTCATTTCCTTAACCTTATTGCCTGGATGGTGCTAGTGGTAAAGAACCTGCCTGCCAATGCAGGAGATGTAAGAGACCCAGGCTCCATCCCTGAGTTGGGAAGATCCCCTTGAGGAGTGCATGGCAGCCCATTCCAGTATTCTTGCCTGGAAAATCCCATAGACAGAGGAGCCTGGCAGGCCACAGTCCATAGGGTGGCGAAGAGCCAGACACGACTAAAGTGACTTAACACCCACACACAATAAAATACATAGAACCAAAACCCAAGGCAGGGACTTGTGGCTCAGTGATTAAGATTACATGCTCCCAATGCAGGGGGACAGGGTTTGATTCCTGGTCAGGAAATTAGATCCCACATGTTGCTCCTAAAAGACCCTGCATGCTACTTGGACTTTCCAGATGGCCTTAGTGGTAAAGAACCTGCCTGCCAATGAAGGAGACATAAGAAACTTGGGTTCAATTCCTGGGTCGGGAAGATCCCCGGAGGAGGGCATGGAAATCCGCTCCAGTACTCTTGCCTGGAGAATCTAATGGACAGAGGAGCCTGGCGGGCTGCAGTCCATAGGGTCGTAAAGAGTTGGACACAACTGAAGTGACTTAGCACTCTCGTACCCTGCTACTAAAGATCTCATATGCCACAACTAAGACCCAGCACAGCCAATAAATTGAAACAAAACACCCCTAAGGCATAAGAATGTGAAGTTTTCCACAGCTTTGGTTGTGTTCTGTTCCCCAAGACATCATCCAATCATGATCTCTGATTTATTAAACTACATAATCACTTTTTATATCACAGATGAGCTTGTTCAATGGATTCGAAGAACTTAATTTTGGCTAATTTCAACTCAGGTTTGCATATACTGGTCTCCAACTGTAGTGGGAATTCCTAATAATGTGCTTTCACAGCCTTGAGCAATTTCACAAAAATAGCACTTGGAAAAACAGTATAAGTTAAGAAACTATGTAATGATTATTCTTCATGTTTTATTTAGAATAATAACCGTGTTACAAACCCCAAGGCCAGACCCCAGAAGGGATTATGATTGGGATCATGAAAGCATGGATTTTGGAACACCGGGTCAGCGTCAGGTATGAACACTGCCTTTGCACTTGCTGATTGTTCCCAAGACTTTTCCAGAAGGGAATGGTCTGGGGTAAAGAGGAGAGCTGGACTATGTCAGTGTAGTGTCTTGGGAAAGAAAGATCAAGGAAAGTTTTGTAGTCTGCAATTAGAAATAAAAGCTGGACTCAGAGTGGACTCTGTACCTCAGTCCAATAGAGACTGCAGGTACCCTGACCCATTGCACCAGATTTTGTGTTCTGTTTTCATTACTCATCGCTCACTCCCGGACCTTTAAGGCAACATCCAGGTACTGTTTTAGAGGCAAAATGGGAAGTGGCACTAATAGCCCACTGCACTCACACCCTCATCCACCCTGACTCCAGTTTTTCTCTTTCATTCTATATAGAACACTTTTTAAGAGCTAGGCATGCTCCCCCTCTGGATGGCTGTGTTAGTTGGAGTCCTCCTGGATTCAAGACAGAGATAAAATGTAATAAATCTATTGGGGGTAACATCTGTGAAAGATAAGCAGAGGAGCAGGAGTAGAAAGTGACTGAGGGTCAGAACTTTTACAATGTTTCTTTCCTCTCTGAGTCATTTTCCTTCCAAAATAAAATTCAGCCAATATCTGGATTTAAATATACTAATCATGAACTCCAGCATTAAAGAGGCGCATACTCACTATGTTTAAGTGAGTAAATCCCCTTTTCCAAGGCGGTTATTAGTGTGGGTCCTCAAATAATCCAAGATGGGATTATCATACACAAGATTTATTAGGGGAGATTCCTCTGTAAAAGAGAACAGGCAGAGAACTGGAACAGGCTGGGATTGCTGTCAGACTACCATATAAATCTGACCCTAACTGAAAGACAGAAGAAGAAAAGACACCCCCCAGACTTCCTTACAGTTAGAGGAAGGTTTGGCAAAGCCATATGGAATCCCCAAGCCAAAATCAGTGATCAGAGGAGTCCTATGTCTTCCAGATACAGATCTGCCTTAGTATTCTGCCATACTCAGTAATTGGGTCAGCCCCTGGAAGGCATATAGTACAAAGGTGGCAATGGATTTCACAATTCAGCAACCGGAGTCTTGGTCAAATACCCTCCCTGGTTGGAATTCTCCAAGTCACATTCTCATGGCTACCACCTGAATATAATCATTAAAATATTTTGTAATGCATACATACAAGGGTAGCCATCAACTTTACTGTTTAGAAATCATCATCTAGTGTGAAATTTGATAGCTTTTCACCAATCATTCTGTTTAATTCCAACAACAATTTTGAGATAGATACTAATATCTTTGTTTTATCCACGAGGAAAATATGGATCAGGAAGATTAGAGAACTTGTCTAAGATTCCACAGTTTGCAAGTGTCCTGGCTGGAATTTAAGCACAAATAGATTTGTCTAACTCTAAAGCCAGTGTGACAGGCATTGTGTTTGGGCATGAGTTAGTGAACAAGATAAAAGTCAACCTTCAGAGAGTTTACCGTGCCGATAATCCTTCTCTGCTCCCTAGTCTTCATAGCTGTAATTTATTGATTATTTCTCTGTGCTAGTCACTATGCTCAATGCCCTACCGACATTAGCTTCCTTAGTCCTCAACACACTTCCTGTTGAATGAAGTTTAGAAAAATCATAGCTATAAACTATAGCTAGTATTTATTGAGCTCTCACAATAACCTTATGTAGTAGGTGCTCTTTTTATTTTCATTTTACAGATGAGAAAGCTGAATTAAAGCACCATTGGTTTAATAGCTTTCCCAAGGTGGAGTGGTGGAGTCAAACCCAGGTACTCTGGTTTCAGAGCTTGTTTACTTAACTACTATGCTAAACCGCTCAATGACAGGAAAGGTGGATTTGCATCTCTAGTCTGTTTGACTGACTCCAAATTATTTTCTGCCCAAATGATATATTGCTCTGCTACTTAATTGTTCCTCATTCACTTATACTTTTTTTCCTTTTGGATCATGCACTTTCTCAACATACTCACTGAGTACCTACTCATATGCTACATGCTGCGGCTGCTGCTTGTGTGCTCAGCCGTGTCTGACCTTTGCAACCCGATGGACTGTAGCCTGCCAGCCTCCTCTGTCCATGGGATTTTCCAGGCAAGAATACTGGAGTGGGTTGCCATTTACTCCTCCAGGGGATCTTCCTGACCCAAGGATTGAACTCGAGTCTCCTGCATTGGCAGGAGGATTCTTTACCATTGAGCCACTTAGCCAGCTGGGAAGCCCCCATAAGCTACATATATGTACTATATGTGACATACCCAAACAAAGAAGGTTTATGGAGCCATAAAAAAAAAAAAGTAAGGAAAGGACTTCCCTAGTGGTTCAGTGGCTAAGACTCCACACTCCAAATCCAGGGGTCCCAAGTTTGATCCCTGGTCAAGGAACTAGATCAGATCCTACATGCCACAACTAAGGATCCTGCAAGACACAGTGAAGATCCTATATGCTACAACTGAGATCTGGCATAGCCAAGTAAATTAAATAAATAAATAAAATTTTGTTTTAAAAAAAACAGAAGAGCTTATTATGATACAGCATAATCTCTGGGATATATTGTTAAGTGAAAAAAAGCAAAGTACAGAAGAGTACTGCTGGCCCTCCCTAATCTTGTAAGAAGGAAGGGAACTATGAAACAATTGGTCTGAACTCTTAAAAAATGTCAGTGTGATGAGCGACCCCCCAAAAAATTAAGAGGTAAATATGAAAAGACAATAAAGAGACTTGACAAACTAAATGCAACTTGTCATTCCCCAGTAGGTTCCTGGATTTGGGGAGAGAAGAGTTATAAAGTGTTAAGTCCTGAACTATAAAGGGTCTGAGGTATTTCCCCACTTTCAGTTTTACACACACACACACACACACACACACACACACACACACAGGAACATGATACCTCTGTATCTGGATCAGAAACAGAACTGTTTTTACTGACATAACAATCTTAGCACAAGTTTTCTATGCCCAATGTTCTCATGGGGTGACAGAAAGAGAGCCTGATGTAATCTGTATATACAGCACAGTTTATACTATGTAAGAGGGACTCCAAATTTATGAATCCTAGAGCTTGTCTAGCATGGCCTTCACAGTTGCCCATCCTTCCCTCCAGAAGTGAAGAGAGATCTTTGCTCTGGAATGCAATAAATCCTATTTAGGGAGAGGTTGGAGTGATCACTACCTTTCTGGACAAAAGAGCTATGGGGAGAGAGAAAACTTTAATTCTCCAGAAGTCTCTATCTCCAGGATTGCTATTCAGTCATCCTTTAACCCAGGTTGCCAGAATTTGTTTTCTCAGCCCTAACCATGCAGAAATGTGAAAATATTTGTGGAGAGGTTGTTTCTTAAGGGATTTAGTGGGACAAGGAGTGAAATCTGCATTTGAACTATATATTAGACAAAAGTTTGGAATGAATGTCAAATTTCCTGAAACTGATAATTGTATTATAATCTATTTTAACATTTCCTTTTTCTTAGGAGTAAAGTGTCATGATGTCTGCAACTTCCACACAGTTAAAAAATTTATTCAAAGCAATAAGTCAAAATGTTGATTATTAAACCTAGGAAGTTGAGTTCATGGATATTTATTTAAACTTTCTGTATGTATGAGGTTTTCCACAAAAAGGAGTCTGGGGGGAAAGACATAATTTCTATTCTCAAGGAGCTCACAGATTAAAGGAGAGGATCAGTAAATGTAAGTAAATTTTATGGGTGAAAACCCAACCTTTCTTTCTATGATTATGTTGCTATTTATCTTTCTTCCCAGCTGAATTTTTGCAAGGTATATGTAAGCAGAGACATCTTTCCTACACTAGTCTAATTAGTATTCAGTTAGGCTCTAAGCCTGTTCAATATATTTCTGTTGAGTGAATCTTTCCTATTAACAACACTTCAGTACTTCACCATAACCTAGAGGCAATTAGCCTGGCATTACAAATCCTTTACTCAGCCTCGTCAACGACTAGTTCTTTCAAAATATTGTTCTCTCTCATGCTTCCATACTTTTATAATTTTTACTTCCTCTTCTGAAATGCTCTTTCCCTTCTCTGATTGTCAGATGCATCCTACTATTATTCAGGACTTAGCTGAAATGCCACTTACTCTGTGTTTTCATAACATTTTGTATGTGACTCTCAGCATACCATCCCTATCATCATCATCATTATAGCATCCCCCATGCCTCTTTACACACACACACTCACAATTATGGATATTCTGAATCCTTAAACAACCCCTGAGGAAGGTATCATTATCCTCTTTGTATAGAAGAAGAGACTAGTTCAAAGATATAAAGGGGTTTGCTTAGTTGCATAGCTACTAAGTTAATGAGCCTACTTTCCAAACCCAGGTGTGTCTAATGCCAAAGCTATTATAATTGTTTTTTTCCACGTAATTTCCTCAGAGGAAACTACTTGTGATTTCTTTTTATTTCCCCAGGGCTTACAATGTAACTGGTGAGTAGTAGACACTCCATAATATATCTTTGTGGAAAATTGTTGGTGCACACCATGTCAGATCCTACTTCTATAAGCTCTTAGTATTTTCCCACCTAAATACCCTACCTCCCCTCTGCCTATTTAAATTCTATCTATCCTTTGAAATGCCTCCTCTGTGGATCCTCCAATTGTTGCAGCCTACACGTAGCTCTTTCCCCTGTTTCAGTAATGTCAGCCTACACATTTTTGCCCTGGATTACATTCTACCCTGCCCTGGGCTTGTATTGTCTTATTCATGGCTAGCTTCTCAGGACAAGGACAGAATCTTCTCTTCGGAACGCCTCAGAGCACATAACACAGGTCTGATCACTAGGCTGTTTGCTTAGAAGACTTCTTTCATCTACAGCCAAATAGCCTTCGGTAACATTGGGAGGTTACATTCAGTTCTACACATATTTGAAAGTGGCAGTTGAACTCCTACTCTCTGAATAAGATCCTTCCCTCATTAGACAGGAAACTGATTTTTGTGGGGGCACAATCTTATTATTAACATAGGATAAGGATTGAAAATTGAATTGAAAACTAACTATATCGAATCCACCATCGTAAGTTCAAGTTCTACTTTAAGTTCCAGAATCCTTCAACTGCACTCTAGATTGTTCCACTGAAATCCACAAGTTCTATTTTGTGAACTCCAAATTCTAACACTGGACTTCTAGGCCTACTCTGAGCATATCTGATTCTACTAATGCAAACCATACTCTACTATCATTCCATAAAATTAATCTATCAAACTATAGATTCGACTCTGAGAACCCAGTTTATGTTTAGAATTCCAGGTTGTATTCTGTGAGTCCTATGTTCTCCCCCTGGGTAAACAGATTCCAGTATTAGATAAAGCCTAAGATTCTGCTTTTGGAATTATAGCATCTATTTTGGCAATATTCCCTAGATTCTAGATTAAAATATTCCAGTAACCCCAGAATCTCTTGTCAAGGCCCAAGATTCTAACATTAGAATTCCAGGTTCTATTCTTTGAATCACATATCCTACTTTTGGAACGTACTCTCTGAACTCAAGATCCTTTTAAAATAGACTTGTTTATTTATTTTTATTTTTTGGCTGCGGTGGGTCATCATTTGCTGCACGCCGGCTTTGTCTGGTCGCAGGGCGCAGGGGCGACTCTCTAGCTGCAGTGCATGGCTTCTCACTGCGGTGGCTTCTCTTGTTGCAGAGCACAGGCTCTAGGTGAAGGGTTCAGTGGTTTCCACACACAGCTCAGTAGCTGTGGTGTACGGGCTTGTCTGTGCTCTGACACGTGGACTCTTCCCAGACCAGGGATCCAACCTGTGTCCCTTGCATTACAAGGCAGATCTTTAACCTATGGACCACCAGGGAAGCCCTGAACTCAAGATCTTAATATTGGACTTGACATTCTACTACTTCCATTTAAGATTTCATTATTTGAAACTCAATTTCTAATCTTGGAACTCAAGGATCCACTAATTCTGGATTCTGCCATTAAAACCCTAGGTCTTTGTCTGCCCAGAAAAATTCAAACATTAAAACTCAAGGTTCTACTCTCAGAAGCTAAAATTATACTATATAAACTTTACTTGCAGGATAGATTACATTATCAAGATTAAACCTGAAGGTTCAGAGCTGAGTCTGAAATTCTGGTTGTAAAATTTTGAACTCCAATTATGGAGATTAAATTGAGGTCTTCATTTGGAGCTCTAAATTCAGGATGAAATCATTTATGTTTTATTCAGTTTTTATTACACAAGTCCCTTAGTCTACCATTGGACATAAAAATCACTCAAGATGCTGTTATTGGCATAATTTCTATTAGTTAAACCTCAGGTTTTACTAATAGAATTTAAAGTTCTTCTAAACTCTAGAATCTAGAGGTGCTTCTCATAGTACTTAAAAGCATGAGCTCTGGAGGCATACTTGCTTATGGTCAGATACCATCTCTGTTCTTCCTGGGTGTGACCTTTGGAAAGTTATTTAACCTCTCTATGCCTCAGTTTCCTCATCTGTAAAATAGGGATGATAATAATAGTACTCACCTGACAGGTTTTTTGTGAGCATTCACATGTAATAACAACAACAGCAACAACAATAATAATACAGGTAAAGGACTTAGAACAATGCTTGGCACATGTGTCTGTGTGCTACTCAGTCGTGTCTGACTAATTGCAACCCGATGACTGTAGCTCCCTAGGCTCCACTGTCCATGGGATTTTCCAGGCAAGAATAGTGGAGTGGGTTGCCATTTCCTTCTCCAGGGGATCTTCCCGACCCAGGGATGGAACCCACGCCTCTTGTGTCTCCTGCACTGGCAGGCGGATTCTCTACCAACTGCAACACCCAGGAAGCCCAAGAATGACAATGACAATGATCATACAGATAAAGGACTTAGAACAATGCTTGGCACATAGTAAGCACTTAATTAGCGTTAGCCATTAGCATTATTACTATTGAAGGCTGATTCTAATACTAATCTAATATGCTAGATTTCAATTTTGGAATTTCATAATTCAATATCATACCTTAGGTTCCACTGTGACAACTCAAGACTCTCTATTGGAATGCAACATGTGCTCTCTGAACCCCATATGCTGTGCCTGGATTTCAGGCTAAGCATTCAAACTTCAATACTGTATTATTGGAACTTAAAGTTCCAATCTCAAAGCCCAAGGTTCTAATAATATTGTAAATTCCATATTCTATTCTTGTAACCCCACATTCAAGTTAGGAACCATCGGTTTCTTTCTCTGAAATTGAAATTCCACTATTGGACCTCTAGATTTTACTCTCATAACTGGAGTTTTGTTTTTTCTCCAGAGATTTTACTATTAGAATTCCAGGCTCCAGATTCAAAGTCTGAGACTCGAGTACTGAATTCCTGTATCTACTATTGAAACTTCAGGTTCTAGTCTCTGAACCTGGGCATTCTACAGTTAGAACTCAGCTGCTACTTGGAACCCCAAAATTCTACTACTGGAAGAATAGGGTTTATTCTCTGAACTTGAATCCTACAATTAGTTTCCAAAATCATAATCAGAAATTCTACTCCTGGGGAATTCCCTGGTGGTCCAGTGGTTAGGACTCAACACATTCACAGTGGTGTCCTGGGTTCAACCCCTGGTCAGGGAACTAAAATTCTGCAAGCTGTGTGCAGTGCAGCTGGAAGGGAAAAAAGAACTTCTACTCTGGAATTTCAATAATAGCAACCTCAGATTCTGTACTAGAACACAAGTTCTAACTTGCAAATTTTATACTTACTTTTGACCTTTCAGTTCTATCAAAGTCTGAGATTCTAATACTGAACTCCAGGTACCAAATCTGGAATTTCAGATTTTACTATTTTGCTCCAGATTTCATTCTTATGACCCCAGATTTGACTCTTGGTTTTCTAGCTTCTCTCTGGAGGATGCCATGAAATGTTTCTTGAGAATTTTCCAGGCATTCTTGACTCTACGCTGTCCTGAACTGTACTGTCAAATTAGAATTCCTGGGATAACAAATCCCCTAATGAATAGAGTCCTTTGGCAATGGCTACCACAACAGAGAACCAGGTTAGCCTATGGCAAAATTAAGTTAATGACACTTCCTATAGTTCCTCTTCCTTCCCCTATCTGCCATCTCATCTTTGTGGCTCTTCTTCAGGTCCCCTGGCTTAAAACTCAACATTGCAAAAACTAACATCACGGCATCTGGTCTCATCACTTCATGACAAATAGAAGTGAAACAATGGAAACAGTGACAGACTATTTTCTTGGGCTCCAAAATCACTGCAGAGGGTGACTGCAGCCATAAAATTAAAAGATGCTTGCTCCTTGGAAGAAAGCCATGACAAACCTAGACAGCATATTAAAAAGCAGAGACATTACTTTGCCAACTAAGGTCCATCTAGTCAAAGCTATGGTTTTTCTAGTAGTCACGTATGGATGTGAGAATTTTACCATAAAGAAAGCTGAGCACTGAAAAATTGATACTTTTGAACTTTCGTGTTGGAGAAGACTCTTGAGAGTCCCTTGGACTGCAAGGAGATCAAACCAGTCAATCCTAAAGGAAATCAACCCTGAATATTTATTGGCAGGACTGATTCTGAAGCTGAAGCTCCAATACTTTGGCCACCTGATGTGAAGAGCTGACTTATTAGGAAAGACCCTGATGCTGGGAAAGATTGAAGGTGGGAGGAGAAGGGGACCTCAGAGGATGAGATGTTTGGATGGCATCACTGACTTGATGGACATGAGTTTGAGCAAGCTCTGGGAATTGGTGATGGTCAGGGAAGACTGGCATGCTGCAGTCCATGGGGTCTCGAAGAGTCATCAGACACGACTGAGCAACTGAACTGAACTTCAGGTCCCCATTGCCCTGTGCACACTCACTGCATCCATCCAACCCACTTAGGTCAAGCGGTTTTGAAATACATTCGTGTTTTAAACTTTTTACATTGAAGTGCAAATGAATTAAAGTATATAATACATTCCCCCATTCCTACCCTCCATTTAAATATTTAAAATTTAAAATCTCAACCAAAGAGATGAAGCTCCTAAAGTAACACTACACACATTTTCAAAAAAGGAGGGAGGTAATTTGGAAGGAAAATCAGAATCTCTGGTGGACCCTTGAAATCAACTTACCTAATTGATTGATTGGTCTTTTCAGGTGCTAGAGGTAAAGAATCCTCCTGCCAATGTAGGAGACAAGTGGCAGCCCACTCCAGTATTCTTACCTGGAAAATTCCATGGACAGAGAAGCCTGGCAGGCTACAGTCCATGGGGCCATAAAGAGTCAGACAGAGACTGAACAATTGATTGATAATGAAAAGATTCTGAGATTTGGGAAAGCTCCCTTATTTCTCACTTCATTTGTAAAGTGGGAATTAAAAATTCATGTAGATAATATACATTTAAAAAGTGTTTTATGAACATCACCCAAGTATTAGTTGCTTTTGTCCCTTTTGTAAGGAACACTTCTTTGACTGCTTTGATCGTGACTACTGTGCCACCTGTTGGACATAGCTTGAATTACACCACTGTTTTTCTAAGTGTCACTCAACAATTACTCTCGATTTTCTTTGGTATACTTGAAGATCCTTAAGATTAAAAATATATATACATTCCCTTGATTGGTTTCACTTAATTTATAATAAGTGATTTAAGATTAATGAGTTTAAAAAAAGATTACTGAGTTCAACAAATATCTACTGAACTTTTATCAAGTGGATAGGGCCAAGGACACAAAGAGGGAGAAGTCTTAATGCCTACCACCAAGGGAATGAGAGATATGCCAGTGTGTTAGGGAAGACATCACAAAGTAAGTGATCTCCTACCTACTCTGTCCCAGGGAACTGAATCATGGGAACTAAGAAGTGCTGATCCCATAAGAGCAGAACTAGTAAGCCCCTCAGTATCCTCACTGTGCAGATAAGGAAACAGGCCCAGAGAGAAGCAATGATTTGCCCAAGGTTCACAGTGTATTCCAGTACTCTTGCCTGGAAAATCCCATGGGTGGAGGAGCCTGGTAGGCTGCAGTCCATGGGGTAGCTAAGAGTCAGACACGACTGAGCGACTTCACCTTCACTTTTCACTTTCATGCATTGGAGAAGGAAATGGCAACCCCTTCCCTGGAGAATCCCAGGGACAGGGGAGCCTTGTGGGCTGCCGTCTATGGGGTCACACAGAGTTGGACACGACTGAAGCGACTTAGCAGCAGCAGCAGCAGCAGCAGCAGCACAGTGTATTAAAAAGCAGAGACATCACTTTGCTGACAGTATAGTCCATCTAGTCAAAGGTCCATCTAGTCAAAGCTATGGTTTTTCCAGTAGTTATATACGGATGTAAGAGTTGGACCATAAAGAAGGCTGAGCACTGAAGAATTGATACTTTCAAATTGTGGTGTTGGGGAAGACTCTTGAGAGTCCCTTGACCACAAGAGATCAAACGAGTCAATCCTAAAGGAAATCAACCTTGAATTCTCATTGGAAGGACTGATGCTGAAGTTCCAATTCTTTGGCCACCTAATGCAAAGAGCTGACTCGCTGAAAAAGACCCTGATGCTGGGTAACATTGAGGGCAAGAGGAGAAGGAGATGACAAAGGATGAGGTGGTTGGATGGCATCATTGCCTTGATGGACGTGAGTTTGAGCAAACTCAGGGAGATAATGAAGGACAGGGAAGGCTAGCATGCTGCAATTCATGGAATTGCAAAGAGTTGGACAAGACTCAGCAACTGAACAACAACACATAGCAGTGAGGCAGACGTTAGGGACCCTGTCTAACTGGGATTTGCTTCTCTTTAATTCAGGACAGAATATCCTTTCCTAAAAGCATGCATTTAAGAGTAGAGATCACCTGGAGAAGAAAGGGGGCAGAGAGGGAGGAAGAGGAGCCTTGACTCCTGGGGACCATCCAGCTTTTCCCGGAGCTGGCTTTGTTTGAGGACTTAAGAGGTTGTTAGTGGGAAGACAATTGTTTCTGACAGGGAACTCCTAGGAGCAGAAATGAGATTGGCCCCCTTCCTTTACTCAAAATTCTTTTACTCACGTGGAATTCATTTGATATGGCGTATTCCAGTATCATTGGGCCCATCAAAGAAATAGCAGAGTCCAGTTCTGTGGGAACTATAGGCTGGCAGTCAGATGACCTGGTTCTACCTCAACTCTGACACTATCATTCTGGGTGGTGATACTTGAAAGCTCCTCCCATTCTCTGAATTTTAATTTTTAGTTTTTTCATCTGTGCAGTGGGATATTTGTACCCAACCACCTGTAAGGAGTCTTTCAATCTGCAATTATAGTTTTTTTAATTGCTAAACATAAATTAATTTATTCATTTATTTTATTGGAGTATAATTGCTTCACAATGTTGTGTTATTTTCTGCTGTACAACAAAGCGAGTCGGCTATATGTATACATATATCCCCTCCATCTTGAGAACGACACCTTTCTAGGGCTTCAGTTTTTCATATTGCCTAATAGGAAGCTCCCTACTAACTAGAATCAAGGGGTTCTGATGGCCTGGTCTTGTGCTGAGTCAAACACAGTTTTCTAGTTGACATAACCTCCTCTAACCACAGGAGAAGGCGATGGCACCCCACTCCAGTACTCTTGCCTGGCAAATCCCATGGACAGAGGAGCCTGGTAGGCTGCAGTCCATGGGGTCCCGAAGAGTCGGACACGACTGAGTGACTTCTCTTTCACCTTTCACTTTCATGCATTGGAGAAGGAAATGGCAACCCATTCCAGTGTTCTTGCCTGGAGAATCTCAGGGCTGGGGGAGTCTGGTGGGCTGCCGTCTATGGGGTCGCACAGAGTCAGACACAGCTGAAGTGACTTAGCAGGAGCAGTCTCTAACCATAGCAGTTCCGTGCTAGACTGATCTCTTTCATCTGGAAAAAGAAAAAGGCTTTTAGACAGGAGCTTTATCATGCTAATCACTCTGACACCAACTCTGGTTTCCTTACTCAGCATATTGAAAGTGAAAGTGAAAGTTGCTCAGTTGAGTCTGTCTCTCTGTGACCCCACAGACTACAGTCCATGGAATTCTCCAGGCTGGAATACTGGAGTGGGTAGCCTTTCCCCTCGCCAGGGGATCTTTCCAACCCAGGGACCGAACCCAGGTCTCCTGCATTGGAGGCGGATTCTTTACCAACCGAGCGAATATGAGATGATCATTATTACGTAGAGGGAAGGATGATATGGAAGCTGAACCTCTCTGAATCTCAGCTTCTTCGTCTATAAAATTTAAAAAATATCTGTAAAACACCAACATCACGTGGTTGTCGTGAGGCCTAAATAAGAGACTGACAGTAACAGGCATATATTTCAAATGCATCCATCTTGTTTGGGTTTCTGAGACTTCCCAGTTTCAAATATTGTTTCTACAGGTCTAGTGCCTCTTAGCAGCCAGTGATATTTTAGACATAAGTTGGGTCATATCCCTCCCCTGGTTGAAAAGCCTTCAAGGCTTCCCACTGTCAGTAAGATAAAATCCCAACTCCTTACCATGAGCTACACGTCTTTTGTGATCTGAGGTCTGCCTTGCTCTGGTCTCACCTCTTGCCACTCACTCCTTACTCTGGCCACTCCAGCCACACTGGCTAACCCAGGTTCCCAGGTCATCATGCACGTGTCTTCCTGGTTAAATATTCCTTGGCCTGCAGGTCCCAACTTACATGCCACTTCCTCAGTAACAAGTTTCCTGGACCCGGCTTCTCAAAGATCTTTTTGCCCAAGTTCTTCTCTCTCCTAACAATCTATTTTTTATTACAAATGACTAACTAGTAATAATCCTCTCAATACTTCTAGGCCTGTGCTGTGGTACTTTTGCACCATGGAAGACAACTCAATTGTGTGTCAGTATATTTGAGTTCTAGTCCTAAAATTTGTTTCATGAACATGAGCACCCTGTCTCTTTGAGCCTCATTTCCTCATCTATAAAATAGGTTTACTAATCCCCTACCCTACTCACCATACAGGGCTATTAAGGGGCTCAAACAGGATGGTGCATGTACAAAGGCCTTGCAAATTGTAAAGGGCTGTATTTAAAAGTAAAGGTCTATTATTATTAATAATCCTTTCAAGAGAGACTCTGGGTAAATAAGATAATACTGAAGTAATATTCCAAGTGATTGAGGCCAAGGGGAGAGGTTTGGCCTTCAGGCCAAGTTTGAACCTGATCCTCTCCCATGGGGCCAGGTCTCTTGTTTAATCCCTTATTGAAGAGAGAAGCCTGGATATCTCCCCAGTCTCTTTAATGCCTCAGGGTGTAAGGAGAGAAAAGTCCAAAAATAAGACACGGCTGGTTTGCCTGCCTATTGCTGTCTGCCAGGATAGGGAGAGGCACCTGGCACGTCTCTTGTGTCCTGATGCTTCTTGCACCTCTTTCCCCTAGGGGAGGTACCCAGCATTATTAGGACTTTGGAGGAAAAGGGCTTTTTTATTAGCTAAACTGATGACAACTGTTTTATACACCATTGCTGCCCATGGTCACTCTGGCATGTCATGGAAAATATATTTTCCTGGATACCCAGGGAGGTGGTGTCAAAGTGTAAAAGAACAGTACATGATTCAAAGGTTGACCATCCATTCATTCACTTGTCTGTAACCTTGGGCAGGTCCTGGGTCTCATGCCCCTAACATGTAAAATGATAATAGATTATAGGATCATTGATGTCCTTTCTAGCCTGTGGTGTGCTGGATGAAGCACACCAATTTATCTATTTTTTTCCTTTGACTGCTTGTACTTTTGGTGTTATATTTATGAAGTGTTAGTCACTCAGTCGTAGATGTAAATCTTTGTGACTTTGAATCGGGGGTGATGTCTTAAATATTCAAGGTCACAAAGATTTACATATATGTTTGCTTCTAAGAGTTTTATAGTTTTAGATTTTACATATAGGTCTTTGTTCCATTTTGAGTTCATTTTGTATATGATGTGAGGTAGGGTCTGACTTCATTCTTTTGCATATGGATATCCAGTTGACCCAGCACTATATGTTCAAAGGCTATTCTTTCCTTGTTGAGTGGTATAGCACATTATAAATTAAAACATTCAAAACATTGAGAATTAAAGTGCTTTTTTCTTTGTAAAAAATTATTAAGAGTAATTTAAACAGTGCTTGCCTTCCTTTTTTATATCTTAAAATATGAGTGAGCAACTTTTCTATAAGTAGAACGTGGTCCTACTTCTCTCTAAGTTTGGATCTACTTTCAACATTGCATTCTTTGTACTTCCAACATTGTAAAGTATCTCTAAACTTTTTAAAGTGAAGTGTTTTGCCAGGGTTACTTTCTCTAAGACACCTTCAGTCTTTCCTTCACAACCACTGTCCTCAACGATATCAATAAGCTTGCCTTCACTAAGTTTCTCTGAGGACACACACATCTAGTGCCTTGCAAATAAAAGAAGTATCATTTCCATGCTCAACTATTTCTTCTATAATTTTATGTTCAATTTAAGTTTCACTTTCAGTCTTCTCATTTTTTGTTAAGTTGCTTCATTTTTGGGGGGTTAATTCCCTTTTTTGATTATTAATTTCTGTTTTTTTGAATATTAATTTCTGTGTTTTTGATTATTGATTTCTATAAAATGTCATGTGGATTTTGTCATTAGTAAAAGAAGAGGCAACACAATACACACTTTATTGTCTAAGAACTGAATAACAATGGCTGTACAGTGATCAATTCCTGACACTTTGAAAGAAGTGATGTGATTGATCACAAGTCATAAAGTGCATCTGTTATTTATATAGTGACTTGTGAACCAAAGAAACACCAGCAAAGTTTGTACTTAGTGCAATTACTTGCAGTTAATATACTGTGATAAATGAAATGTGAACTGTCTTGTTGGACTGATGTTATTTAACTAAACTGGGAACTAAAATTTGCACATTTCAGAACTTTGCAAAGCAAATTGCCTGTATGGATTACTCTAACATAATGTTTATATAACTTTTCAAAATGGCCACATTTAACAACTAGCTCACAAAGTTTCTTAAAATTTAACAATTTTCTCTCATGAGCCAATAAAGCTGGCTCCACCCTGTCACTGTTTTCAGCTTATATATTCCTCAGCTCTGTGAATCTAATCCTTCCTCTCCTCAGCCAAAACACATACTAACATATACATATGGTGTGGTGTGGTTTAGCTGCTCAGTTTCCGACTCTTTGCAACCCCATGGACTGTAGCCTCTGGGCTCCTCTGTCCATGGAATTCTCCAGGCAAGAATAATGCAGTGGGTTGCCATTTCCTTCTCCAGGGGATCTTCCCAGTGCAGGGATGGACGCTGGTTCTCCTACACTACAGGCAGATTCTTTACTGACCGAGCCACCAGGGAAGCCACCCAAAACTAAGCAAAATGTCCTTTTTTTCCAACTCTGTATCCCTATAGCATCTGGATCATAGTTAAAAATCAGTGTTTGTAGTGTTTGAATTCATATGAGAACACACACATGTTATTTGCTCATATGCACAACTCGGGTGTAGCTTGTGAGTAGCTACAAGCTACTTTTATCACAAAATAAACTTTGTGAGTCATCAGGCTATAATGGATACTGACTATTTGGCTTGTCTACTCTGCTCCAAAATATTTTTTGTTTATTTGCTTTTGTGACAGTGAGAGGATACATGTACAATGGAAAGAATAGGAAGGGGTATAAAGAAACTATTAACTCTCTTCTGGAGCTGACAGAGATGAGAAACAGTGTGTGAGGTTCAAAAGATGAGAAAAGACAAGGGAAGATAATTTACCTTGAGTGTTTACCATGTACTTGGCAATTTCTTGATGACGCTTTCAACCACATACCATACAAATGAGTAAAACAAGGCTCAGAATAAGTGGCTACCTTCAGTCAAATAGCCTGAAGTCAGTGGAACTGTGATTTAAACTCAGATTTGCCAACTCCAAAGTGCAGGTTTTTTCTACCATACTATATTATCTCTGTACATGGCCAGTAGTATGGAATAGGCTGGTATGCTGAAGCAGCCCTGATTGAACTGGACACCTTGAGGTAAGGCCCAGAGATTCGAAGCCTTAAACAACAATTTTCTTCTTCAGTCCAGTCCATGTTTATGTCATTAGAACCCAGGTGTCCAGTCTCTAACCCAGGATGTTTTCATTGTACATACCTGCCATGCCGCCTCATATGTAATCCTTATGAAAAACCCATAATAAACATTCCCCAATCTCAAATGTATCTCCATACTTTCTCTCTAGGACCAGAGAATGGCACTGTGAGTCATCACAGGCGGAGGGTTAATAATTATGCTTATGGAAACACCCTCTTGTGTTGTTATTCAGTCAAATTTGACTCACAGGAAGATATTTCACTCACATTATAAATGTTTCCAGTGGTTTTCCCCTCCCTGGTGGTTGGTGCACATTCCCACTCTGTGTGTGGGAGGAGGTGTGGTGGTGCTGAAGCAACAAGAACATCGAAGTCAGAGGGACCAGACTTGGAATCTTAGCTATGGCCACTTACAGTCACCTGGAACTAGTAACCTCAGTTTCTTAATTTGTCAACATGTTGCAGCAGCGGTCATCATTTTTCTCTCTCAAGCCCACTATTTCCCCTCAGTTGTGGCCCAGTCTGATAGCCAAAGACCGACCATCCAGTTGCCTAAGCCAGAAATCCGAGTCACCACTGACTTCTTCCTCTTTTTCACATACCAATTCGATCATGAGTTTGATCATTTTGTCTTGTGGAATCTCCATTCTCCCTCAGTTCAGTTCAGTTTAGTTCAGTCGCTCAGTTGTGTCCAATTCTTTGTGACCCCATGAATCGCAGCATGCCAGGCCTCCCTGTCCATCACCATCTCCCGGAGTTCACTCAGACTCACGTCCATCGAGTCCGTGATGCCATCCAGCCATCTCATCCTCGGTCATCCCCTTCTCCTCCTGCCCCCAATCCCTCCCAGCATCAGTCTTTTCCAGTGAGTCAACTCTTCACATGAGGTGGCCAAAGTACTGGAGTTTCAGCTTTAGCATCATTCCTTCCAAGAAAATCCCAGGGCTGATCTCCTTCAGAATGGACTGGTGGGAATCTCCTTGCAGTCCAAGGGACTCTCAAGAGTCTTCTCCAACACCACAGTTCAAAAGCATCAATTCTTCGGCACTCAGCTTTCTTCACAGTCCAACTCTCACATCCATACAT